>OZ005662.1:20823709-21243709 GCA_963930645.1 Salticus scenicus
GCATGGCGTACTTGATCTATAAGGCGTGTTCATTTCGCGAAAAGAGGGAGAAAAAAGTGAAGCCGTTTTCTCCTGAGGTCTGCCCCAATTTCCCATGATTCAGCTGGCTTTTGTTTACGTGTCTACGCGATCGCGACGGTCGATCACTTTTTAATCGTATTATATATTGTTTATTACGTAAATATCTTTTGAGAGATACTATAAATATTAATTAACAAATATTTCACATGTCATTACGTTATTGAAATACTTTATGTGTTATATTGTTCTAAGATAGAAAAAGAAAATATTAAAGAAATAAGGAAATTTTTTTTGAAGCTTAATACGATGTTTAAACAATGGCTTTAGGAAAACTATGCTCTTTGTCGGTTAATTTAAAAATTGCTAGATTTTATCTAATTTCATTTATTGTCATTGATAATTAAACATGAAATGTTATAAATTGTTTCTCACTGCCTCTACATGTATTGAAAGAAATTAACTACTTAAAAAATGACTTTTTTTGCTATTAAATTTAAAAATAAATTATAAATACCTAATGTTTTCTTTTTATATGTGATATATTTAAACCAATTTTGATTGAAGCACTTTGATTCTAGCATCTGTTCCCATTGAAAACTATTGCAAAATACGGGCAGGCTTTGAATTTGGTGCAGGCTCGCGAGCGCCCTCTACAAATAAAATTGGCTTCACCTTTCCGAGGCAAATGAACACGCCTTATAGATCAAGTACGCCATGTTTGAGGTGTGGTTTGATGACGTCTCTACCGAAGGAGGAGTTTTTGTTGAATGAATCACGATTCACGAACTATACACTCCACGAGGTCACGGATGCGATACTCCAATGTGTAGCGATTTCGTCTCTCTTGACGTCAGACTCCGCGCTTGGCACCATTCCCGAAAATCGAGTAATGATACTAAATGGCAAACAGCACTACGATAAACTAATGCAACCATCTCTGCCAACGATCGCTACTGTATCGGCAACCGCTTAATGCTTGACATAGAGAAGTGTTTGTAAAAGATTTTCTTTAATAATTAGTGAAATAACTGTAAGTTTGGGTATAATTTTAATCAGACGAACTTATTTTAATTACGATTATTTTCTAATGATCCCCAGTAGCACAACAATATTGGCCAATGTCGTATAATGAGATTTTACAACGTTGGCCAATATCGATTTATCGACATTGGCCAGCGCCGAATGGCAAACCGTTTTGCCGAGATTGGCCAATGTCGTCATTTGAACATTGGCCAATGTCGATCTAAGCCGGGCCGGCCAATGTTGCCATTTGAACATTGGCCAATATCGATCTAAGCCGGACCGGCCAATGTTGCAATTTGAACATTGGCCAATATCGATCTAAGCAGGACCGGCCAATGTTGCCATTTGAACATTGGCCAATGTCGATAAATCGATATTGGCCAACGCCGAATGGCAAACTTTTTTTCCGAGATTGGCCAATGTTGCTATTCCAACATCGGCCAATGTCGATCTAAATTGGACTGGCCAATGTCGATCTAAGTCGGACCGGCCAATATCGACCTAGACCATGCCGGCCAATGTCAACCTAAACCGGACCGGCCATTGTCGATAAATCTATATTGGCGAATGTATAATGGTACACCTTTTTCCAGCATTGCCCAATATTAAGAATTGAATATTGCCAAATGTTGATCTATGCTAGGTTGACAATTGCCAATCTAAGATGCACTAGTCAACATAAATTTGCAGATATTTTCTATTATAATTAACCCTTTCAGGACAGTGTATAAAAGATCTATCAATAAACTTTAAAAATATTTCTTTGCCTATAGAATCCTCATACTGAGCATATATTTAAACAATTTTTTTTAAATATTTGCTATCTTCAGATACATGTCAATTTAATATATAACCATTGCACACCTAAAAAGTCTGAAGTTGGTAGATAGACCTTTGAGCCACTGTCTTTGAAACAGTTAGTAAATCTTAAAAATTAAAATAAATCTGGTATTTAGATGTTTATTCTTTATTTTGTAGCCCAGTAGCAGAAACGCTGCGACACGGCGACATAGTTGCGGATACAGAAAAAACTGCTTGCAGACAGTTTTTGTCTGCACTAATAAAAAAATTAGTTCACAACTTTAAAATATCTCTTAGTCTGTACTACTAAAAAAAAATTGCCTGCAACTTTCAGACAGTTTTTTTTTTTTTTGTCAATTTACAGACATTTTTCTCCTGTGACAATGCGCTACCCATGTATGACGTCTTAGACGCTGTCTGGTAGGAACTCTAGAGCCCCCTATAGGTGCCTTGGTAGGAACACACAAAACAGTGCTTAACAAGGGTGACCTAGGAACCTAGCTAGATCTCCCTTGATAGGCAGCGTTATGAATGTATTCTTTTCTCCTGTTACTGAGATTCTACGGAAAAGTAGAAAAGTGCTAATTTCATTTAAAACTGCTCCAAAACTTCTCCTCCACTTCAAAATTCACTTATAAAAATTTCTGTATCAAAACTAAAACTAATATACTTTTATTATTTATAATATGTTGTGTCAAACATTGCTATAGAATAATTAATTGAATGAGTTAAACTTATTATTTTATAACTATTTATACTATATTGTTCTGTAGTAAAATTGTATTGTGTATTGTTGCAGAGATCACCACTGCTGTTAAGTCCCCCCTTCTTCCAGATTGCCGCTATCAGCTTTCAGGCTTTTTGAGTTTAAGCCATTTTCACCCCTGACTACATGCAAATTTCGCAGACAGATTATGAAATTTTAAAAACCTGTCTGAGACAGCTACAAAATTTTCTGTCATTGGGTTTTGTAGTAATAAATTATTCACATTTTTTTGCAGAACGCAGATAAACCTTTGGGTATTGCTACCATAGCAACATAGCTACAGTTGTCACCAACAACACACATGGACGCCAAATTGCTTATGAAAATATCAGATTTTTTTTTTTTGAAAATTTTTTGGGGAAAAAAAAAATATATATATATTTTGAAAATGTATTTAAGTCCTCTGAAAAACTGAAACAATCTTCTAACTTATCTTTTGAGAGCAAACAATACCTAATCTCAGCAACAACCAAGGAGCATTTTATTTTATGGGAAATTTTGTTTCCAAAACTACTCATTACCTAATGAATTCTGGTTTCACATTCAGAAAATTGACAATTGTTAAATTAATACTTTTTTCTAAAAAAATGATTTCACAAATTTAATATTTTATTTTATAGCTAAAATAAATATATAAAAATGGCCCGAAATCGTTTTATTTAATAATAAAAAAATAAAATTTAAAATAAAAATTTAAAAAATGACTACTCATTTAATGACTGAATTTTCTGAATGTATAGCCAGAATAAAAACATTCGGTAATGAATGATCAGTGAAAAAATTTTTCCCCAATTAGAATAATTTTTTGCACAGCCTTGGCTGTCCTTGGATGGTATCCAATTTCAGCAATTGAGGACCAGGGGAAATTTTGTAGAAAAATATACAAATAATATTGATTTGAACAATGAATTACAAAAATCACTGTTAAAATCGTTCTCCCATTTTTGGAAAATTTTTCATATGAATTGGGAGAAATGTTGGGAGTTAAAACATTTTCTGCACCCCTGTGGCTGTCAGCGAGATTAGACATTAAATGCTCTTAATTCTCTATTGTTTACAGCAGATATATCAATTTTTTTTAATGCTTACATTGACTACTGAGTCAATCTAAATTTAGATATTGCTAGGATACTTTATGTATCATATGTGTATATTTAGTCTTGATATGAGCAAAATGTTTTATTAGACATTAGAAGGTGCTAATTTCAATAAATTATAAACCTTTTTTCTTTTTTTCTACAGAATTGCCCCTGATAAACATGGATTAAAAAAAAAAAAAAAAAAAAAAAAAATTACAGTTCTAGAAATAATATATATCTTTGTTATTCATTTTTTAATGGCACAGACTTTTCAATATTCTCAGGCTAGCTAGGCAACACATGTAAAATGAAAGTTAATATATGCAGAAATGCCCACTTCTAATGACAAAAAAGCAGGAGATTTTTTTAACAGAAATCAAGAGACTTTTTCCAACAAGAAAGTTTGTAAGAAAAATGAGTAAAATAATGCAAATCTAATTTTAAGTAAAGTTTTATAAGCTTAGGAGGTATTTACAAAGCATCAGTATTAAAATTAAATGAATAATATATTTCTTGCAGTAAAGCAATAAATAAAAAAAAAAAACCCTCAGACATACAGTTGTTTAAAATTTAAGTCAAAATAGACAGATTTGATCATTCTGCTCCTAATATAAAACAATAAGGATCTTAATTATCTTTGTAAAAGAAAAGGTAATAAAGAAATGAAAATATCAGTTATATTCTAATGAAATTTGAATTCTTTAAGTTTTCAATAGTTATGGTATTTAAATAAATATATATATATATATATAATAAAGATGATCTATTAAGCATAGTAGAAGCCAAGCAACAGATAGAAGATCACTGAAACACCAATGACCAATAAGATAAAAAAAAAAAAAATCATCAGTGGATGAAATACACTAATTTAAAGAAACCATATCTATTAATTAACAGCCTGCAAAACAAACGAATCAATAAAGTAAAACAACAAACCTTAACTTAAAACCATAAACTTATCAAAATTAATGAAAAAACAACCTAAGAAACACAAGGTAGGAAGAAGGAGGCAGGCAGCAAGACTTGTGACTTGCCTGTGGGGTTACACTAGTTTTATGCCGGCAACACTCCCCCAGCCTGCCACAACCAGAACAGGAACCATATGGATTTAAAAATGCAAATTTCAAAGCAGATAAACAACAATGAAACCACAAAGCCACAATGAAATTCACCGATTGATCACATTGTGTTTAACAGTATAATTAGAACATTAAATATAGTTGACAACTCAAAAAGGAAAAAACTGAAATTTTAATGGAAAATGGCATAGTAGAAGCCAAGCAACAGATACAAGATCACTGAAACACAAATGACCAATAAGATTAAATATATATATATATATATATATATATATTAATAATAAGACATTTTTCATTATGCAAAAATGAAAGTTAAAAATTTATTCTTAGCAAAAATTAGTTTCAAAGCATTGTATAGTAATTCACATTCAAACTGAACTTAATAAATTGCAGGGCAAGATAAATTCTGTATTGTACTACAACCTTACAGTACTGTACACCTATGTATTCATCAAAATATTTTACAATTTACAAACTAAAAATTTTTATATTTTTACATAATTTTACATTAATACAATTAAGATTATTTCTGTTATATACAAAATATGTCAATGAAACAGTCAACTGACTTACAAAATACTTTGGAATAAAGAAACATTTTTTCATGTTTGAAAACTCTTAATAAAAGTACTGAGAATTAGAGAAAAGATTTTGGTAAATTCAAATGAAGTCATAAAATTTAATTTATAAGATTTAGAATAATCAAAAATGAGAGGATTAGCATTTTACAATATCCTTAATCAGAATTCTTATATATCCAAAATATTTCAAACATAAACCCTTTTTTTCCCTTTTAATTAAAAAATAAAAAAGTATGATGCGTAAATTGAAATAACTTAATAAATTTTGTTTAACAAAATCAAAATTTATTTACACATTTGGTTACAATGTTTGTTTCATCATAATCTGTTTTTCTTTTTTACATTATATTCAGGTAAGTCAACACTTCCAGTTAATGCTCTCCCATCAGAATGATACATTGCTTGGGAACTTCATTTTCACACTTGCTAGAAAAATATAAAAGGCAGAAACCAGAAAATAAATACATAAATAGTCTAATTGTTCACATAAAATATTTTTACTGGTTTCTATTTTTTTCAACAATAATAAGAAACTATTTTTAAAATCATTTGTTTATCTTATTATTTTAATTAGTTATTTTTTTATACAAATTTATAAAAATCCTATACAATTGCCCAAAATCAGGGTTGTTCGTTTTTTTCCATAGTGGAAAAAACTACTGGAAAAAACCTGGTTAAAACCGTCTCGGACAAAATACCGTTTTGTCCACTATTAATTATTTGCGAGTAATAAATAAAAAATTATCTTTATTCTTTCCCTATATGTAAAACTATTCTTTATCAATATGTGTATGTGCAGCACTCGTGAAATACGGTCAGCTGGTCACCACTGACTACCAATATTTTTTTAACTAGCAATGTTTTCAATTTTAAGAAAACTTTTTTTTTTTTTTTAAATATATATTTTGGTAAAAGAATTGGTCCTAGAATGGGATTCCAATTCTACTTTCGATGTAGGCTAACATTCCCTGTTTTAATTCCTGTTTCTCGTAACACTTTTTGAGATACTGTGTTGAATAAGGGGACTTACAAATTACTCTGTGCATGTTTCACAACTCGGTATTAAATTATTGCACCGTTTCAGGGATTTAGTTTATACTGCTCCTTGTCTGTGCATACTATCGACCTGGTAATGAATCGTTGTACCTGTGTAATGATGTATCAATGCCGATGGTGTATTGTTTTAATGAAAATAATAAAACCAGTTTCATTTTGTTAAATTTAAACAGGTATTTCCTGATGTAAAAAAAAAAAGAAATCATTCAAGCCTAATAAATAATTGGTTTTTATATATAGAATCTTAATTTCTATATTCAAGTAAATTTTGAAACTGAAAAGGGGTGGGGGGAGAAAGAAAGAAAGAAACGGTAGAGAATATTTTTTACGGGCTACCAGAATTTTTTGTTGGCGACCATGTTTTTTTATAAAATTTCTGAACCCTATGTATGTGAATATAATCAATTTAAGTATTTCAAAATAGACACTAAAAGTTAACGATATTTAATAAATAAATATATCTATTTTTCTAAGGGTGGATTGGATGCAAAAGTGATAGTTTATAGTTTCAATTTTAATTCCCTTCTTTTTTCCCCCACTGCTTTCAACTACATTGTCATCTTCTCTCTCATAGTCGCAAATACCTTTTAAAAATTTGTTATTAAGCATGATGAAATGAATGGTTCACATATATTTCATGGAATTTTTTACTTTCTGAAAATACATAGGTAAGGAAAGTATTGTAATCATGAAAAAAATTTGACTTTGTGATATTGGTGTATCTACATGTTTTGAGGTTCCATGAGTTCATTTTTGCTATGTTACAATATGTATGTATATCTGAGTAGAGTGAACACAATATTGTCTAAATGCTTTGTTCAAATGAGCTAAACATTGGTACATATGTTACAGGTTATTGTAGCACAAACTGTATACATTTTGGAGAATCTAGCACAGTTTTTTTTTTTTTTTTTTTTTTTTAACCAGGATACAAAGACAAATTCTTTATCTATGGGCTCAAATAATTTAAAGTGTGATAGCATCTGAATTCCTTATTCAATTCAGCTGAAACTTTATATACATGTTATCAGTCACTGTCGAATGAATTGTGTAAATTTATTTTGGTGAATCTAGCATTTATAGTTTTTTTTACAGGGAAATAATGAAAAATTCTTTAATATTATAGCCTATAGTCTGAAATTATTTAAAATGTGATGGTGTCTGAATGCCTCATTTGACTGAGCTTTAAATTTATATACAAGTTATAAGTATATGTCACACAAACTGTATACATTTTGGTAAATCTAACACTATTAGATCTTTTACAGAGATACACAAAAGAATTTAGATACATTCCATTAAACAATATACTATTTGGTAGCAAATAATCAAAAACTTATAATTTTTTTGTTTGTTTATTTAATGACTTCTCTTACTTTATTTTACTTAAACAACAGTGAATTACTTGATGTTCAGAAATTCGACTGGAGTCACTCAACATTTTTTTTATGTCTCTTAAAGTTTCTGTTTATTTATCAAATTGATTATAAATATATATCATTCATATATATATATATATATATATATATATATATATATATATATATATAAATATCAGGGTTGGCAGGTTTTTGACACATGACAGTTTTTGACGGTTTAAACCACAGTTTAAACTGTCATGTCAAAAACCCTGTGTAAAAAACTTATGTCGAATACTGTCAAAACCCTCCAATTTTACACTTCTTACAGTGCGTTGCACGAATATAAACGCACCTTTTCCGATAACCAGAAGTAGAATTTTTAAATTTTTAAAAGAAGGAATATGAATACAGTTATTACATATGACTAACAACTGAATAAGGTGCTTTGAGCACGTATGTTTAGACTCACTCAAGCTTATGTAAATGAGTGTTTCAGCATTTTCTTATTTTTCACTGTTTTTCGCTTGTTGCGCGAAATTAAACGCACTCTGTATTTTGCGTTTAAAATTTAACAGAGCCACAGAAATTAAATTAAAATACAGATAGCCGTGTTGCTGAAGTTCTCTAAAAACAGTTTTAATCCTTGAGTGCAAAATTTACGGCGTTTGTTCAGGATGGCAAGAGGGAAAACTTTGACAGTAGACGAGAGGATAAAAATCGACTTTATGCGTGGTAAAGGCTTTAGCGATCGTTAAACTGGGTGCCGAATTGGAAGTGGTGAGAGTGTTGTGCGAAATTATATAAAAAAAGGAGCGAATTATGGGAAAAAGCGTATAAAAAGCGAATAGAAAAGCTCACCAGTTACGACAAACGTCAAATATACAACTCTGCAAAGTGTAAGAATATTTCCTGCGCGAAGATAAACGCACAATACAAGCTGGGTGTTCATCGGACAACCATATGGAGAACTATCAAAGCTGCAACATTCATTAAATTTTAGAAAATGAAGGCGAAACCACCCCTCACTCAAAAGCACAAAGATATGCGGTTGGAATGGGCAAGAAAATGGATTCTAGATCGACTAAATTGTTAAAAGGTCATGTTCTCAGATGAAAAAGAGTTTATTATCGATGACCCGGACGGATTTCATAGTTACTGGCATGATTTGAGAACCGAAGAAATGTATTGTTCAAAACGTCAATCTGGAGGAGGGTCTGTCATGGTGTTGCAGCCATAGGTTTTAAAGGGACTTTCAAATTAGAGTTCGTGCAGAACATTATGAACTCTGTAGATTATGTCCAGATGCTCACAAGGTACCTCCGCCGTGAACCAGTCAAGAAAGCTGGAAGAAATTATGTTTTTCAGCAAGATTGTGCATCTGTACATACAACACATATCGTGAAAAAATGGTTCCGTGACAATAAAATTAAAGTTATGGTTTGGCCCTCAAAAAGCCATCATTTAAACATAATGAAGAACGTATGGGGTATTCTGGTTCGCCGTATTTACGTAAACGGAAGGCAGTTTAATACGAAAGATGAACTAAAATCGGCCATTCTATTAGCTTGGAAGACAATAAGCTTGGATGACCTCATTTCACTATATCAGTCAATGCCAAGGCGTTTACTGGCTGTTCTAGAAGCCCATAGTGGCTTTGCAAAGTATTAGATACAGTATTTGTTACTCAGTTATTTATTTTTTAAATGTGCGTTTAAATTCATGCAACATGTATTTTTGTCATAAATTCAATAAAATTATTTTCTAAAAAATCATATTGGTCTTTCATTGTTTTTACTTGTATTTTCATTTCTTGAGTCATACACAAACAGTTTGCATCAAGTGTCACACATTCATATTTTTTTATTACATTTCTATACCATTCTAATTCTTAAAGCTAAGGTGCGTTTATATTCATGCAACGCACTGTAGTACATTTTAACAATGAAGTAGTCATATTTTGAGAAATAAAATTATGTAGTCTTTAAAAAAGTGGTTAGTTTGCAGGATTCCTATGGTTAAAAGTAATTTTTAGGAGAGTATTATCTGTTTCCTATGAATGCAAATGATGTCTATTTTAAGTACAAAAAATTATTTATTACCTTTACAAAATACAAAAATTCAAATATAGAAATTTGTGTGTTCTAAGGGAAACTACTTTATTGCACTTTAAGTTAACAGTACATCTTTCTTTTGTGAATTAATGTTTTAAAGGTATGAAAAGTTGAATTTATATGCATTGAATTGTAATATTAAATACATCAAAATGCAATATTAAATAATACATTAAAATTTCTAAAACGATATTTAAATAAATAAATTTTCCTTTACTTTTTAAAAATGCTCGTGTCTAATTAATTTTTAATTTTGATTATACATAAGTTTAACTATATATTCTAAAATATCTGGATATTACTTTGTGGATTCATTGCTATGATTTAATTTAAAAAAATAATAATAAATAAAAAAAAAATTATATTTGAATGCTAAAAATTTTCATTGAAATTTCAACATTCAACATAATTTAAAAAATTAACCTATCATTGAATTCACAAACTAACTAGTAACCTAATATGTTTAGTTTGTATTTTTAAATCATGTTATAAAGTGAGGAGGGAAAAATAATTAACAGAAAACATTTAAAAATCTTTCAAAAATGTGAAAGTTTTATTTATTTATTTTTTGAAACTTAGTTAGTTGTAAAGAATTTTTAATATGCTTAATTGTATTACTATAATTTACCAACTATATATGCAATTTTTCGTAGCTCTAGGGAAATTTACAAAAAAGATTTTATATACAGTCACTTTCTCCTTAAAATGATCGTTATGTTTCCTAACATAACCATTTCTTTCTTTTTCTGAATATATATATAGTGAGAGAACGAATGTTAACTTATAAACTTAGTACATTGCAACTTAAAAATATGTATAAAATTATTTTACATTAGTTTCCAATTTTTACATATGGTTTTCGACAGTTTTTGACGGTTTAAACCAGTTTTTGACAGTTTAAACCAATTTTTGATACCTGTCATGTCAAAAACCAGTTTTTGAAGTCAAAAAACCAACCCTGATATATATATATATATGTCACATTTATATTATTAAAGATATTACTTTTGTGAAAAATAAATAACTTTTCTATGTGGAAGTAAAATTTAATTTTGTATATTTTTCATCTGGAATTTCTATTACCAAGTAATATTTTTTTTTTTTTTACACAATTAAAATAAGAATATAAAATTATCAAATTATTAAGTATGTAAATTTGATTTTTTAAATTCTTGGATTAAAAAAAATGGAAGCTTTGCTTTGAAAGGACTTGTGGACATAAATTGATAAAAACATTCTATCTACATTTATAAGATTTCTTTTTTTAAACCTAGTATAGAAATGTTAAATAAGATATTTCCATATTAAGTACAAAATAACAAAGAAACAACTTAAATTATTTTTAAGATAATATCGTCTATGTATTAATCAATCACGCCGTTTGTGAAAAACTTTAATATTCAAAATAGTCTCTTTCGAGGGGGAGGGGGGGGGGGTTAAGTTATTCTTCATTTTTAATTGTCACCATTATGTACTGGAGATAACTCAACATTATGCATGAAATCTTTTTCTGGCTAAACAGCTGTGTATTTCTTTTGTTTTTAAAAGATACAGCACTAAATATTTTTTTTTTTTTAAATCTTAATATCCAGTATGATAATAATATAACAGTCCACCACAACAGACTTACTTTGTTACACCAACAAACTGTACATAACTAATGTAATTAGCATTTTCTTCACGATTTTTTTGTTTGTTTGTTTATTGTGATTAAAATGAAATTACACTTTTCATTAATCAAATTATTAAATTTTAATAAAATATTTCTATTGCTAAAATTGTTAATTTAAAGTTAAAATAGCAATTTATTGTTTTAACAGAATAATTTTATGTATTGAACATGTACAGTTTAGTGGATTTTATTTTGTCCAGTTTCGTGTGGTTTTTTCCAGGCTTTTTCCAGTTTTGTCCAGGCTTTTCCCACTTCGGTCCAGCGTCCCGGACTTTTGACAAAAAAGTGGACAAAATGACAACCCTGCCCAAAATAAAGAATTTCATTGCGAAACAAGAGAAATTTAGGCATAATAAGAATTTACTTAAAAAATATATGGTATTTATAATAATTATTGTGTATTTACTTTACAATTTTAAATAAAACTTAAAAATGACATAAGTTAATATCATCAACATGATTAGAATTCTGTAATTAACTTTCTTGTAACTTAATGTGATCTCACCAGTGACGAAACAGGTTTTGCTCCCAAATCTAGAAAACTGGAGGTGCTGGATTCAGTCCTAGGTTATGCTTGTCAACCTAGCTATATGGAGTTTCCCATGGTTTTCACCGAAACTAGTTTTAATATGGGCTAAGATCTTTTAGAATAATTCACCCCCCCCCCCCTCTATGGAGGGCATTCCACCTGTAAACCTAAAAGCTTGGTGTTGTCAATCAGCCTTAACCCACACAACCAACCACAATTTTCACTTCAGGAATTACTTAAATACTAAAAATTTTTTATTAATAAAATGAGATATTAATAACTATTTTTTCCCCTCCGGTGTGATTCAGCATCTTTCAGTTGTTATATTAAAGTCTTTAATAAAATATAATAAAATCTTTAATAGAGTATAATAAAAGCAATAGGATTTGTTTGGTTTTTTTTTAAGAGGGGGAGGGGGGGAGGAAAAAGAAGGGGAAAGGGAAACAAAAAATATCATCAATGATATTTTATTAAACACTATTTTTTCTTTAAATATTTGTCACAAATTTTACTTAACTGAAAAAATAATCATCTAGAAATCAGTAAAATGTTCTTGAGACTTTTCCCAAATAATCAGGATTGAAATTTAGTTTTTATTTCAATTTTCTTAAATAACTAAATACGTTTACAGTGGAATTTGCTATGAAGGACAGAAAATATTGATTACCATGCAATTTAAATATATATATATATATATATATATATATATATATTATTCAGATTTCACTGTATTTTCTGATTTTTAAATTTCTCAAAACAGAAAAATTCAAGAGCTTGCCATGCCTTGAGTTTGTGTACTTAAAAATCAAAGATTTTCAAGAACTATATGAATTCTGCTTCGCCCTTGAGCCAGTATGCTAAGCTAAAAAGCTGTCATCTATATAATTTAATAAAAAGCCAACTGTGTAAGGCTACATAGTTCATCCCTTACATTGAAATATTCTCTTATTTAAAAAAATAAATAAATAAATCTCAAAGGTCTCAACTACCTTTTTTCTCCCATGAGGAAATGTCGACAACATTTTCAATTATTATTATTTTGAAATATGTAACAGTATCAGGCAATAGCAAGTATTTGTAAAGTAAAAGTTAAAATACAAAGTAAAGAGTTGTTTTTAAAAACTGGAATTTTTTTTAATACCCAAAAAGATCTTACCACAAACTTTAAGTACTACAGAGCAATTTTAACTACAAAATATGAACACAAGCAATATAAAATTCAACAAAGTATTGTAGCATCACATTTATTTTAAGGGTGCACACGAGCTTAGCAAACAAACTTCTGACTTTTCAGGTCTATTTTTACGATATTCCAAATAAAAAAAATTTAGTTTGTACATAAAAGATAGCTCACGACATAAAAAATAGCCCATAACATAAAATACAATATAGTACATTTTAAAATGCATGCTCAAAAAATATTTTCTATGTTTATATCATTATTTTTTCCCCACTTTTAGGGTAAAAATGCATTTTTTCTTTTTTCAATAATTTTAAATTCCCTGATTTTTCCAAGTTTTTCAGGTTCTCTATGGCATGTGAGAACCCTGTATAAAATCAGATGAAGTCAAAGCTTAATCAAGAACAAATTTAGTGCCGCATTAAGGCACTTTCACAGAGTCAACTTTTTGCAATAAAGTCACAATGCACAAAATCAACTTTCAGCAAAGCTGCACATTTCACAAAATCAACTTTCAGCAAAAAGGCACCTTTACAAAATCAATTCTCAGCAATATAACATGGCACATTAAAAATTTTTATAAGTTTTGCTGTATCGAACACATAAAAATACCCTCAATTTGAATATTTACTGGAGACAATGGTAAATATCTAAGTAAACACTTTCTTAAAACTGTACATAAGAAATAATATGCTTACATGTATATTTATTTTACAGCTGTTTCTTTCTTTTTCTTTTTTTAATTACATTTTAAAAATAACGCAAATTCAGTTATTTGTTCCGAATCATTAATTTTGACAAACTAATTTCATTTTTTTTTTTTTTTTTTTTTTCCGCAAATTATTTTATAAATTAACAAATAGGGTTCTATTTTTAAAAAGCTGGATTAAATTCTGGAAGTTAACTGACGGTCATTTTTCAAAAAACATGCATGAAAATAAGTCAAAAAAATTTAGCATTGAATAAGAACTTTCTTACCTGAAATATAATTTGACGTTATCAGATCACAGGAATCACTTCCATCATCAGATTGTAGTTGATGTTGAACATACTTCGTTTTATCATTAGCAGTGTAGAAAAAGAATCTGCCATTAGAAAAAAAATCCACAGTTTAAATAAAGCAAAAGAAAAGATACAGTTGAACCTCCAAAATGCGGAATCGGCAGGACCGCAGCAATTCCGGATTTTAGAGATTTATTAAAAATTAATTTTTTTATGATATTTTAATTACATACAAAATGAAAGGCGCGATTTTTCTGAATTCAGGGGCACAAACAGTTTTTCGACACAATTAGATTTTTAAAAATTAACTAATGTAGGAAGTTTAGGTGCAACACTTCATTTCAGTCATTTTAAAAAGTATGTGGCCCAGTTTTACAGTCAAAATATTGAGATAAAAAATAAATAAAAATTTTACAGATTAAAATTAATAGTCCTTCCATACTAAACTAATTCTATCACTGACAGAAATTTTACTTACCTTTTTTTTTTTCTTTTTTTTTTAGCTCCTTTCCCCTACCTCAGACTAAACATTTTTTAAGATTTATTAGCTCAGGCCAAATACTAATTGTTAGATAATTGTTTAAATAGCGACAGGATGCGTTTTGGATATGTTGAGGCACTTCATATACATTTTTCAATGACAAACATAAAATTGTTGTTTTTTGACTTGCGCCAATCTTGCGGTGGTTCAGTTTATAAATGTTTATAAGTTTCATTTGTTACCAAGCCAAGAGTATTTTACCCACAATTACAGAATTACTGTTTTTACACTGTAATTAACAGATTATTAAAATAAAAAGAGCAAATATGCTACCCATTTTTTTTTTTTTTTTTTTAATGTGTTTAAGTGTATAACTTAAAAAATTAAAAATGATAACTTTAATGCTGAGATAATCACTTTAAATGCAGTCGAACCTTGTTAACATGAATCTCAAGGGGGATAAAAAATCTGTTCATGTCATCGGTAGTTCATGCTACTAAGAACTGATCTTCATATAACTAAGCTAATCTTCATTTTCACGGGCATTGTGGAAACAGTTCGTGTTAAAAGCAATTCACGTTTAACAGTGTTCATGTTAACGAGGTTCGACTGCATTATTTAAACACTGAAATTTAAGTCTTAAATTACTCCAAATAGTTTGAAATTTTGTCATTACTTGCATCATAAATTCTACATGATCTACATATTTTTCATGCATAAAAACAATTTTTTGAGATCTGATAAACAACTAAAGTATCATCAAGCATAAAATTAAATATACTCTCAGGATGCCGATTACATGCTTAATTGAAATTTAAATAGTAAATAATCAGTCTACACTCGAACCTAGAATTCAGCAAACGGCTTGCTGGAAAAAGTTTATCTTAGAGAAATATTCAGAATTTTTTTTCTACAAACAGCAATTTCTTTAAAAATCTCAATATAAAAAAGAACATAATGTTATATAATAATTTAAAAAAAACTCTTCCGTTTTGCAGGGACATTGAATTTCACAATTTTGATTTCACTGATGAATATGACGCATTATTATTTAATAAAACATTTCACTGTTTTTTTTTTTTTTTGAGGGGAGGGGGGGGGGAGGGGTGTAATGTAACACTCCCTGTGTTACATTACAGTACAACAATCAACATTTTGACTTTAGTTTTACATATTATTTTTATACTTTTTTATATGAAATCCAATGACCCCGTGAACCGTAAGAAGTACCAAAAAAAAATAAAATAATAATAATAATAATAAATAAATCTTTTCTTAATTGAACAAGTTTTTTTTTTTTTTTTTTTTTTTTTTTTTTTTTTTTTATATAAGAAAGGAACTCATAATTCAATATTTAAAAGAAATTTTTTTTAATTAATGGAAAAATTGTTTGAATATTACGGAAAAAAGTGGTTTCTATTTAAATATGTCTACTTTTTCCCCAACAAAAAATAAACTGTTGAGTTAATAGTTTGACACTCATATAACGAAACATAACTGACAAAAATATATTAAAATAGATTTAAGAATAGATTCTCATAATAGTACTTATGAAAGTAAACCTATTCCTCCTAATATTCAAAATACTTGGAATCAATGATCTATTTACGAAGCGTAAATTATGAATACCGTGGTAGTGTAAAATGATACTTTTTCTTTTTTTAACCTTCTTTGAGCACATATTTTTTGAAATGCTTAATCTATGTGTTATATTCTAATTAATAAAATTATAACTTGTAATAACAAAATATGGAAATAATTAACCTCATTAATACTTCCGTAAATAACAAATAAAATAAATAAATACAGCACATCCTGGTACAACTATAGTATTTCCCCTCAGCTGAATTTGGCGATTTTTCTTTGGCGCCGATTTGAACGATAGCGATGTCGTTCTGGATTGTTTGCGATATAATATGGCAGCCTGCATGCTATTTATTTTGGATTTATGATTTATAATTTAGCGTACTATTTTATCATTTATGCTATATGATTTTTAGATTTATGATTTAGCCATAATCGCCAACGAAAAATCGCCAAATCTAGCTAAGGGGAAATACTATAGTTGTTCCCACATCCTTTCGTAAAAGTCAAAATATTGTTATTTAGAAGAGTATTCATATTTGAAAAAAAACAAAAAAATGCAAATTTCTTTTTTTAAACTTGATTATAAGAGGAAAAAAATATATTGTTTACTAAGCCTAGATTGCAAAAGGATGCTATATTTAAAATAATGATATAATTTAAATAAACTATGATAACTAACAATGCTACGATAGGGAAAAAAATGTTTTAAATAAACATCACTTACCTTTTACCAAAGAAAAGCTGTTACTTATTAAGAAATATATATATATATTAACTTATATGATTTGAAGCCGACGCTACCAGCTACCTCGATGTCGATGCGTCGTCCATCTTGTTTACAAATATTTTACCAAGATTATAGTGAGTATAAGTAATAGTGTGCCGTTCTACTGATAATCCAATGCAAAACCAGTTTCTTAAACAATCCTGCATCTAGGCGGCGCCACTGTTCCTTCTTTGGCAAAACATTGAGGGATATTTAAATTTTAAGCGTATATGACAGCATTGTTTACTTCTTGTTTGAGGTTTTGTTTATTAATATTTAATGTTTCCAAGGTATGAAAATGATAAAAATACTCGACCTAAGCGACAAAGTCACTGCTTTGATCCAGGATGCACATGCAGCAGTAGATATTCAAATTGCAAGAAAAAAATTTCGTACTTTAATGCAACCAACGATATTGAAATGCTAAAGAAATGGAAACTAATTAATTCCAAGAGCGGATAAAAGCTAATGTAAGTTATATATGCATATATTTTCTTTGTTTCTATTAGTCAATTTTTTTTTTATTATGAACATATCAATATTAGTATTTATATATTAGTTGTAAGCTTGAACTTTGTGGAAATTGACTGATTATATTAAAGACTTCCCCTTTGCAACACATTTTGAAATATTATTCTTTAAGTTTAATTTAATCAGAAATAGATTATATATATCACATTCCGGTTATTGCATCAAGAACAGTTTTGTGACTGTTTCTGTGCCAGCTTAATATCTAAAATATTTTTGTGTTGAATATTTTCTGTTTTTTCTTGAATCTGTGTTAAGTCTAGTTAAGAATATAAATAATGTAAATAGTAGTATTTTATTCTAACTCTCAAGTTTGATTTTGTCATTTTACTTAAAATTTATTTGTACTGAATATTAAATGCTTTTTTCACCACTCTTAATTATAACATTTCTTTTGCAAACAGTTCAATCAATTCTTTTCCAGCGTTTATATATATATATATATATATATATATATATATATATGCGTGATTGTGTTATTCATGAATAAATAAAAAATAAATAAACTATTTGACAATTGCATCTATTATTAATGGTTTTTTAATTACTTATTACTGTTATTTTTTATTTATTGTATTACTATTCAAAAAGTATTTTAAACTTTAAAAGTAAACTTCATTTACATTTAAAGAAGTTTAAGTGTTTTGTAATTTATTGTTTAATTTTCATTGTTCATGTTTTTCTTACGTAATTTACGTTTTTAAACTTCATTTTGTTGTAGTTGTATCAATTAATCATATTGCTTTTCTAAATAAATTTGTATGTATCTTTTGAACTTATTTTATGCATATTTTTATACAAAGCTTTTTTAATATTTAGTTATCGCTAACTTATATGAAGTTAAATTATAGCCAAAAGGTTGATTTGATTAAAATGTAATGAAAAACAACTTTGTTTACATAGCATTTTCGTTGTCGGCGTTGCCGGAGAAACGACGTTTGCGCCCTCTGCTGATTTTCATCCAGTTTCGAACGTAATCTCCGCGTCGAACAACACACTATTTACTTATACTCACTATACCAAGATCAGCGGCTTTCTCTGATTGGCTGCAATGCAACTGAAATTTTTCGGTTCGTTTTTTATCGACATTGGCCAGTGTTGGCCAATGCTGTTGAAACTCGCAATATACATAAAACGTTTTCCATGCATTTACAGAATTTAAAACATTATTAATATGTTTTCTACACTCTATCAATTTAATAAAAAGCAAAATATGAACTAAAAGTTGAAATATCAAACTTTTATGAACTTTCAATATTGTATTACTAATATTGGCCAACAATGGCCAATGGCCAAGAGCGGCACAAAATGTACGACCTTAGCCAGTATACGCCATCGTTGGCCAATGTTGGACCAACATTGGCCAATATTGTTGTGCTACTGGGGTTATTCTGCAAGCTTTTATTTTTATTTTAGTGAATGACACGAATAAAGTCCTTGAATTTTGAGGGCTCTTGTTATAGTTTTACATGTCAACATGATAATGAGACTCTTCATACAACAATAAAATTATGAGAAATAATAACATTATTAACTTTTTAATTTTGAAAAATAACTATTAAATCAAACAACAATTCTGACATGAATCCCATTTTCAAAAAGCATTGTGTACTTTAGCAGACATTGTTTACTTTAAAAAAAATGCATGTACATTAAAAAAATCTTTTTTCCTCCTAAGAAAAAACTTCAAAATTTAAGTAATGAATAAAAAAATAAAAAATAAACCAAGCATCAAACAGCAAAATGAGAAAATAAAGCTTTTAACAATTACAAAAATATATATGAAATATAAATAAAGAGGATATTTTGATTGAGACAAATTGTAAAAATGTTTTTTATTTCTAAACTAAGAAAATTAAAATTTGAATAACCAAACATATTACTTCATTATCCTACCTGGAAAAATAAAATAAATAAAAAGTAGGTTAAAAAGAATACTACTTTTAGTGAAGATTTTCCGGTACATAAAATTATTCGTCACTAACTGAAATATGCAGAAATATCGTGAAAGCAATAAAAACAAGAAATAAATAATGAATCAATGAAGAATGTCATCTTCGTTTCGGTCGTAATTATTATTCTGTATTATAATATGAAATAATATTTGTTTAAATTTTACAGATTTTAATTCTTAACTAAAGTGATAATCAAATTTTACAACGCGAAGATTAATATCATGTTTACACAGAGTACGCTAAGATAAAGTTTTGATTTTTGAGTCACATATATTATCTAAGACTTTTAATCAATATACATCTATAATTTTAAATAGTGTACATTTTAGTTATCTTATATTCTATATCCGAAACAATATTTAAAATTACTTACTTTCTACAAACATCAAAGAGCAAACATACCGCCTGCCGCCATCTAGCTTATGCAGGAATGCTGGTTGGTGTTTGTTTTGCTTCTCTCTGATTGTCTACTGTGAAACCGCGAAAAGATGGCATACGACCTTGGAATAGTTCATTTTGAAGAAGGGGCGGCCGAATGAAATACAAATGATGCTTGGCGGCAGTTCTTTTCGCCAAACAATTCTTCGACTTACCAGCTTCTTTGGCACCTATACGAGCAATCAAAGTGTCTATTGTTGCTAAGTAAATAGAATATTGCTAAATTTTTGTCAAATTAAATATTGTTTTAATTATTTCTTATAATTATTTTATCAGATATGCAGAAAATCGATAAATCAAAATATCTTTAAACATTGCTTATAATTTGTGTTCAATGTTTATTTCTAGTATTTAAATTAACTGAATCCCTAAAATTTACTCGTTTACCTTTTAACTTCTCAAAGTATACGTAAAACAGTTCCATTTTTTTTTTTTTTTTTTTTTTTTTTTTTTTTTTTAATAGACATTCACTATCATGATTAGTTTATTTATTTAAATCTAAAAATATATCATAATTGAATGTTTTGTAAATATTAACTATCATGATTAATTAAATTTCTTTCTTTCTACTTTTATTACAACCATTATATGATTATGTCATGTTATTTAATGACAATTACAATAATTTAATGTTTATTTTATCGAAACTGTAATGGTATTAATCATGGTTTCTTTTATTTCATACATTGTAGAAATAAACTTTTTAAAAGTTTAATTAAGTTACTTCTTTCATCCCTTTCTGCTGATAATGATTGTACTTAAAAATTACTTCTCGGAAGCCATCAAGATTGCTTTATTTTAAAAAATCAAAATTTCTTTTTGAATGTTATTTGATTGCCGAAACTTTAAAATTTGTAAACAATAGTACCTCCGAACACTTCTTTTAAATAATAATTAAAAATACATCCAAACATTAAGTTTATCAACAACTTCAAATTATAATTTCACACTAAGAAACGGGCTAACAACGCCAAATCTGGAAGCCACTCTACTGTGTGTTACCATGGAAACACAACCTCTCACCTTATTTCATTCATGGAATCATCTGAAATCACGTGATTCGCGTGCCAAGTTATCGCAGTTGTACAATATTAGAGTTTTCAGAAAGTTGTAGTATCAATGATCAACAACATTGGTAGATATCCGTCAATATCGATCGAGATCAAGACCAACCAGCAGATATATATATATATTTTTTTCCATAAATTTTTCTTAACAATGCTAAATATTTTCAATGACGAGCTAATTAATCGTAAAATTTAGCAAGAAATTTCGAGGACAGACTTTATCTTTCTTACCGTTCTTTGCCGAGATTAGACGATATTGGCCAATATTCCCGTTTTTACAACATCATAAAATGTTTCTATTAATAATTTTATAGAACTTAAAATACTGTTAAATATATTTCTGTCCACTACGTATCGAAAAATAACAAAAATTTTGGTTAAAAAAAGCTAAATATCAATAGTTCCGAATTTCAATATTGTCATTCCAACATTGGGTAATATTGACCAATATTGAAAAGAAACAACCGACTGACGCCAATGCTTGCCGTGGTTGTACAACATTGAGCCAATATTGAGCAATAATGCTGTGCTACCTGGGGTAGTTCATGTGCGCACAGTACAGGAAAATTGCGAGAAAACAATTGCATGTTTTAAGCATTTTATTTCTAGCATTAATGTCTACAAATTGCCTTTTTCATACTGAATGGATTACGCTTTACAACTTTGTAATTCACTTTTTTCCCGTATTTTGAAACGTTTCCGAGATAGGAACGTTAACTCCACTGTTTTTCACCAGGTGGCGCAATATGCAGTTGCATCTCTTAGAACATGGACACTTTACTATATGTACAGTCACCCCTCAAAGAAAAAAAACGCCACCCCCCCCTAATTTCGCCGTAAATTATCGTAGAAACATGCGACTGGTACCGATCAGTTTTTAATAACGTCTAGTTCATAATGTTATAGTTATATTTTACTTAGGGGGTCGTCTACATATTAAAACTGACATCAACTTCATTTTTTGAATGGTAACCCTCCTTTTTTATAATTTATTTGAAATATTTGGATCAAATCATCACGGAAAATGGTATAGTTTATATATTTCGCTCAATTTTTCATAGAGTTATAAGCTGTCAAAGTTTGGGGATGCTAATGTTAAATGAATGTGACAAACATTAAATCATATCTTCTCAAATAATTATTTATTTAAATTCTGTTTTTTTTTTATTCGTTAGAATGAAGTGACCCAAACATATTCCGTGCAAATTTTTGCCAAAAAAACATTTTTTGAATTATGAAAATTATTATTAAATTCATATTTGAAAAAATTATGAATTATGACCTATGTTAATTTTTGCACCAATAGTTTTGCATCATCAAAAACATGGGTTTCCAAATTTACAGCTCGTTCCTAACATTATTTTTTGAGTTACAGTGATATTTCATTTTTTACTGCTGTTAGGGGGGCGTCACTTGTTATAATTTGTATCCTCTGTGAGTCAATATTTCTATACATTTTGGCGAAAAACTATTTTAATTTACCTTTATGTTAGTATAATTGTTTTCTAAGGAACATTTCGATGTTTCTTATACAAATTGGCTTATTTTGTATAAAATTATCGCAATGCAGGCAAGAGATTGGGAAAGTATTCCAAAAGAAATGTAGCCCCGCCTCTATATTGCGGAAACAGTATTAAAAAACTAGTTTGCATACTCGTATATGACTCTATATGTGACGCTGGTATGCATAAATGTCAATGGCATTTACTACATTGAATGCTGAAGACAAAATTAAAATTATTTAATTGGAAGTATGTAAAATAATTTTGTTTTATAATGTAAAGTTTTAGAAAAATTCTCTAAAGGCGTGGCTTTCGTTGCAAAAAGGAGTTTACTCGATTCTGAAATGTTAAGTCTTTGATCTTAAATATTACA
Source organism: Salticus scenicus (assembly GCA_963930645.1). NCBI lineage: Eukaryota > Metazoa > Arthropoda > Arachnida > Araneae > Salticidae > Salticus > Salticus scenicus. The sequence continues at coordinate 20,846,668 of OZ005662.1, forward strand.
TAACTTTTTCTAGTTTCTCACTGCTAAAATTCTATTTTACCCCTTTTGTCTTTTGTTTTTAACTTGAATATTCTAGGATTCTTGCATCTTAAGTTATATATCATGATTTAGAAAATGCGCTAGGACGAGGATTATTATTTGAAAGATCAATATGTAGTGAAAGATACCATTTTTTTTTTTTTTTTTTTTTTTTTTACGTTTTTAAAATCTATTATTGAAAAAAGCGCAATATTATTTATTTTCGATTATTCTAATCACGGCGTAAAACTGGCGACACATTTATCACGGAAAAAAAAATTTAAAACTAAGTAATATGTCTTATAACTTTTAAAGATATAGATTTTACGAATTTAAAATTAAGAATTCAAGTACAGTAGACGACTGCAGAACGGGGAATATTCGTTCTAGGCAATAGGAAACCGTTTTTTATATATCCATATTTATTTTCATGTGAATATACACAATAATTATACTCTTTCTAGTGAAAGTATTTGTTTCATACTATTTTGTTTATATAAATATGAATGTAAGGAATATTCTTAAGAAATATCGTAACACACAAATTGTGAAAGAAACGCCCACTGGAGGAGTTACAGATTTCCAAATGAAGTGAAACTACATCAGCAGTCGCGAAAATATTAAATATCCTCTCTCAGATTTTAGTTTAAATCTTGTTATCTATATTTTTGTATATAATCTATTTTTGGTTTGTACGCCTAAAATTAAATGTAAAACTTTATAGTAACACTTTCATGCGGGGCTTACTGTATAAAATAAAAATATACCCAACAAGAAGTAGATAATTCTTTTTCTTAAATATTAAACACTTTTTTTTTTTTCTTTTAACCGCTATTAATATTATTATCATTATTACTATTATTCTTTTATCTTGGTACCTAGATTTTTGTAATTCAACATTGTATTGTAGGGTTCATATGATTCAAGCTATTTAATTTTCTTCGTATGAAGTGATGTATTTTACTATTCAATGTTTAAAAAATAGAAACCAATAAAAATCTTTTAATTCATAAACTAACACAGAAAGTTTTGCGAATTAGAATCGTTTTTAATTTTATAATAAACATTTCTGAACATTGTTTCCGGTGTGAAATTTAATAAATAATGTATATTGCGAGGTAGATCAAAATTTATTTTTTCTAAATGTATAGATGGTCCCCTAACACATTTTCACGTGTAACTCTGTTTAGAATTGATTTAAAGTATATAAATAGGTAGGTTTTCCGAACTGCCTTGATCTCAAAAATCGGAATATGAGGTCAAAAATAGGGGTCGTCATTGAAAAAAAAAGAAGTTTATACCTGTTTTAATACGTAGATGACCCCTTAAATAAAATTGAACTACTCCATTAAAATCTAGACGTTGATGCAGATTGATAGGTACCAGCCGCATGCTTCTACGATAATTTACGGCGAAATTAGGTGGGGGGGTGGCGTTTTTTTTGGCTGACTACATACTTTTACGACTATAGCTGCAGCCGTTCAGCAGTTAAAAGAGTTGGAACTGACCTTTTTGGGCACCATGTATTTTCTTTAGATCAAAAAGATATTACAATGGGACCTTCTTCAGACCAAGACCTTTACAACAAAACAAAAAGTATCAAAGTCGGACTTTCCGTTCAAAAGTTATGAGCTAACAAACAAATAAAAACAACAACAACATACGGTTTGAATTGAGAACCTCCTCTTTTTTTTAAGTCGGTTAAAAATGAGCAATAACAGAGAGTGGAATGGAAGAATAGAACAAGGCGGAGTTTCCCTTTGTTTGTGAGGAAAAGCTGCGCTACGATTGACTGTAGTCCTTTATTTGTGGGCTAAATTAAGACTCCTATAGGTTAAATTTCATCATGACGTCGAAGGACGACAGAAAGTCAAGTCGTCCATCACTGGATATTTTCCTAATTTCAAACAGTCAGTGAAGTTGGCATCTCTCCAACATTTTGGACGCGCCTCACTGCTGATTTTAGGATATGTGGCTGCGCTGTCTTAATAGTTATAGCAGCAGTATATAGTTATTTTTACTCTTTTGTGTTTACTTCCTAAACTCCGGGGCCGCTAAACACAATGGTCGTGATTAGTCAGATTTTATTCATTTATTCCCCATTAACGATTGCAAAATATAAGTCTTTCTTGTACTTTCCCACTACTTCTTTATGATTAAATATTTAATACTTAAAAAAAGTAATAAATACTGCAATTATTTGTAGCTGAAACGGCAAGTGGAAAACGAAAAATAAACTCATATGTATTGCATTAAGATTTGTATATTGGGTAATTTATCTTTTTTTTCTTCCATTAAAAAAATAAATCAATAAATAAAGTAGTTTAAAAATAATATTAAACAATAAATAAATAAATAAAAATTATTTCTTATTACATTAATGTTATTAACTTTAATGATAAAATTAAATATTAAAAAATATACAAGTCAAGTGTGTTAAAAAAAAAAAAAAAAAAAAAAATCACACCGGAAGTAATAAGGGGACAAAATTGACTAGAAAAATACATTAAACAGCGGTAACCGGGCGGGCTGGGGCATGGGTCCTATCGTCCAGGATTAAAACGACTCGCCTAGTATAACTCTTGGCGGTGGTGGGGGCGGGAACCACCGCCACTTTAGAATGTAGAAAAAGAGGGAAAAAAAGGCTAAAAACCCCATAGAAACAGCATGGGAAGAAAAGCAAAAAAACTCACAATGTCAAGTGTGTTTAAAAAAAAAAAAAAAAAAAAAAAAATTCACACCGGAAGTAATAAGGGGACAAAATTGACTAGAAAAATACATTGAACAGCGGGAACCGGGTGGGCTGGGGTCACAGATTATCATACAGATAGGACAGTGAAGCTAAAACGCGAACCGGAAATATAGTAGCACCACTAGTGTCAACACTGGGGAACTACATGTGTTAAGTCTACATGAATAGCATCTTTGATCGAAAATTGTTTTTCTATTTCGCGAGAAGTTAGTAGCAGGTTAGTGTTAGTATGGGAAGTTTTCTTTTTCTTCACTTTCTATTGTTTTTGAATTCACAAAATTATCCTCAAAACATTCACAGCTATTCTTCTAAGAAGTAAAAATTATTTTTTATAATGTTTAAAAATATGCTTTGTGAAACATATTCATATTCAAGTAGAAATTAAAATTACAAACTGTAATTCTGAAATAGCAGTATGAAATCATTAAATATTTAACGTTGCTTGTTTTAAATAATACAAAATGCCTTAAAATGAAAAAATGTTTTTATTTTATGTATATTCAAAGTTTATTTTCTTAATATTTAGCACTTGCTTCTTAAAATAAATTGCTTTTAACAATCAACTTTGTAAACAATAATAAAGTTGCCAAATGAAAACATATGTGCAGTTTTCTTTGCTTCACTATTTCTACTACTTTTAAATTCACAAAATCATAACATTACAGCTATTTTCTAAAAAATAAAACTAATTTTTATTATGTTTGAAAATAAATTTTGCCAAACACATTCGTGTTCAAGTATACAAATTAATATAAGAAACTGTAATGCTGAAATAGCAGTATGGAATAAAATCTTAAATATTTAACTTTGTTTGGTTTAAATAATACAAAATGCTTTAAAATGAAAAAAAATATTTCTGGTTTATATATATTTTCGAAATTTATTTGCTTAATATTTAGTACTTGCTTCTAAAAATAAATTGCTTTCGACAATCAATTTCGTAAACAATAACAAAGTTGCCAAATGTAAACATCGATACAATGGTTAGTTGGTTGGATGTTGGGTTTAACGTTGCACTAATATTACAATGAACATAGATACAATAAAAATAAGATGAGCGATTGCGTAAACCGGAAATCTCGAGAAACTTACAGCCGTTGACAATAGGGTCGCTGCAGTCAAATTTTGGGTACCGAAGAATGTACGGGAGTGTCCTATCTGTATAATAATCTGTGGGCTGGGGCATGGGTCCTATCGTCCAGGATTAAAACGACTCGCCTAGTATCTTGCCAACTCTCCCGATTTCGGCGGAAGACTTCCGAATTTTCGATCTATCACCCGATTTTCCGATCGGAAGTTAAAAATTTCCGATTTATCATAAAAGAGAGAAAATTACAAAATAGCCTGTAATAGAGCAACATTAAACAATGTTTATTACAAAAAATATCAGGCATGTAATTTTTTCACGAATTCGCGGAAATCCGCAGTTTTTTTTTTTTTTTTTTTCTCATATTTCATTCAATTCCACGAATTAATTTCTGCTGCGTTTAAAAAAAAATCGCGGATATCGTTCGTTTATAAAAAAGAAACCTCATTAATGAGCGATGATCAAATGCTCTACGAAAGCCTCCTGATTTTTAATCTTTTTCCATCCACAACATGAATGTCAATATTCATTTTAAAGTTGCTTTATGAGATTCTAGAACTTTTAAAGAAATAGAAATGTTAAATATTTCTAACACATCTAATTATTTTTTGCTCCCCTCCCTTTCACATCTCCAAGTAGTGATCGGCAATCAAGTGTTCTGCAGAAGCCCTTTGTTTCGCAATCTTTCTCTATCCACAACATAAATGACAATATTCATTTTAAACTTGTTTTGGCAGATTCTAGAAATAGAATTGAAAGAGTTATTGAAAATTTTTTCTGCTAATTTCTAATTTTATCCGTAGTTAAGTTTCCAAAAATTAAGTATGGAAATATGTGTACTTCGTATTAAAAAAAAAAAAAAAAAAAAAAAGAAAAAAAAAAAAAAAATCTCCCTAATTTTAATTAAATCTCCCTAATTTTGAACATGAATCTTCCTATTTCTCATTTTTTAAGGTTGGCAAGTATGGAATACATATACAGTCGAACCTCGTTAACGTGAATTACTTTTAGCATGAACTGTTTCCACAATCCCCATCAAAATAAAGATTAGTTTAGTTATAAGATTAGTTACTGATAGCATGAATTACTGATAACATGAACAAATTTTTTATCCCTCTTGAGATTCACATTAACGAGGTTTGACTGTATTAAAATCAAACATTTGTAAAAATTAAGTAATTGATAAAATTATAGATATTTTATTTTTGTTTTGTTTCTGTTAAAGATTCAGCTACTTCGTTAAAGACAAAATTAAATTGTAGCAGTACTGAAAAAAACTGTCTGTAAAAGACAATGAACTTAGCTCAAGGTCATCTGAATTATTTAAATCTTTAAAATTCCGTTATGAAATAGAGGTTTTTAAATATAATTTTAATCCTCTTTTTTTTTCTTTGTACAGATAAAGATTTCAAATCACAGTTTCAAAAATGTTTTTGCATATATCGTATTAAATTAATTTAATACGATATATGCAAATGACACTCCATAATTATGGAGCGTCATTTGCATGAAGATTTTGTTCGACAGCTGATTTTTTTATGACTCATTTCCGATGATAGTTTGTTCTATTCACTACAATGAAAACACAATATGCAAACAGGAAATATTTAATTCACGATCCTTTGACATTCCAAGTTCAAATTTTGTAAAGAATTTATAGACTTTTTTTTTAAGTTATAAATTAATCATTAATTACACTTAGGGAAAAAAAAAAAAAGAGTCAGGATAGTTTTCAAATATTAGTACTTTATTTTATAATGAACTCATTTCTTGGCTCAGATTTTCACTATTAATACAGAAGAAAGATTAAATATAATTACATAAACCTTTTAATGAAATTTTCTTCTTTAGAAAATTTTTCTCCACTCAAGAGTATAGAAAATAGATTTATTTATGTATGCTTTACCTATATGCAGTGCTGCCAAATTTTAGGAACTTGAACTTTTCAAATATTTCTGACTATTACAGCGTGGCTACAGAGATTCAGAAAAAAAGTTTCCTGATTTTTCCATGACTAATTTTGACAAATTTCCATGATTTCCGTTATCTATTACATACATTCTATAATTTTGTGTATATATCACACTCTTGTGTAATATGCTTGCTAAGCTACTGCAATTCAAAAAACTATACTAATGGGCAAAAGTATCTCAATCTTTTTATTTCTTTTCTTTGTTCACTTACAAAAGGAAAATTAAATGAAAAATTCAAAATTTTGGTGAAGTTAACAAAATTCTAAAAATATGACTCATTTTAATTGCATGGCATATTAACATCAAGTTATAAAATTATTTATTTTTAATGTTAACTCGGTGAGATTAAACTAGAAAGTATCCAATCCTGCTCAATCATGGTTAAGATAACACCTGTTTGGCAGTTTTTCAATCATGCTTGCCGGGCAAAAATGAAAATTTCTATGATTTTTGGGTGGATTTACAAAATTCCCTCATTTTTCCATGATTTCCCTGATTGTCGCCACCCTGTATTATGTTTTATTAATCTCTGAAATTATATTGGAGAACAATATCTTTTAACTTTCTTTTACCTAGACAATAGTAGAGAAGGTATTGCTTCTGGATCAAATTTTTGTGAGTTTTGATATACTTACATGCTTATGTTCATGAATACAAAAATTAGGTTTTCAGCAGTTGGCATCTGTGCGAGTTTTATTAGCATAAGTCAAGCACAAATATTAACAGGAAGTTCAAACTCTATATTTAGGGTGGCTTGCTTTAAAAAAAAAATTTATATTCCCTGACTTACGTTTCTTATTTCACACAAAAATTGCACATCAGCAAACATTTTAAAATAAATGATCTTCCTAATATAGCTTATTTACATAAAATTTGTCAATTTTTTTTTACTATTCGACTCACTCAAATTTCCTGAGCAGTGTCTACCCTGTTTTCCTTAAATATAGAATATATTTATATTGAAACTGAGTTAAAAGGCAGAAAAATAATTTTTAGCTTTAATATTACAATAGGGCTCGAAAATCACATTGCCTGAAATGCCCGGGGCATGTAAAAATTTAGATTGGGCATGTACTTTTTCCTCCCCTAGATATGTAAATGTTTTTATTAATACGCATTTGAATAAGATATTTGGGCATTTAAAAATTTAATTTGGGCATGTATTCTTCAGACTAACATGCCCGACAGGGCATGTAAAAATTTTGAGATTTTTCAAGCCCTGATATATATTATGTATATATACAAAGTGGCCATAATCAAACTGACAGTATTTATAGTGTTTTGTGGCATGATCTAATAGGAAGATTAAAAAAGATAAGAGTACAAAATATTCCGGGGAAATAAATATATATACATATACATATATTGGGAAAAAAGTTCCAAAATTTATCACTAGGAAAATGTTTTTTGCTGTTTTTCTACATAAAGATTTTATCACAGTTACTAATTTGAAATTGATGATTGTGCATTTCTTTCTCCATTTGTCCCCAACCATTATTTTCAAATTGGCGACACCGTGCTGCTTTGTACTTGTTTTTCCATATTTTAAAACTGTTTTCTATTACAAAGCACCATTAACGTATTCCCCTAATGGTGACTTTTTGGCAGAATCCAGTCTCGTTTAATCTTCCCACAATTTTTGGTGCCATTCTTGCAATGCACTAAACAATACTGAAAGCACTGTCAGTTCAATTATGGACAACCTGTATATATAAAATCTACAAAAATTAAGACTTATCTCCCTCCCCCCTCCCCAAGTTTTATCAATTGATCTAAAAAAAAAAAAAACTTAAACAAAGACTACTGATATTTCGTGACAGTGATGAAACTATTTCTTAAACTTATATTTTAATATAGTTCAGCATTGAAATTATTTATACATTTGAATTATTAAGTTAAATATACTATAAAAGAAAAGGAAACAAGAAATTTAAAAATTATATTTATTGAGCACAATACTACAGTTTTATGCATGTTTTATTACAAATAATATACATACAAAATCATTTTTACACAATACTGTTTTCCTTCGTAGTGTTCCGGCCCACCAGCGGCCGAGTGGTTCTGCGCTCAAAGCTGGTAGACGTGAGGTGCCGGGTTCGATCCCCGGTCGCGCTCGTCGACCTAGCCGTTCGGAGTTTTCCGTGGTTTCCTCCGAAACTTGCGTAAATACGGGCTAGGACCCCTTAGAAAGACCTCCACGGAAGGCCCTCCCCCTCAGGCCTAGGACCCCAGTGTTGTCAATCGGCCTTAATCCCTAACACTAACACACCTTCGTAGTGTTCACTGTGTGAATACAAAATAAAAGTGATGTTGTTCAAAGCAATAATTAAAGCTTTTCTGTAACTTATAGCTATTAATGATCAATTTGGTGCAAAAAAGTGCAATTATACTTTTGTAGCAGTTGTCCTATCAGTGATATGTATAAATGCAGTAGGACTCATACCCATTTAGTTTGTACATTGTATGTATGCAACACATTTAAAAATTAAAATCTAGAGATACGAATATGTGTCAAAATCTCTCTTAAAAGTGCCAGACAACATGCATGGCAAGTTTACACACCCGATAAAAAGTGTTAACAGCCATTATTTAAACTTTAAATTATTATTACAAGATTCTCAGAATAAATCTGATGCAAAAATAGTTGAAATACACACTATTTCTTTAAACTTATTTTAAAGAAAAGGATAATTGACTATAACAAACTTTCAAATACCTTATAAAATCCTTTTTAACTACTAGCTATTAATTTCAGACACTTCGTGTCCATCTTCAGAGCTAAGTAATTTTCTCTACGCCGTTCTTCAGGAAGAAGCCTAGGTTTCCTCCTGAAGAACGGCGTAGAGAAAATTAATTAGCTCTGAAGATGGACACGAAGTGTCTGAAATTAATTGCTAGTAGTTAAAAAGGATTTTATAAAGTATTTGAAAGTTTGTTATACATACTATTTCTTTTACACTAAATATTTATGAAGAAAATAAAGTTATTGTCAAAGACAAAGTACTAACATTACTTTTCTACATAATTGTCTTGAAATTTAAGCCTTTTTTTATGTTCAGGAATGAACTTTCTAATACAGTTGAACCTCGAAAATCTGGAATCGGCAGGACCACACTGTTTCTGGATTTTAGAGATTTATTAAAAATTATTTTTTTAAGATGCTATAATAACATACAAAATACAATTTTTATGCTAGCGAAAATAAATAACGATCAAATTTGCAAATTAAATTATAAAATAGAAAAGTAATAAATTTAAATTAGACTTGAAATATAAACACATTAAACTAATATGTTATAGATAATTGATAATGTCTGCTAAATAACTGCTAATAAACTATTCATTCATTAAAAAAATACTCAAGTAAAATTATAGAAAGAAATTAACTTTTATGTATATTTTTTAAAAATATTTCAGCAATTTAAACCTATTTTACTGTAATGGGATTTTTAAATTAAAAAAAGAAACTAGAACTGGAAAAATGTACGGATTTTAGAGGTTCAACTGTATTCCTTTCAGATTCTACTAAGAATGAATAATCATTTAAAAATAAAAATCTCATTTTCTGCAGTTGTCTTCATTTATGACATTTTATTTACCATCAAATCTAAGTGAAATGGTGAAATTTCATTATTCTTTACAACGTGCTTTTGCATGCCGCAACCAATCTTTAATTACAGTTTCAATGTTACTGTCAGTGCAATGGCTAAATGATGGATTTCTTCGAATAGCACCTATAATAAAATACAGATGATTAACACTATTTCAAATACTCAAATTATAAAAACTTTTCTTAAATCCAAGTGATAGAAGAATAACATATTAATATTAGGTGAAGCCTGGTTGCATGCTGCTAAAGGCAGTGGTGACCACAACATGTAAATCTACATAGAAGGAAGAAATGGGACAGACTAAGTCTGATTATTTGCTATTGAAGACTGCAGGAACTTTGAACTGACTGTCTAGATGGACAAAATTCTGCTATGGAAAATATTAACACTTAAATACTGGAATATTACAAACTGTATGAGGAAACAAGTCTAATTTAGAGAATACACGTGTCTTGCACAGGGTTGGAAAAAACCCGGGTTTTATCAGAGTTTTCTGAAATATTTTCTTTCTTCCTTATTTTTAACATTAAGTATATCATTCATAATAAGATAATTTTAAAAATTGAATTATTATTTATTCATTAAAACCAAAATTTTAAAAATTTAATTTAAAAATTTTTAAAGTCTTTTTATGATTAAGTTACAAAGAAACTTTAAAAATTAAATAATTGTACTTCAAATGTTCTAAAATTCTATTTATCTGCTCTTTACAACAAAAAATTAGATTTTAATAATTATTTCATGTTGCTTTATTAAATTTTTCGTAGTCAATACATTTTCATAAAATATTTTTAATTATTATCTCTCTACATTACATAACAGTGTTGCACTGTTAAAGTTTTCAGAAATCTTTTAAATTTGATCTTATTTATATGTTACATTCCTTGAGTCCAACAGTTTTCTTTATATTGACAAACAACTTTGCTTTTTTTTCTTGCTTTTATTTTTTTAATATAATTTTTCATTCTGTTTTAATAAAATAATTATACATTTCTTCCATGGGGAATTTTTCAGGATTTTTTTTTTCTATAAAGCAGTTTGAGCATCTCCAATATTTCTGAAAATTCTTTGTTAATGTTCTAATAATGTATATAATATTTGTCTTATATTTGTATTTTGTATGTTTATTGTAAATTAGGCAAAAGTATAATTTTAAACAAGGATTTTGAAAAAAACCCACCCGGGTTTTTACGGGTCGGGCAAAATCTAGCCAACTCTGGTCTTGCAATTCTGCCTTGAACTAATTTTTACTTTCATCTATATTTAATAAAAGAAAGTATTGGATTCATAAAAAAATTCAACCTAGGGATTTTGATAGATTTACTCATTTTGAGAGCTGTAGAATACGATTTGACCATTTTTAGAAAATGTGTCTGTCCGTGTGTGACAAAATTTTGTGGCAACTGTATCTCAGGAACTACTGCTCAGAATTTCATACAAATTGGTATGTAGTTACACCTTGACATAAATTAGTGCCTATCAGCTTTTGGTAAAAATTGTCTTACAGGTTGCATTGCCATCCCGCTTTTTCTAAATTTTTAATACGGTATAGGACAAAATTTTGTATAAATGTGCAAAAAGAGAATTATTTTTTAATAATCATTATGAAATTTACAAGAATTACTTATAATAGAGATATTCAACAGGAAAAAAGTTTTGTATATGTAAGAGAATCGCCTGCCCTTCGAGGGGAATAAATTTTCATGATGGGTATCTTTCAAAAGAGCTCGCCAATACCTTTAAAATGAATGGTTGAAAAATCTATGTGTGATAATTTCAAATAAAGTTAACGATTATTTTTCACTTTTTACCAAAAAAAAAAAAAAAAAATGTAATATCAAGAATAAAATGAACATTTTTGGCTATTTAGTGTTATACTACTTCTCTAATATGGAAATCATACTGCATTATCATGGAAGATAGTTTCATTAAATAATATTTTTGATAAATTATTTTTACTGAGTGAATTTGCATAGGAAAATATAGAAGAAAGTCATATGGTGGCCACAACATTCTAGCTTTTATATTATGGACAAACATTAAAACAGATGTGTGTGTGTATGTGGGGGGGGGGGGGGTGTAACAAAATAAAATTTTACACTAATTGTATAAAAAAGTTCTTAATTTAACAATAGAAAAAAAAACATTTTACTAAACAAATAATTTAACAAAACTCATTATACAAATCAGTCATTAAAATTTTTTTGTGAACTTACTCATTAGAACTCCAGTAATTTTCAAGGGTGAGAGAGGCTCTTTGCCTTTACTACCAGTCCAGCTGTAGCAGCATGCAAGTTTATTAGACAATAATTTCGTTAACATTCGCCTTACTGTATTGCCCAGTGATGTTCCTCTAACCTGACTTATTTTCTCACACTGAAAAAAAAAAAAACAGAGCAAAATTTAAAATTAGGTTAGACCATTAAGGAAGGTTATATAATTTAAGAATGTAGTCACACATATTTCGAAAAAACCATAGGAACTTTGAATGGTTGGACCAATGAGTGTAACCTGGGATTGAATTCAATACCTCTCAACCGATGGCACTGGTTGGAAGGAAGGAAATTTAAATGAAGTATTTTAAATGTGTATCAGTCCCCTCTCCCTAGGTTTGAAGAAAAAGGCAGGGTACTAGTTTCTAGAAGAAATGCAGCAAGGCGAAAATATATATATATATATTTGTGGAGGTGTAAAGGAACAATTTTTACAAAAGGGCATTTCACTTTGACGAAAACAGGCATATAAAAATTTTACACTTGTAAATGCAAGTTTTAAACAATCATTAGTGCAACAGAATTGGCACCTTTGTTTGTACATATGAATAATTTCCAGTTTCTCTGTTACGGTTGGAGGTTCCAGAAATCTCTCAAAGTATATAATTAAAAGAAATACAGCACTATTTATAGCAAGGAGAGTACATTTTGGGGACAAGTATGGTATATTTTGAGGGTCAAAGAGGGTGCAATTTTGTTCTTTAAGGCACACCTATGGTGCAGTACCTTCTTAAAGGCTCTTAGGGTGAACCTCTGTGCTTTTAATAAATCTCTGCAAACAATTTTCTTAATCATATTGCCTGGCAAATTAAAAACTACAACTCATGCATATTTTTTAAATATAATACGTTTAAATTAATATTTTCTCCCTCCCCCTCAAAAAAAAAAAAAAAAAAAAAAAAAAAAAATCAGCTTACATGTATTCAATTTACATGACAAAACAAACTGAACTAAGTCTGTGAGAAAATATACTTGTATGTATATTAATTTAATTGCATTTCAGAAATTCGTTTTTTTTAAACACTTTAAATTCCTTTTTTTAATCAAGGTTTCAGCAGAGTATAAAAAGCTACTGAATGAAATTGAAAATGTCTCAATTGTTTATCAAAATGAAAATATTACACAAACTTTACACATTTTCACTCAAATTGTAATAAAAAATAGACTAACCAAATGCCCTTTTAGGGTATCTTCACTTAATGCTGTTTCTAGAACAGACAAATCCTCCATTGTTTGTAGTGGCAAGATTACAGGCATGGCAGGCTCATTGTCATTATTAACAACAGGCTGGTTTAATGGAAATCTATCTAAAAAAATTAAATGAATAAATAATATATATTAGTCTCATTTTGTTTAATATCATTTATTAAAATTTATAAAATTAAAAACAATAGACAACAAACACTTCTGTCAATTAAATAAATTTAAAAATCTTGATAAAAACCAGTTAAAATTATTTTATCATAGCTGCCAACATTTCTATTTTTTAAATCAGATTTAACACCAGTATATATAAAAAGGAATCTGACATATATATTTTCGGCGAATAAATAAACTGGAAACGTTTATAAAAGCTTTCCGGTATGAAATCTCCGTTGTAATAACGGAGATTTTGCACCTATGTTTTATGTCTGAAAATTTTACAGAAATAAGATAAATATAAATATGTTTCTGTCTTTTGGGGTCATTAAATAAACATAATAATTAATTTACGTATTTTAATGACAAGCAAGGTGATCAACACTAGAAATTCTACAAATTCCCTGATTTTTCCATGATGTATACACCATTTTTTCTTTAAAAAAAAAATCACTAGATTAGCGAATTTAGCACTTTTTTAGAATGAGCTTTCAAAGATGGCCTATTTCCACAAAATTCGACAAAATCCCTCAACTTTTCCCCCCAGGGTACAGATATATGTATATATAAATTAAAAAGCTCAAAAAGAGAGAAAAAAAACAACACCCAAAATTAAAGTATCTAGACCAGAATATTGCCTTAAAAATTTTTAAATAAAATTGTGTTTGAACACCTTCAAATTTATTTTTTTCATTAAAACACACTTACCTAGCACAGAATTTAAGGTTGTTAAAATTCTGCTTAGTGTATCACTCTGCTCCTCCTGTACAAATTTTTTGTGGAGCATTTCAGTTAGAAGCCTTGATGAACTGTCTTTTTTAATTTTTTGTTGCATGAATATCCTAAAAGAAAATAAAAATAAGATAAGAGGTCTGGTCAATCAGCAGCAGGATTCTTGCATGTAATACTCAACCTATAGGGATGCAATATTTTAAAAGATGTAATATTTCAGCGGTAAAAAAAAAAAAAAAAAAAAAAAAAAAAAAAAAAAAAACTTAAGCTAGTAAAAGGAAGTTTTAGGAAGGAACATGGGTTTTCAATATTCACCTAAGATAGTTTTATAATAAAAAAGCAATCATAAATCCAAAGGTTTAACATTACGTAAAGGAATCCTGTATTAAAAAGCAATCAAAATTAAAAACCTTGCTTTATTAAAACACATAAATGCTAATTTTAGTTGGTAGATAATTTGCGTAGCACAAAATATCCTTTTATTATATTTTCACAACTATAAAAATTTCATTTAAAACTAGCTGTATGAATGACAGAAAGGTGTGCTACTGAATAATTAACTATTCAATGCTTTATGAGAAATTCTTATAAAAATAACTAAAATTAAGTACAACAAGCGAGAACTATAAAAGTTTATCATCACTGGCTAGGAAAAAGAGAGAGAATAATAATACCAAAGGCACAGGTTGACTAGCAAGAACTTCATAGTCTTTTGGAGGCGCATCTACTACTTCAGGTCGTATTGTGCTTACAGTAAATGAACAGTCCTGCGAATCAGATGGTCCCCCATTTTGCAATTGTGTAGGGACACTAGGAAAAATCAATCTAGAGTATTCTTCATCATCTGATGAGGAATCATAATGATTTCTTTTTCTTCTTCTTTTGCCCTTTCCTAAGTTTTCACTATCTGCACTTTCGATGTTTGAAGTTTCTTCATACCTCCTCTCATGTGTTCTGGCATCATCATATGTATCTAATTTAAAAAGAAAATATTTCACATATTCATATAAACTTTTAAACTATAACCTATGATCATTTCCCATAAATATCTTAAAATTTTACTCTCTGATTCAGATCAAAAGTTGCAAATGATGAGTATTCTCTTTTTATTTGTATTTATTTCATTTTATTTGTTTATTTTGTGGAGTGTACATTTTATAAACCATTCAGTGAGTGGGAAAGGAAGTGCCATTTCATCTATCAATGTGTCCTGTAACAAACAAAAAAGTGCCCTTTTTGATAAATCCGCCCTGCCGTTTTCTTAAAAAAAAAAAAAAAAAAAAAAAAAAAAAAAAAAAATATATGAACACTAGTCCAGAAAATCTAGCAGCGCCCAAGGGAGGATGCAGCTCTAGGGTGATCACAGGGCTATAAGAACCGCGTTGTGCCATGCAATACCCGGACAACACGACCCAAGCAGCACCGAAACGTTCTCTGAACGTTCAAAAATTGTTCTGCAAACACGTTCTAAGAACGTTCACTTTGAACGTGTTATAGACGTCTATCTGTCCATCTTGAAGACGTACAATAGTACGGTTCAGAGAACGTTCAATGAACGTGTAACTATCACCATCGGTGTTATAGAAGCGTTCTGAGAACGTTCTATGTATACGGTCTCAGAACGTTCTAAACGTTTTCAAAACGTTATACACATTTTCAGAACGTTCCAGAAAACGTACTGTAAACGTTCCAAAATAGTGTAGTTAAAAAAAAAAAAAAAAAAAAAATTATGACGTCATTATAAAAAGTCACCTCAGTACGAGCTTTTAGAAGCAAAAATTACATAGCTGATGACAAATAATGATACAACACATGAACAGGGAGGGATATGAATTACTTTTTTTTTTTCAATTCAAATAATGTTTGAGAAATTTTAACATACTTACTATTCCTTTAATTTCAACGTATATGCATCAAAAATTCTATATTCTATGACAATTTTCCCCAAAAAGTGTCATAACGTCTCTTTATACCTTAAAAAATTTCTTAAATTTTTGAAATTTTTAAAAATTTCTTTTTTTCCCCTAATCTCAAGATAATGTAGTATTAATTACTAAACTTTGAATACACACCATAAAATGCAAGAACTCGCACCAACTGTTTCGGGTCAAAAGAAGACACAACCCTTCATCAGGCGAACATTGTAGGCACGAGAGCTGCAAACAAGCACGTTGAGAGTGTTGAATGCGTTGCCGCTTTGTTTGTAGAAGCCGTGCTTTGTTTGTAGTAGTTGCGAGTTCTTGCATTTTATGGTGTTTATTCAAAGTTTCGTAATTAATACTATAACGTCCTTATCTTCAGATTAGGGGAAAAAAGAAATTTTTTAAAAATGCAAAATTTAAGGAATTTTTTAAGGGATATAGACACGTTATGACACTTTTTGGGAATTACTGTCATAAAATATGGAATTTTTCATGCATATACGTTGAAATTAAAGGAATAGTAAGTATGTTAAAATTTCTCAAACATTATTTGAATAAAAAAAAAAAAAAGTAATTTATATCCCTGTTGCTGTGTTGTATCATATTATTCTTCCTCTGCTATGTACAACTAAACTCTTGATTTATTTTGCTTGTTTTAATCCTTGTGATTCCGAATGCGTCATCCTATGATTAATGTTTGTTTTTCATGGTTGTTTTCTGTTTGATTCTCTGATTTCTTGAAGTAAATAATTTATTCCAATTTATTCTTCATTTCTAACTTCAATTAATTTCTTGTACGATAGGGTGCCCGCTAGCAATTTGCTATTATAGCTGCTAACGAACGAAATCGTACATTGGTGCTCAACGACGAAAAGGGTCACCCCTGACGAGTTTTTTTTTTTTTTTTTCCTACCATTCTAAGCTTTTCCTAAAAAAAAAAAAATATTTAAAATGCTGTCTTAATTTTTTATTTCCTCGTTGCTTGTTTGTATCTTTTGATTTGAGTTTCATGTGGTTTTTACGCACCGGCAAAATTATTAAAATTGCAACTAACAATATAGGAATAAATTTATGATTAGACTGAAGTTAAATAAAATAAAAATAAATGAATAAAAAATAAATGTTTCAATAAATCACAATCAGTCACCCCAGGTTATTTAAATTTGTTGTAATTTCCTTCTCATTGACCTATGTGGTTTCATGGATCTTATATCTGTTGCTTGGCTTTAACTAAGATTAAAAACTCATTTATACATATATATATATATATTACATTTTATTTTTTTAAATACAGGGTGCAAAGCATTGTGACGAGAATACCTTTATCTCCGCAACTATTGGTCGCAAATATATAGTTTCAGTTACAAAATGTTTTAGAGAATATGAGCATTTGTGGTATAACATGTTTAAATTTAAAATATCTATTTTTTCAAAATTGCAAAAACTAGCTTTTTACATAGTCCCAGATCCCTATAGTCATATTTAGAAAAACTGACACTCATCCTAACAAAAATTTTCATTTCTATCCTCCCAAAATGGAACAAGATATTTAAAGTTTGGATTTTCTAACATATTTCGGCCTTCAATAAGGGATCGGTTTAAAAATCCTAATTGGACTTTGTTTGCATTTTCCCTGGGTTTATTAAAGAATTTTTCATTGACTTTTTAATAAAGCCCGAGAAAATGCGAACTAATCCTAAATTTTGAAACTAACTATCTCAGACAATTTTGGGTGCACAAAAGTGAAACTTTTTGTGTTATATAGGTTTTTTAGGTTGGAACTCAACTTTCACTATTAGTGTCATGAAAATTGTATAAAAATTATCAGTTTTTGTGATTTTTAATAAATTGATTTTTTTAATTTAAACATGTCATATAATGAATTCTTACATTTTTTTTTAAATACATTTTCTTATTGGAGGACGTCTGAGACCAATTGTTGCGCAAATAAAGGCCTGCTCTCGACTTTGCACCCTGTATATTCTAAAAATTTCTGGGTACTACTTTGTAAGTCCATGGATAGTTTATAAATATATTTGAATGCTGAAGTTCATAGAAAGTTTTAATATTCCAACATAAAAAATAATTTCAAAAATGAATGTACCAATACACCGCTAAAATAATATATAATTGAGTTTAGAATATATTGTTAATTTATAATAATAAGAAATTGAAACAAAAAATTAAAAATTAGTTAGAAGGAGGAAATTTTAAAAATTTCCAAATACTTAAATACATATATATATATTTAATCAAAATATTTTTCTAAAATATTTAACATACTTCATATTTTTAAATTTCAGTGCATGTGTGTATAAATATTTTCAGTTTACAGCAGCAGTTTACAAAAATGATGTTTGCAGGTATTTAAATTTATTCCACATGGCAATATAATTGGTATTCTTTAAATGTTTAAATTTCTTTAAATTGAGTCAACGCAATTTTTACCTCATTTGATGTAATTATGCTATCATGGCACATTAAATAATTGATAAATGTAAATATTATTAGTATTAATAAATAATATAGTAAATCGTCCTTTTTTTTAAAGCAGAATATCTTTTTTTTTATAAAGATGTGGAATAAAATTGAATTGAATCTTTGTTTTATTATGCAGTTAAACAATTTCATATATTTTATTTAATAAATAACAGTAAAGAGATATTTCAAATTGTATGTCGGGGAAACTTAGGATATTATTTTTAAAATGTGCAATTTGCATAACCTAGATTGTATATATATTATCATATAAACATTAAATAAATACTTCAGAATTTAAAAAGAAAAGAAAAAAAGAATTACGAACCTTCTGAATTTTCATAAGAATTTTCTTCAAGAAAACATCCTTCCAACTAGCATTGTAAAATACACAATTACCAGTCGGAAGGGCATTCACTTAAAATTAGCTCTTATCTTGTAATGTCTTTGTGACTTCTTCATACTTCATTCAGAATTATAATAACCAAAAATAGTTATTTTAACAAATTCCATCTCAGAAGACTAAATTAATAAAGTGAATCCATAATTTCTAAACGGTTGTCTGTAACAGGAGCAGTTTTTTCTGCGATTCAACATTGCTTTCAAGTATCAAAAGTTAGGCTTAAGAACTTACGCAGATATGAAAATGATTGTTTAATTGATATTAAAATAAGACTTTAATAAATAGAACATAGAGAATATTACAGGTTAAAAATATTACATTTTTACCTTTTCTAAAGCTTATCCTAGTCTTTATAACGCTAAAACTGAACAAATCAGATCACATGTTTTAAAATTACCGCCTCACATAACGACACGACTTTCCCAAGACCTGTGGGTCTATTCTGGCCTGTTCGCTTCGTTATATTCCTTCGGAATTCAAAGATCTTCGGAATTTAACGA
This sequence comes from Salticus scenicus, assembly GCA_963930645.1. Classification (NCBI taxonomy): domain Eukaryota; kingdom Metazoa; phylum Arthropoda; class Arachnida; order Araneae; family Salticidae; genus Salticus; species Salticus scenicus. Next base: position 20,865,779 of record OZ005662.1, read on the forward strand.
TAATTTGGTATTCTGGGCTGTTGCGATCGAAATTTTAGCGATATTTATCTTCGTTATTTTTCGAGAGCTCTAAGGCTGTCGTTGAGTGGCTCTTGTATTCGTTACAATATGGCGCGCCCTTTTGGTATTATAAAGGTGTTTAATCATTCTTTTTTTTTTTTTTTTTTTTTTTTTTTTTTTAAGAAATAGTTATGATTTATGAAATATGGAAACTTGGTTAAAGAAATGTTAGCAAAGCTTAAAATACATAGAACGTAAACAAAGTTAATTAGTTTTTCCCACACATATCCAAATTTAAATAAAGTGAAAACGGAATAAAATACAAACTTTATTATTTTAAAATTATGAAAATTTCAACTGCATTTGAGAACCTAGTTATTTATTTATTATTAATAATATTATTATATATTTAAGTAATTGTTTTGAATGACTCTAAACGATTGCATACATAATTTAATTTTTTGATTTAATGTTTATTATTTAAATTTATGATTTAATTTAATATTTTGGGTATAGTAAATCTTCTAAATAATTTTAAAGCTTAATATTTTTTAAAAAGCAATGCATTATTCATCATATACATTTATGTAAAAAATTGAGTAATGTACTTTTCATATAAATTTACAAATAATTTTCTAGAAATTAATATACAGATTAAATCAAACTTCTATATATATATATATATATATATATATATATATATATATATATATATATATATATATATATATATATATATATATATATTGGGAGGGGGGGGGGTTAAAAATTTAAAACATTATTTAAAAACAATTCACATTTAATTTAATAAAATCAAACAAATTTTATGATATTAATATAAAACACTCATTAAATATTTTTTATCACCTCAATAGACAATGACTTTATAAGTTTTAACTTCAAATATTTAAATAAAGATGTCTTTATAAATAGAGAAAAATATTTTTATGTTTTATTTACTAAATTAGAAAAAATGAATAATATAAAAACTTTCTTCTTTTAAAATTATAAAAATTTCAGCTATAGTTGTAAATCTTTTTTTTTTCTTTTTCTTTCTTTTTTTAATAATTATTTTGAATAATTCTAAACAATTGCATACTTCTATTTAATATTTTGGGCTTCGTAAATCTAAACAACTTTAAAGCTTAATATATTTTAGAAAGCAATATATTATTCATATATTTATGTAAAAAATTAAGAAACGTACTTTTCATATAAATATACAAATAATTTTCTAGAAATTGGTATATACAGTGTAAATCAAACATTTATATACTTTATAATAATATACTTTCATTTCTTTTTTTAAAAAGAAAAGATCTAATATCATTAAAATAAATTCCCGTTTAATTTAATAAAATCGAACAAATTTTATCACATTAGTTCAAATCAATATTTAAATATTTATATCATTTCAATAGGCAATGGCTATATAAATTTTAACTTCAATTAAAGTAAAAATAAATTTATAAATAAAGAAAAATATTTTTATGTTTTACTCACTGAATTAGCGTTACAGTTTAATTAATTTTACTCAAATATATCAAAATATCAAATATTTCAATTGCACTTAAACAAAAAATATAGTTCAAACAAGGTGCATTGTACGTACTATATTTAAAAATTAATTTTTAGAAAAAATAATTAAAACATGAGTACATACCATGTAAATAAAATAAATCTATTAACTTGAATCTTTAGAAAGTGATACTTCCTCTTTATTTTGCCGAGTAAATAATTATATCGTGTGTCCGATTTCATTTTAACAGCCAGTCTAATATAAAAATTTACTTAGCTATTTTAAATTTTCTTCTCATCGAGACGATACAATTAAATTGAACTGGAAAACTGCTCTGCTATAACACATAAAAGAATCCACACTCTGTCTTTGCTTTTTATTTTTTTCATTTTCCCAACAAACAAACAACCTATATTTAACAAAACATGGCGATCATCGTCTGCTCTCTCTTACTCACTTGTAATCATAATAAAATAAACCACGTGCTTCGTCCTGATTGGATGAAAGAGTTAACCTCGAACGCAGTTTTCTTCCACCTCGTTTGATTATAACGTTCGTAGGGCAGAATTGCTCTACCACGGAATATCGTCATGAAAGAGATTTCGATCGAAAAAATAACGATCGCTTTGTCTTTTTAACGTACAGGCCAGAATAGACCCACTGGCGCCGGCGCCTGGCGTTTGACTTTGCAGTTGCACGGTCAGCGAAAATTAAATAAATGCAATCCACAGATGTCGGTGTTATCATCTGCTCTCCCTTCTTGCATCCGCAATAAACATGTTTCAAAGTTCAACATTTGAAACAGAAATTTATTAAGCATTTATAGCTGTAGAAAACATATAGTCAATATTTTAAGGAAAAATTTAGTGGAGTTAAACAATTATTTAAATTTTTATAAAGTATTTTAAAAACTTATGAGATCACTTTATTTTTCCATTTTAAAATCTCGAATTAAACGGAAAAGTATATTTTGTTTTAGTGTATATTTCAGTATTGAACAAAATATTCAGTGAAAATAAATAAAATAAAATAAGACCAATCAAACAGAGTAATGATTTAACAACATGATCAATATTGATAATTTATCAGTAACATTTAAACTTAAATAGAATCATAACTTAAAGAAAAGAAGAAAAAAACTCATTTCTGTAACTTCCCGATGAGTATTAGAGACCGCGAGGTTCTACTCTCGAACCTTAGAGACGGGAAGTGTTGGTTTCGATTCCTGGTCACGCTCGTCGACTTAGGTTTTCGGAGTTTTCCCGTGATTTTCTTTGAAACTCGCGTAAAGCACTATATTACTTATTCAATAACATCCGTGATTAGCTTTTTGTATCTAAACTCTGGGTCTGGGGAATGCATAGATTTTCATGACAGAAGACAATCATTTTTATGCTGTATAGAAGATCTTAGAAAATGTATTTTTCTAAGGGTTTATTATTATTATTATTACAAATGAAAAAAAAAAAAAAAAAAAAAAAACGGTAAATTTGTTTTAAATCATCAGAAAACGATGTTTCAATTATTCGTTTTAAGGGTGATATCGAATTCTTTTGAAAGATAATCATAGTGAAAATTTTTATCCACCCCTCCCCCATCCCCCAGGGATGATGTATACTTATTCCTAGGGGAAAAAACAATGTCCTATGAATAATAATAATAATAAAAAACTGCTTGACTATTTCTCGTTATACATCCAAATTGAATCAATATATATATCAAATGTATGTCACGCAGAAGGTTTGGTGAGTATATATATTACAGAAGCTGATAGATAGCCTTTCTGTGAAGGGAAAATTTTGGAACGTGGCAGTGCCACCTATCGTCCGATATGCACCCAAAGGCAATCTGTATGGTTTTACGTAATATTAATTTCGCTTACCAAATTTACAATATTTATAAATTACAGAAGTTGAGATTTTCCGTTTCCGTTATGAGATTAAATTGCAACATAGCCACGCCACCTGTTGGCCGATGTGCATCCAAAATGGACCAGTAAAGCTTTACATAAAATCGATTTCACTTATAACTTCAGTGTATCACAAAATTTATTGTTAAATCACAAGAGTTAAAATATTGCCTTTCCGTTAAAATGATTAAATTGCAGATTAGCAACGCCACCTGTTGGACAATATATACATCCAAATTGTTTTAGCAGAGGTTATGATGACATATGCCAATATATCAAGTTTAATGCATTTGTACACTATAGAAGCTGAGATATAGCCGTCCCATAAATGGAGAGTTTCATTGCATAGCACCGCAATCTATCGGACGATATATCCCAAATGAAATTCAAATAAACTCCAATTTAGGGCAAGATCTAATATTGTAACAAGTTTGGTTGAATTCCATACATTGATTCCTGAAATACAAAATCCACAAAATTTTTCCATGAGTTTAAAATTTTGTAATTTTTTTTCACCTCACCGCTACTGATTATTGAGAAGCATTCTTTACTGACGTGCTAACAAAACGTTAAACTGAAAATGTAAAAAATGCTCTATTCTCTATCATGCTAAAAATTATAAATTTCGAATAACTTACGAAGTTTTTAAATTAGAATGTTGCAAATCTCTCAATAAGATTCTTATCAATATCATAAGTGATATTTTAAAACTGGTCCGATCTCTCTGCAATCATTTGTTCTTGAGATATCGTGTACATGAACTAACGGGCTATCACACTAATAGGTGCCGAAGCCGATACACATTAACAGATCCCATACCAACCTTTTGACTTTCGGATTCCTCACGCCACAAAACGTGTAAAAAAATCAAAAACTGAAGTCAAAAATTTTCATGATTAACCTATTTTCCCTACCAATAGTACTAAAAAGTCATTTTGTCATATTCGTTATAATTACACTGTTACAGAACGTGTTATGACGGTGTCACACTTGAACGCTCTATATAAAACTAGAATTGTACGTTTTATAGATGGTACAAATCAAACATTTTCAGAACGTTCTAAATAATACTATTTCTGAACGTGTTTTAGAACGTTCTTTTGACACGAAACACGGTGTTTGAACTATTGAAACCGTTATTAGACGTTCACAGAACGTTCCTGTGCTACTTGGGGATGGATGTTAAATATAATTGAATGAAACAAAAATTACAAAACTTTACTGAAAAAAAAATATATATATATATATATTGTTGCGTACTTGGGGGTTCGTGAGTTGTCTGAGAATGAAAGGCCAAACGTACAAAAATTCAGTAATTTATTCACAGAAAGTTCCAGAAAAATACAGGTCAATAAACCAATTATCAGCTTCAATTCAAGAAGTAACCACAGCTTAAACAACAGCTGTCAATAGCAAATCCACAGTACAAACTGTATAGCAATAACACTTGAAGCAAGTCTCTCTCAAAGAGGCTTAAGAGCAATGCAAGCACTAGCGAAGCTGGCTGAGATCTGAACTGAACTGACTGCCTTGGCGAGGAAGCGCTCCTTATATTCTGTTCCATGGAACCCAGATTTTTCGAGAAAACTCTAGAAAGTGGTCAACCAATCAACTTACAGCTTCCATATTTGGTATATCCCATATAAGGATTTTCTCGCCAAGGTCGCCAAAAAAATCGCCAAAGTGGGAAAAAGTCGCCAAATATGGCGCCAAATCCATTACCTGCATTACTGGGGCTTTTTAATGCGTTTTTAAGAGAAAATAAGGCTATTTCAGCGCTAAAACGACTAGAAATGCACAAAATTAGCACTTTATCAACTTACTAAGCCTCTTTGAAAGAACTTATACAAAAATAAACACAATTATTTACAATTTCGTAACACTGCCCCCCTCCCAAGGACTGCACATCCCGGGCAGTGCAACCCTTGGTCAAGAGGCGAAACTAAACAAATTTACACAATCTAAAACACAAAAACTAAGTTGCATATAACGATAAAATAGAAATTCAAATCAAGTGAGAAATATTTACAAAATTCAAAAATATGTTCAAATATTTATATACAAATATTTACAAAATTCACAAATATGTACAAATATTTATATACAAATATTTACATTACGCATGCGCAAATTTTACCAGTATTTACATTTTTAATTTTTAATATTACCGTTACTTGTGGTACTTGGCTAGCCTATTATAGTGCACCACCTTCGGTTTTGATGAAGGTGTTTTAGTGATCCGCACCACTACATCATTCAGCCTTTTTAAGACTGTGTATGGTCCGTCCCAGTTGCACTGTAACTTGGGGGAGAGTCCTTTGCGTCGAACAGGATTCCACAACCAGACCTTGTCTCGTTCCTGGAACTCATGTTGTGTAGCCTTTAGATCGTACCTTGTCTTCATTTTCTCCGTTGCCATGTTAATCCGCTCCCGAGCAAAGTTGTGTACGTCCTCAAATCGTGCCTGGAGATCTTGGATGTACTCCTCGGGCGATGAAGGCGCATCGGGTGGACAACCAAACAGGAGATCACAAGGGAGACGAAGTTCACGTCCAAACAGCATCTGGGCTGGAGTATAGCCGGTGGTTTCATGGACAGCACTTCTATAAGCCAGCAGGAACAATGGCAACTTGAAGTCCCAATCTTGCTGGTTCCTTGATACTAGAAGGGAGAGGTTATTCAGGATGGTACGATTGAACCTCTCGACCATGCCGTCCGACTGGTGATGTAAGGATGTTGTCCGGGTTTTGTCTATGCCGAGTAGTTCACACAGTCCTTTGAAAACATCAGAGGTAAAGTTCCTACCTTGGTCGGTATGAAGTTGTAGGGGCGTGCCGTACCTTGACACCCATTGCTGCACTAGGACTTCTGCGACTGTGCATGCCTCTTGATTGGGAATGGGATATGCCTCAGGCCACTTGGTGAAATAGTCCATCACGACGAGGATGTATTTATTTCCACTGGAGGTCCATGGCAAAGGACCCAAGATGTCGATTGCAATCCGTTCAAATGGTGCTCCCACGTTATACCGTTGCAGTCTTCCTCGACTTCGTTTCTGCGGGCCTTTACGTGCCGCACAAGCATCACAGGATTTACACTATTTCTCCACATCCTCCTTTGCCTTGCACCAGTAGAAGCGTTCCCGAACTTTCTGCAGAGTCTTCATTACCCCAAAATGGCCTCCGGTAGAGCTACTATGCAGTTGTTCTAAAACAGCTGGAAATTTTTATCTTGGTAATAAAATCTGCCATCTGAAGCTTTTCCCATCAGCAGATTCCCACTTTCTGTATAATACGCCGTTTCTGATATGAAGAGAGTCCCAAAGTGCCCAATAACTTTTCGTAATGGGACTAAATCTGGAAATGTCCTGCCAGCTAGGTCTGTTGCTGGTCGTCTCCTTCAGCTGTAATATTGGCTTTATGTCAGGATCTTCCAACTGGGCTTTTCTAAGTTCTTCGTCACTCCATGGATCGGGATCTTGATCTGATGGTGTTGAGACAGTAACTTAGCAGGCAACCGGATTTATCGGCAGGTATTTCTGTTCGGCTCTAGAGCAGTACTTGCAGCTTTCCGAGCAGGGCTTCCGTGACAAGGCATCTGCATTACCATGTAGAGTCCATTTACGATGACGTATCTCGAAGTCATATTCCTGCAGGCGTTGTATCCACCTGGCAATCTGTCCTTCCGGGTTCTTGAACTGGAGCAACCACGTTAAAGATGCATGGTCAGTCCGGAGCAGGAATCTTCTGCCATAGAGGTAATGATGGAAATGTTCTATGGCTTTTACGTTAGCGAGTAGCTCTTTCCTGGTGGTACAGTAATTTCGCTCTGGTTTAGACAAGCATTTACTCCAATAGGCAATGACATGTTCTTGACCATCAATTTTCTGCGACAGAACAGCACCGACACTCTCATGGCTGGTATCTGTATCAAGTATGAACTGTCTGTCGGGCTGTGGATACGTCAAGATAGGCGATGATGTTAAGGCCTCTTTAAGTCGCTTGAACGCATTTTCACATTCCTCTGTCCACAGGAACTTCTGGTTGGCTTCCGTCAGCTTGTGGAGTGGTCTGGCAATATTTGAGAAACCCTTGACAAACTTCCTGTAGTAAGTGCATAACCCCAGGAAACTTCGTAGTTGGTGTACATTTTCAGGGCGACTCCAGTTCTCGACTGCAGAGATCTTCTCAGGATCAGTTCTCACACCTTCGGCAGAGATGATATGGCCGAGGTAGCTCACTTCACGACGGAACAAGTTACACTTGCCTGGATTCAATTTCAGGTTAGCCATTCTGAGTTTCTCCAGCACCTTTCGGATGTTTCGTAGATGGTCTTCAAAGGTGCGCCCCACAATGATAATATCATCCAAATACACCAGACAGGCTTCATAGGAAAGTCCTTTTAGCACTGTCTCCATCAGGCGTTCAAAGGTGGCAGGAGCATTACATAATCCGAACGGCATAACTTTAAATTGCCACAGTCCTTGTCCCGTGGTGAATGCAGTCTTCTCACGATCATCAGGATGTAATTCTACTTGCCAGTAACCGCTCTTCAGATCCAACGTCGAGAACCATTTATTGCCAGCAAGTGTGTCTAATGTGTCGACAATTCTGGGAAGAGGATAACTGTCTTTCTTCGTGATGTCATTCAAACGACGATAATCCACACAAAATCTTGTTGAACCATCCTTTTTACGCACCAGTACTATGGGAGAGGCCCAAGGACTCGTTGATGGCTCGATGACATCATTGTGCTGCATTTCACTTAGAAGTTCAGTGACCTCTTCCTGTTTAGCAAAGGGAAGTCTTCTTGGATGTTGTTTGATTGGAGGATGATTTCCTGTATCAATTCTGTGCTGGGTGATGTTCGTTCTCCCGACGTCTTCAGGTGTTCGAGAAAAAAGGTCTTTAAATTCTTGGAGTAGCTTCTCCGCAGCACATCTCTGTTCCTTTCATAACTCTGCATTCTTGAGTAATTCCGTTATTAATTGTTCAGAAGACTTGGATTCAGTTGATTGCGTGGGGCGGTTGATGCATGTTATAGGAGTGCAGGCTGCTAACACCTCATTCTTCTTCACTGTTCGGACCTTATCGCTGATGTTTGCGACTCTCACAGGAATAGTGTTCTTTGAGAGATCAACTAGAGATGAAGCTACCAGAACTCCTCTTGGGCTATTGTCTGTATTCGGGTATTCAATCAGTCCATAGCGGAAGTATTGCTTTGTAGGTGGTGTTTCTGAAACTATTGTCTCTGTGTGTGGAGGGATGGAAATTTCAGACTTGGCTGTTATCTGGCAAATTGTCTGAATGTCTTGATTTTCAGTGTTGAACACAGCGATGTCTTCCGAACTCGAATGCAGTTCATTATTCTTGAAGTCCAATTGAAAGTTAAATTTTCTCGGGAAATCAATTCCAATGATTAAAGGATCTCTTATATCAGCCACATATGCCATATGATGGTAACTGGCATTCCCAAAAGTGATGGTCAAGTTCATTTTTCCATATATTTTGATCTCGTCTCCGGTCACAGTCTGGAGTTTAACGCAGGGCGGAATCCAGATGATCTTCTCTTTTAGTTCTTGAGCCAAATCCGTTCTAATGATGGTCACGTTGGCTCCCGTGTCCAGAATCATCCGGCAGGTGGCGTTGTTGACTTGGCCATAGACGTAAGTCCATTATCGCCGCCACTCATCGATGAAACATGAAATACTGTAAATTGGGGCTCTTTAATTTTAGGCAACCTTCGCCCCGCGAGATGGCCTCCTCTTAGTTTCCAGTTTTCCTGCAGTGATGGTGAAGCCGGGTGATTTCCTATAGTTGGTCGTACGGGGCAGTTCCTCTTCACATGACCATCCCCTCCACAGCCCCAGCACTTTATCTTCCGATCCTTTATTTCTATGTTATTTTCCAGGTTGCGCAATCTCTTTAAGATCTCTGCGAAACTTCTCTTCATTTCATTCTCATCAGCAGGCGTATCATTTAATGAGACTGCTCTTATGGTATGGCGGTCTTTACGGGAGGCTTGTTGGGCTGCCTCTAGCCTAAGTGCATAGCCTAAAGCTGATTCTACGTCTCTGATGTTGGAGAGTCTCAGCGCTTTTTGAATTTCTGGATCCCGAACAGCATCGATAAAGTACTGAAGAGCTAAGTCGTTTCGAGTGTCAGCTTGACAGTCTGAGAATGCTAGGTGTGACAATCTCTGAATGTCCGCTGCCAGCTCTTGCAAACTTTGGCCCGTTTTCTGCTAACGGGACTTTAGCTGGAGGCGACTATAGTCCTTAGAACACTTCTCTCCGAACCGTAGCTCCAGTGCTCTAGTCAAGGCCTCGAAGTCGTTCCTTTCTTCTTTAGTAACATTTCTCAGTATCTCGGCTGCATCTCCCCGTAATGCTGCTGCTAAGTGGACGGACTTGGCGGTAGAGTCCCAGCCATTAGCTTCAGCTACGATAGAAAACAGCGTTTTATATACATGCCACGAGGAACTGCCGTCGTAGGTGGAAAGCTTAATTAAATTCCTGATTCTGGATTCTTCTCTCTTTCTTTTCAGTTTCTTGGGGCAGGGATTCTAACTTTTCTTCCACTTTTCTCTCCAGATCTTCTTCTATTCTCCTCAGTTTACCTTCTATCTCTGAAAACCTTCCTTTCAGCTCTTGATCAAAGTTTTCTTTAACTTTCTCCTCGAAATTCCGTTCTATTTTCGTAACACTCTCTTCAACCTTCATAAAATTTTCTTCTATCTTCATAGCTTTCTCTTCAACCTTCATAACATTTTCTTCTATCTTCATAGCTTTCTCTTCAAAACTTCTTTCTATTTTCAAAACTTTCTCTTCTATTCCATCTATTCTGCTTCCCATATCCGATAATTTACTTTCGATTGATTCTTTCACCGTTGAAAGCTCTCTCTTCATCTCATCTTGATTAGATTTAATTTCTTCCTGAACTTCACCCATAGTGTCTTTCATTTCCTTCATTTCTTCAGTCAAGCCGTCTTTCAATTCTTTCTGTCCGGCTTTCATTTCATTCATCTCTTGACTCAGGCTATCTTTCATCTCTTTCTTTGTCCTTCCTTCATTTCTCTTTGTCCTTCCTTCATTTCTCTTTGCCCTTCTTTCATTTCATTCATCTGGGTAGCTAAGCTTTCTAGAAGTTTCTTCATATGTTCCTCCATAGCTCTAGTTATAACCATTCACAGACAATCCCGCTTCTGACACCAGAAATGTTGCGTACTTGGGGGTTCGTGAGTTGTCTGAGAATGAAAGGCCAAACGTACAAAAATTCAGTAATTTATTCACAGAAAGTTCCAGAAAAATACAGGTCAATAAACCAATTATCAGCTTCAATTCAAGCAGTAACCACAGCTTAAACAACAGCTGTCAATAGCAAATCCACAGTACAAACTGTATAGCAATAACACTTGAAGCAAGTCTCTCTCAAAGAAGCTTAAGAGCAATGCAAGCACTAGCGAAGCTGGCTGAGATCTGAACTGAACTGACTGCCTTGGCGAGGAAGCGCTCCTTATATGCTGTTCCATGGAACCCAGATTTTTCGAGAAAACTCTAGAAAGTGGTCAACCAATCAACTTACAGCTTCCATATTTGGTATATCCCATATAAGGATTTTCTCGCCAAGGTCGCCAAAAAAATCGCCAATGTGGGAAAAAGTCGCCAAATATGGCGCCAAATCCATTACCTGCATTACTGGGGCTTTTTAATGCGTTTTTAAGAGAAAATAAGGCTATTTCAGCGCTAAAACGACTAGAAATGCACAAAATTAGCACTTTATCAACTTACTAAGCCTCTTTGAAAGAACTTATACAAAAATAAACACAATTATTTACAATTTCGTAACACTATATTACTGTATATAGCTTTAACAGTAACTTGACAACGAGGCCAATCTGCTTTGGGGCTAATCACTGCTTTTGCTAATTTTCCCACATCTTTTGAATTTGGCCAAAAACAATATTTGTCATTGAGCCAAATGCTAGGAACGACAGCAATGGTGTTACTTTCCACGAACTCTACTAAAGCAAACATTTACTGAAAGGAAAAAAAAAAAAAAAAAAAAAAAAAAAAAGGTGAGTCAAATTTATCATAAATAATCTCTAAAAAATAAAGAGTTAAATTAAACACGTGTCATTTGTTAAATATATTAAAAACACTTTAAGCACACGGTTATCAGTAGTAATCTATATAAAAACAGGGGTCGATCCAGGCAAAATTTGGGACCCTTTAGCTCCCCCTTCACAAAATTCAGATCTCTAAAATGGGTCTTTTCACAAAGTTCAAAGCCATAAAATGGGTCCCTTCACAAAATCAAATTCATAAAATGTGCCGCTTCACAAAAATCAAATTCATAAAATGGGCCTCTTCACAAAATTTCATTATTTTATAAAAATGATAAGTTTGTAAAATTTTTCTATGTTTACACTATTATTTTTAATGAGGTGTCTATATTTGGTTCAATAAAATGCTACTGACTTCATATTAAACATTAGAAAGAGTAACTGATAAAATGAAAGGTTTCATGCAATAATTTTTTGCAAAATGAAAAATTTTCACAAAAACATTTTGTTTTTCCCAAAAATGGGTCCCAAAAATTAAAACCTGCATGAACCCCTGAGAAACATAAAATGCACATAGAAATTTTCAAACAGATAAAAAAAAAATTAAATAACATAAAAAAAAAAGTTTGATGCATAAAAATAGTAGGGTATGCAAAGGGTAGCCCCCCCCCCCCCCCCAAAAAAAAAAAAAAAATACCGACATTCACAATTGACTATTACAATTCTAAACTTTTCTTTGATCTGGAATAACACCTTGAAAAATCTTAGCCCCCCCCCCCCCCCAAAAAAAAAAAAGTTAAGTTCTGGATCCGCCACTGGATTGCATGCTAGATGATTGGCAGTAAACAGATATTACGATTATCCAGCAGTACATTCTGCTTAAAATTATAAGGCCATATTTTGCTTTTATTTTCCATCGATCTGAATGTTAAAAGCTCCAGATTATAAAATTGAAAGTTTAAATCTTGCAAAATACAAAGCATTAAACTTAATGTAATTTACTTACATTAATGACAAATTCTGTCTCTAAAATAATAATAATAATAATAATAAGCAGACAACCATTATTTATGCACTTTGTCTTCCTGCATAAATGAGAAAGGCACAGTTAAAAAGAAAAAGTGTCAGCATAATTGTTTATATGTTAGCATGAAAGTTTCCTGTTCTCACAACAGAATCGTAAAAATAAATGAATTATTTTAATGCATTTACTTTCTTTTCTACATTAGGTATAAAATACTAATTATTGTTAAGTAATGGTTAAATAAACCAATAGAAGCATGAATTAAAACAATAGCAAAAATCCAACTGAAAAATACTTTATATTTTATGAAGAGATATACAAAAGTGCATCAAAAGTTATAATAGACTATGTAGAATTTGACATAAGTATCGATAAAAATTCAAATTAATTGGAATAACTTGACTAATTTGAATGTTTTAACTTTTAAAACAATTATGCCATGTTAAGATTATAAATTTTTGCAACCACTTTAATATTTTCCCACGTTATATGCATAAAATAAAACAAAAATAATAATATCTAACATTTTTACTATTTTTAATTTGATTAGTTAATTATGGTGCAAAAACAGTAATTCTGTATTTCAGGTAAAATTCTGTTTTGCCTAGATGTAAAATTTCTGGAAATTTTCAGGCAGTGAAAAAAAAAAAAAAAGGAAAGATTGAATTTTTACTGATAAAAATAGGATATCTTCATAGTTATAATATCTTAGAAAATATAAAGTGTTAAACATTTAAAAATACATGGAATCCATATTTTTTATTAATAGAAATATACAAAATAATAATGTATAAAAAAAAGAGCTTGTATTTCTTTTCAAAGTCAGTATTGCATTTTCTGGGAATATCTAATGTAACCTGTATGACAACGTGCCACATATGGCCAATGTGAAGGTGGTCCACCTGAATGACGTGTTTTTTAATACCGTAAAATTCCTAAGGGGAAATTTGTCAAAACTTGGTGAGGGGTTATATTCGGAAGTTTCCGGAAAAGTACGACGATTTCGGAAGGGGGGAGGTTATAATCGGAAGTTTCACAATCTTTTCTAGAAGTATTATTAATTTTATTCATATTAAAATATATATTAATGGTTACTAAATTGTATTAACAATATAGTAATACTCATTATTATTTATTAAAGTTTATTAATAATACAATTTTTTTATTAATCAGTTTAAATTTTTATTTTAGCAAAAAAAAAAAAAAAAGTATTCGGAATAACAGAAACAAACACGAACATGTGATAAACAAATCACGATCACGAAGCGAAGCAGTCTCATAGAATAATAATTGAACAGTCGCTAGCAGTTAAAAAAACAGTTAATTGCACTGTTATTAACTGATATGAAAGAACAAAACAGGGTGAACAATAACTATTAAAGTTACATATGCAAGTACTATTACGGAGTTATTACACTGTTTAATGATTTAAAATTAAAAAGAGAATTTAAAAATTAAAAAGGAGTTGTGATCGTAAAAACAGAGTTACATAAGCAAGATTGTGAAAGCCACGGCCGCCTGCGGATAGCAGTTAACGTTTTGGAGTTTAAAGAATGTAAACAACACCACATTTATTTTATTTGGAGTTATTTTACTTTAAAAAGACGAGTAAAAATAACACTTGGATACGTTATATGCAAATTAAGTTTATAAATAAACATATAAGACTTCAGAATTAAAAAAAAGTATGTTTGCAACGCTCATGGGAATGACGAAAGAGTGGCGAACTTAGCCGCCAAAGGTAAGGGTTATAAACAGAATTTTCCGAAAAAGTAAAGTATGCCAAATTTCAGAAGGGGGGGGGGGGTTATAATCGGGAGGAGGGTTACTATCGGAATTTTACGGTATGTTTTTCAGGTTTAACAATTAATTTGAATAAATAAATAAAATTAGCTGTATCCAGTATGTCTTTCTTTCTTTCTTTATTTTAATGTTTAGAAATTCCAAAACAAGATATTGAAGTATGTTTCTGTATCTGAGATATAAACTTTTTTTTTTTTTTAATGAAAAAGGAAAGCGTTTAAACAGGCAGAGAAACTGATTGATTTATACTTATACAAATTATTTATTGTTATTTTTTAATCAACTATGCCACATTACACTAAAGTTAATGCTTTTACAAGTTTACATTTGAATAAATAAAATACATTTAATTTGTAACCTAAGGTAAATTTTCTAAAGAAACTTGTACAGTAAAACACAATGAAAGCATTAACAAAATGCAAAATAAAAATTACACAAAAAATATAGCAATGGAGAAAGAAAATTTAACTTTCAAATAATCACTACTAAAAAGGGGGTATTTAAACAAACACAGAAATATTTAATGATTAAAATCAAGTAAACATTAAATTATTAATGAAAGAAAATTGTTAAAAGTAACACTTACTTAACAATTTGTGATGTTAAAAACAGCATAGTCTCTCTATATATATTTTGTCTTGTCTAACAAATATTTCCTAATGGGATCATGGATTTGATATCTTGGGTATTTGTACAAAATGTAATCGAATACATCTTAAAGCATTTTATTATTATTTTTTTTTTCACTTTTATTTATTTATTTATTATATTTAGAACTTTGCTTTTTGCATATTGAAAGCACCCAACACTAATTTACATGCTTCTCTAAAGTTACAATGAGAATTTCATGTATATGATATGATGGAATTGTAATTTATTACTTTCTAATCCAAGTTTCATAATAATAAAGTCTTCTGTTAATTATATAATTGATTAATCAAAAAGAAATCAACGCACAGATTACGTAGAAATATTAGAAAATTGATTGCTTTTAAACTGGCAAAACTGAATACAATTTTATTTTGTTATTCTAACGTCTAAACCAAGCTGATTAGCATCTTAAAAAAAAAAAAAAAAAAAAAAAAAAAAAAAAAAATAATCCTCGATGGAAACATTGACTTGAAAGTGATTTTGTCAAGAGTTACTCATGAAAATAGTACATTGCTCAGAACTGATACATGCAATTCAGCTGGCACTTCAATAATAAATCATTTCAATTTTAAGTAAATATTCTTAAATTTTTATAAGTAAACATTCAAATCAAATAAAAGCATAATTTAAAACTTCGTTAACAATATAAATTTCTTCTAAATTCATCTAGTAGATAATATTAAAATATAAAATTGCAAAAATGTCATTTTAATACTACAATTATGATAGCAGACTTACACAAAGGCCAGTAGCAGAAAGAATACAGCATGGCAACGCGCGCTGCAGATTAATTTAACAATGTGAAAAATGTCTGGCTTTAAAATACAATTTATAATTTATATTAATTTATTTTTCTTTCGGGATACAAATTTTATGTATTTTATGAATTGCTAATACTTCCTATGGTACCAAATTTGCTCTGGCATTTTAAATTAAAGTTTTTTTGGCAGGAGCAGATAGATACAAAAAATTCTACAACTTAGTCAAATATTATAAGCAAAATTTTAAAAACACATTCAGGCAATGGATAAGATTTTTAATTTTATTCATTTGTACCACAATGTGGTACAACAACAAATTCATCATTATATGGCAGAAGGAGACATTTTGCTGATATTTTGTCTACAGACCAAAATGATAAATTAAATTCTTTTTCCTTCAGTAAAAAAATTCCCAATGATGATGATGGACAGAGTTTACTGAAGAAATCGGATCCCTGAACAATTTTTTTTCCAAGAATAAATATATTATCATTTTTACTAACAATATTCTCTATTTCAATAATGTTACCTCCATGGAGCTTGCATATATTATTTGGTCTATGGGTAAAAAAACTGAAATTCTTATAATTTAACTTTTTATACTGACACTCTACTTCCAAAGTTGAAACCGATGGCCCTTCTGAATGTTCATTCGAAGTTTTACAAGAAATTTTTGAAGGTCTTTGACAATTAACATTTCCTTTCTCCAAAATCCTACGCACAATTTGAGGTAGTCTTTTCTCAGATTTTCTTAATAATTTTTTTAATGTTTGCATGTAATTTTCGAATTGAAATGCACTATATTTATCCAATGATCCAAAATTTTTTACGTCCTGACAAATATGTAATAACCTATGTATATTATACGAAAGCAGTTCTTTACCATACAATGAAGAAAATCCTGTAACAAAACATTGTAATAATGACTGTGCATAGGCTATTAAATACTGAAGTTTCTGAGAATCAATTAGAATTCGTATTGCACAATGAAGCATTAAGAAATGAGAATATACATCTTTTTCAAGGTTATTTTTCAATACAACCAATCCTGTATAAAGGAGAAACTGTCTAAATTCAGTTGCCTTCCATCTGTCAATTTCTTGAACTCCTCTTGGCTTGCGATTAAACTCTGTAGTTAGGTGTGATTTTAAATTGTTCAAGGAACTGGAGATTTCTAGAATTTGACGCGGTGAAAGGCGTCCATTAGGCATTAATGGCAAATCTGATGCTTGACGTCTAACCAGTTTGCCCTTGACCCATATATGTAGCAGTTTACGCATCGCACCTAAACACTCTAAGTGCATGTACTCGCAAGGTACTTGCGTAACACAACCAAACTCTCTTAAATCCAACAATGGACAAATACCAACATGATGGTCTTCATCTCTTTGATTTTTAAAATCTTCATCAGTGCGGAGAGTACCACACATTTCAGAAAAACACACTCTATTATTTATGTATTTGCTTTCTTGGACACATTTGGAACAGCTATTATAGCCACTGTGGGTTTTAACATTTAAAACAAATGCCCTAGCCGGTGCATCACAAATTATACCTTTAAGTACAACTTTAATAATTGTATTTTTAAATTTAAACCCATTCAATGTTAGGTTATTCATTTCAGTAAAGAACTCACTGCATGGATCAGATGGCTTTTTATTGCCATGAAATATTCCTATTGGGAAAACAGATGATTTACCTAGTGAATAACTAAGTGACCCTAATATGGGCCAGAACTGTGCACAGCTGCTGTTTGCAATAGGTAAACATTCTATATTTACCAACAATACCACAGATGCGGGAAGGTTTTCAACTGAATTTTCTAATAAGCTGCACATACCATTCTCGATACCAAAATGGTAATACAAACCACCAGCTAATGAAACTAATTGTACTTCTCTGGGTGTTTTTAACAAAGTGCGGGCATCCGAAGGTAAATCTGAGTGACAAGGATTGTTGCGTAAAATAGCAAGTAATTTATTTACAGATGTGTGGTTTATGTTTTCAGTTAGGGCCCAAGATGCTAATTCAGATGCAAAGTTTGACTGTTCTATATTTGTATTCTGCAAGTTATCTATATTCCTTTCATCTTCTTTTTCTGAACTTGCAGTATTTGATAAATCATGAATAGAATCCTCCTCATCATCATGAATAGAATCCTCATCATCATCATAAAAAAATCCTCAAGTGGTAACGGATCACTGTTGAAATTTATCGTATTTGGTACTGATAAACATGCATTAATGTTCTTTTCGAGCGTGCTAACTGAATTCCCTATATGTTGTGGTGGTATTTCAGTTATTTCCTCACTTTGAAGAGAAACACCAGCATTTATATACTTATACTGTCGCCAAGACGTCACTTTTTGCTGCCTTTGGCATTTTGGAAAAAGTGGATTCCTATAACAGTGAATAAAAAAAGGAGTCATAAGCACAAGATATTTTAAATAATTTTCAGAAAATATAAAAAGTATATATTAGGGATGCACCGAATATTCGGTATTCGGCCATACTACTGAATATTCTGTTTGGCCGAATTTCAAATTATTCGGCTAGTTGAACATATGCAAATTCAATTTTTAATCATTTTAAAAATTTTGCTATTATTAACTATCATTAAATTAAGATTTTTCAGAGTAATTAAGAAATCGATTATACTTAAATGAAGACAATTGTCTTATATAGTTTCAAGTAACATTAAAGAAAATTAACTATTAGTTACATTAATTATAACGATTAATAATATCTGACAAAATTTCTCTTTATCAATAACAGTATAACGATGCATGCTTCTAAAGTTGAGTTAAGAAAGAGCGTACATAATTCACATGATGATGCCATTTAGGGAACTTCAAGAGATCAAACATAGATCACATTGAAATCTGGCAAAAAAAATGAATGTAAGAACAAAAATGTATGCCAAATTAAAGTAATTATGCAGAAAAATGACTAAGGAAATAAGTCTAAAATTAAAGCGTTTTGGGATTTAAAAACAGCATAAAATAAAATTTACCCTTATTTATGCGTTAAATTAATTTAAAAACATACATAAAGTTTAATAATTTCGATTTCATATATCAGTTCGAGTTTACATACGATTCTTAAGCATGAATATAAGAAAATTGTAAGTTCACAAGCAGATATTTGAAATAACATGACTGAAATAATGTAAAAATATATTCATTACAGAATTACTAAAATTTGGGTTCGTCCGTACAATATACAGTCGGCTGCAAAATTATTCGAGCACTAGTCAATAATTCCTATATTTAAAAAATACACTTAAGACTGTTTTGCTATATAAATCCTTGTCGAATCATGTTCTTAGACTGATTAAGAACAGGACTCGACAAGGATTTATTTAACAAGGCTGTATTAAGTATACTTTTTTTGGCAAGGATTATTGCTAGTGCTCGAATAATTTTGCAGCCGACTGTATATCAACAATTCCAAAAGAGTGTTTTGCTTTGCAATAGTCTCATAAAATACTTATCAGAATAACACACTGGCACAACAACAAAAAATAATCTTTACTGATTCAAAATAAAAGCATAATTAAAGAAAAAAAACTTACCTTATAATGCTAAAATAGATTAGAGATTAATCGTAGAATGATTAAACGGTGTACTAAGATATAGGACAGACTTAAAAAAAATAAGTAAACAGCCAGCCCCAGCCAAGCGAAAGAGATTGCTGCACTTGATGTGTTGATTCCCGCTGTCGCCGAAAATGGCGAAAATACAATCTAATACATTGCAGTTGAAGTAGAAGTAGAAGTAGATAAGAACGATTATTAGAGGTACATAAGATGTATTATTCGAAAAACTATTAGATGTCGAAGTGAACACTTCTAATAGACATTTAAATTCTGTTTTCTATAATACATCTATAATAGTTTATGAATGTCTAATAGATTTCTAAAGGGGTCATTTCTAATAGATATCCATTAGTTTAATGCTACAGACAGCTAAAGGACGTGCTGGATGTTTTCGATGTAAAATGGATATCTAATAGATATTTTGTGTTTTGTGGGTGGGCTCTCCTACCTCAAATCAATGAAAATCAAATAAACCAATCAAATCTCTCGTAATTCCTCAAAACGTAGCTCTAGTTCAACGTAAAGTACACTCAAATCAATGAAAATCAAATAAACCAAGGAAATCTCTTGTAATTCCTGATACGTAGCTCTAGTTCAACGTAAAATACACTCAAATCAATGAAAATCAAATAAACCAATCAAATGTCTTGCAATTCCCCATAACGTAGCTGTAGTTCAATGCAAAATACACTTAAATCAAATAAACCAATCAAATCTCTCCTAAGATTCTCCATTCTGCGTCATTATAGAAATGGGAAGTTTTATTTTCATATTTTTATTAATTAAAAGAAAACTAATCAAAAATCCGAAAATCTGACTTCGATGTGCACAATGACCCATCGGAGGACACCTTTTTTGTTAAATCACGTGACTGTCCGAGCTACCGTTTTCGAGAACAGTGAAATATACATATATAAATACAAATATTGCTCACTTAATAGTATGATATATTAAATTTTCTCAATAATCTATGCATTACCCCCTTGTTTTCTGAATGTTCTGTTTTGTTACCTTAAATATATATGTGTGTGTGTGTGTTGTTTGTTATATTTTAATATTAAGTTATATATTATATTTTAATATATTAAATGATATCACAAACATAATTAACTTGGTTATTTCTCTTTTATTAAATTTTCGATAATTTCAAAACTGAAAATATCATTATTACATAATCATTAAATTGGTGATTAAAAAAAAAAAAATTCAAAGTAAAAATGTATTTCGGCTTTCATTTCTTAAATATATAAATAGAAAAAATACCTTCTAAATTATATATTATTTTAAGCATGATTTATGATAGGAAAAAAGAAAAAAAAATATATTGCCAATCGGGAACATCGATTAATATTAGAAAATAATTTTTCATTGTAAAAAATTTAAATATTAACAGCTAAAGTTTATTGACATTTTTTTTTTAATCTTCTG
Source organism: Salticus scenicus (assembly GCA_963930645.1). Lineage (NCBI taxonomy): Eukaryota > Metazoa > Arthropoda > Arachnida > Araneae > Salticidae > Salticus > Salticus scenicus. Next base: position 20,886,535 of record OZ005662.1, read on the forward strand.
TTCAAAAGAACATTATGCAACGGTAACATACGTAAAGTCAAATATTGAAAAGAAACTAACAGCAAGTGCACAATTCATTTTCTAGAGAAATGAAGGGAAAGGTATAAAATTTAAAACCTAGGACACTAAGGTTAAATAAATAAATAAAAATTCGAAGTTTCCAAATTTGAATTAGCAATAAAAATAAAAATAATTTAAAAATAAATAAATAAATAACTGGGTGATCAGTTGAACGTCGAAAATTAAGTATTCTTTACATAAATATCATAAAAATTTTAAAAATGATAAAATTGTTTCGTATCACGACCTTTCGTTACAAAAAAAAAAAAAAAAAAAAAAGAAGAAGAAGAAGAAGAAGAAGGCAAGATGAAAACTGCGTAAAAGCGATACCTCTGAAACTATCTATCTATCTGTATATATTTGTATGCTATTTACATGCAAAGATCTTTTAATCGGCAAAATTTCAATGTCTTAGCTAAGTTACTAAGTTTATTAAAATTGTCATTATTCAGTTGGTTATTATGAAGAAATCCGATTGCGAGGACTATTTTGTGCCATTCAAGAATAGGCAATATTCTATAAATTCTTATGCAGCCACTATTAGCTTCCGTCGTATACATTGAAAACGTTGTATGAATTTTTATAATAATCGGCTAAAACAAGTTACAGTACAGTACAGTAAAATGCTCTTGTAATAACTCATAAAGATATTGAAATTGAAGTCATATTTATTATTTCACCTTCTGTTTCACGAGGAGGACTCAAACTTGTGCAAAAAATGGGATACCAACCGTAATTTAAAATAATTTCAAGAATTTATTTAAAAGTTTTAATTTAATTAATAAAACTATTGTTTTTCTCATACTGAAAAAATAATTATACAACAAATGCGTAAGTGTTGTATATGTGTTACGCGTAGAAAAACAATCTGAGAATTATTTTTCCTACATATCTGCTGTATCATTGTTAGTACTACAAATTTCAGCCGATTTTCTGCTGACAGTTGAAATCATTCTTTACGCTTTAAGGCATATTCACACAAAACCTAAAAACTAATGACCATTCATCCTAATGTGTTTTTGCCGTCCAAAACTGTGATAAATGAGAGCAGAAAGGAAGGGGAGAAATCCAGTTTTTATGGATCCCGGAAAAATGGGTAAGGGAAAAATGGGTAACGGAAAGATGGGTAACGGAAAAATGGGTAAGAGGAAAAAAGGGTAATGGAAAAATGGGTAAGCGGAAAAAAGGGTAACGGAAAAAAGGGTAAGCGGAAAAATGGGTAACGGAAGAATGGGTAATTTGCGAATTGCTACTTGCGAATCATATACTGAAATTACCCCAAATTATGCCATAGAGTTAAACTATGTTTCGAAGACATTTCATCTTTGTTACTGATTATTTATTTCACCGTCAGTTAAAAATTTATTAATTTAAGAGGGCTGAATATAAAAAATCTTTCACAGGATCCTTTTCAGTTTAAAAAAAAAAAAAAAAGAAAAGAAATTAAATTGAGCTTTCATTTATTAATTTATTCACGTATTTACTATTTATGAGATTTTAATTATTTTTTAAAAGAAATCATAATGTTAAAATAATAATTGAAAAAAAAAAAAAAAAAAGAAGAAGAAGAAAAGAAAAATAAATGAAAGAAAATGTTGGAGAGAGAGCAGTGTAGAATGGAACTATTTTTATTTTTCGGGCAGAGATAAATAAAAAAAACTTCTTTTAAGTTAAGCGATGGCAGTTGTTTGACTGAAATTCCTTTTCTTAGAAGCGTTCTCTAGATTTTATCATACTTCGGAAAGTCATTGAGTTACCTTCCCCTCTATAACATAAATGAATTTAGGAAAAAATGGCAACGGAAATAATGGCAACAGGAAGAAAATGGCAACGGAAAAAATGACAACGATATATATATATAAAAGGGTAACAAAATAAAGGAAAAACGAAAAAGGATAATTTGAGAATTCTTACTGGCGAATTATATGCTAAAAATATCTCAAGAGTAAAATATATTTCATCTTTGGTACTGATAACATTTTTAGCCGTCAGATATATATTGTGTATATATATATACACACAATATATCAGTCGCCGCGTGTGTGTATATATATATATATTTTCCCTAAAAGGCTCTGAATATTGGAATCATTCACTTTTCAACTTTTTTTGGTCTTAAAGAAGAAATTTTAGCCTTTATTAATATATTTATTCACGTATTCAATATTTGTGCGATTTTATATCAGTGTTAGTTATTTAAAAAATAAATAAATAAATAAAATAAAATCAATGGTTAAATTTAAAAAAATAAAGAGTTGTGGATGGGTGGAAATTGGAGGCTAATTTGACTTTTTGAGCATGGATAAACAGAAAGGCTTTCTTTGCGTAGACAATGACAGAATTAGGAAGGAAATGTTTTTCCTAGAAGCGTTCTGCAGTTTTTTCTTTCATCTGGCAATGTCATTGAGTTACCCTCTGCTTTTGTTCTTTTGTATTCTCACCTCCAGTTCACAATCATAAACTATGTAGTGTCCCTTCTCTTTATAGTCTTATAGACTACTTTTGAAAACTGAATAGATAAGGAAGATTTTAAAAGGCCAGAATTTGTGATATTTCCTTCCTTTCAGATACAGAAAGCCCCCTTTACATTCTTTACAGATGTTAAAATCTTGCTTTCCTTTCTAGAAGAATCTTGTTGTCGTATAAAGAGATATAAAAAAATGAACGCAAAAGTATATTATACAATACACATTTTTGAAAGGTTTGACATAAAATATTAAAAAGACATACAATCGAAATTTTAATATGCAATTTTCATTAGTGCAAATTTAGTCTAGATAAGTGAATTTTTCCGTAATATTATTATATAAAATAATAACTAAGAATAGTATTTTAAAATTTTTAACGTTTTCAATGGTATATTTAGTTTATTATTTAATAGTAATATTTAATGAAGTATTATGAATTTTTATTTTTTTAATATAATAATTAAATTTTAATACTCATTATGATTGCTTACGTTAAGTACAAATAATAATTAATAATAATAAGTGATGATTACATTGAATATAGGCATTAATTACAAAACTTCTTTTATAATAATCTGAAGCACTGATTCTCTATGAATAGTAAATTTAGCATCACAAATTAAGTTATTGCATTTTTATTTTCTTTTATATTCAATAGAAAGTATTGGATTCGTAAAAATTCCGGTTTCCGATGGAATGACATGTTTAGAAAGATCCAGAAAACGAATTGACCATTTTTAGAAAATATATGTCGGTCTGGAATCCTGGAAAAAAAAGGAAGTTTTTCACTTCGCAAATTGCAAAATAATAAATATCAAATAATGAATTTCAAATTACATTTTTAGAATTTCATTAGATTTGGTACATCATTCATTTATTTTTAGTTTGAGAAAAGGGGGAGGGGGAGTTAGAAGAAAACTGAAAGAAAATAATTGCTTTTATACCACCTTCTTACCGATTTTAATGAAACTTTCTACATTCACGTACAATTTGTGGCTATCACAATGAGTGTATTATATACAGGGAGGGGGGGGGGGGGCAGATGGAAATAAAAAATATTCTTTTTAAAAATACCCTATTAACGATTTAAAAAAAAAATTGTATAATCACGTACAGTCAGGACCGATTTACTCACTTGGAGGCCCAAGGCACTCTTGTTCAATGGGCTCTTTTCCTCATGCTTTAATATTACAAAAAATAAATAAATAAATAAATAAAAATCGCATATTTTTGATTCACACGTCTAAAAATACTCTCCACTTTTCATTTTATCGCTGCGAGCCTGGGATTTAGTTAGCCTGTAAGAGTTTGGAATGCAGTATTAGTAGTATGCAGTTGTATTTGCGTTTAAGCGAAAATATTGCAATTTTTTCAATGAAATGATAGTTTCCTTGAAAGATCATACCGCTGATTTATACAACAATGCAGTAACACCTCCATCCATTGACGAAAAAACAACGACCACTATAGCAAAATTTGAAAATTTTTCATTTTAAATATAAGTCTTGCCGCCTGCCTCCTTCCTTCTTATCTTAAGTTTCTTAAATTATTTTTTCATAAATTTTGATGTCATTGGTTTTTCAGTGATATTGTATCTGTTGCTTGGCTTCTACTATGCTTAATAGATCATCTTTATTATATATATATATATATATTTAATGTATGATGAAATTTCTTGTAGGCCCCCTCAGTGTAAGGAGCTAGGGTACATGCCCCTAATGCCCTATTTTACCAACCTTAATGACATATTCTATCACTATCATTTACTTTTTATGAAGGTCACAATGAGTGTATTATATATCTGGGGGGGGGGACAAAGGGGGCGAAGATAGAAGTAAAATATTTATTCTTTAAACTAATGCATTGTTAATTTAAAAAAAACCTTTGTACCTATGCAACTTTCTGCTTATGAAAAATTACAGTGAGTGTACACATATCTGGATGATTTGCTAAGGGGGGGGGGGGGCAGAACGAAGAAAATTTTTATTTTTGCATCACCATGCTACCTACTTATATGAAACTTTGTACAACTATCACTTTTATTTTATTAAAATTATAGTGAAAGTTACCTACAGTTGATAAGGTGGGAGGGGGGGGGGGTAGGACAGATGTAAAATAAAATAATCTTTTTAAACAACACTTATTATAGTTTGTTTATTGTTTTATTTACATTTTGTGTAACTATCAATTACTATTAATGAAAAATTACAGTGAGGTATGCAAAAATTCAATGAATGATTTAAATCTGAAAAAAGTTACTCAAAAATGAATTTTCTTCTTTTAATCTGTCTCTTTTGTCCTCCCCCCATGTAGAAAAATACATATATAGATACTCTCGTTGATGTTTAGCATCAGTTTTACAATGAGAAATTAGGAAAAACGTCCTTTTTTCCGCAATCCAAAAATTCAATACATTGTTAATATCATACATTAATTAAAAGTTATTATCAAACATTGTTAAAAGATTATTCTAAAATAGAATTTTTTCTATCGTCTGTTCCCCCCTCCCCTCGTAGAAACAAAAAATTTTTGCCATCGTCCATGTTTATCAAGTATTTTACAAGTAACAATTAAGAAAAGTGCCTTTTTTTCACAATCCGGAAAAAAGGGCACATTTCTTAATTTCTCCTTGTAAAACTGATGCTAAACATCAACGAGAGAGTAATATTTTTTTATTTCTACATTGATTTTGAAATTTGATAATTTTTGAGTAACATTTTTATAAATTTAACCCATACATTGAATTTTTGCGTACCTCACTGTAATTTTTCATTAATAGTAACTGATATTTGCATAAAATGCAAATAAAACAATAAAACAAACGATAATAAATTTTAAATCTACACCCCCCCCCCCCCATGAACTATAGGTAACTTTCACTATAATTTTAATAAAATTAAAGCCATAGTCGTACCAAGTTTCATATAAATAAATAGCATGGTGATATAAAACAAAAAATTTCTTCACTCTGCCCCGCCCCCCCTGAATAAATTATCCAGATATATGTACACTCACTGTAATTTCACATAAGCAGAAAGTTGTAGATATATAAAGTCTTTTTTTAAACCGACAATGCGGTAGTTTAAAAAATAATACATTTTAATTCTATCTGCACCCCCCTTGTCCCCCCCCCCAGATATATAATACACTCATTGTGATATTCATAAAAAGTAAGTGATAGTTATAGAATTATTTTATTTTCCTGTACCCCCCTCCCCCAAAAGTATGTTTGACACTTTCAGTAATTTTTACATAAATTATACGTGATTATACAAAAAAATTTAAATCATTAATAGGGTAGTTTAACGAAGAATATATTTCATTTCCATCTGCCCCCCTTGTCCCCCAAGTGTATAATGCACTCACTGTGATGTTCATGAAAAGTAAGTTATAGTTGTAAAATATATGATTAAAGTCAGTAAAATGGTAATATAAAATATCATTTTATTTTCCTCTGCCCCCCCCCCTTCTTTAACCTCCCCCAAGTATGCCTGACACGTACTGTAATTTTTTCACAAATTGTACGTGACTATACAAAGTTTCATTAAAATCGGTAAGAGTTGATATAAACACATTTTTTTTTTCAATCTGTGCTAGTCCCCTTTCCCTCTTCCCCCAGGTACTATATACTAAATGAATGTTGTACCAAACCAATAGAAATTTCAAAAAGTGTAATTTGAAAGTCATTTTTTAAATTCATTACTTGATATTTATTATTTTGCGATTTGCGAACTGGAAAAGTGACCTTTTTCCGGGTGCCCTTTTTTTCGAGATCCATGTTCTAGTCATTCGTTTTAGGCTTTATTTACTTAAAGAAAAAAAAGTTAATTTCCTTTTGTGAATAAGTATAAAATTTAAAAATTTCACACTTTTAGGTAACAAAACCTATTCATGAATTAACCAGAAACTAGCTAGTCAGCATTTAAATATAACTGAACGATATATTTTTGCATAAAATTATTTTTAAACTTGTGATTGCTGATTAAAAAAAAAAAAAAAAAAAAAAAAGAAGAAGAAGAAGAAAAGAAAAGAGAGAAAATAATAATAAAAATCACAAAATATATAAAATCATAGTATTTATTTGCTTGTTTATTTACTTGTCATTTCTTAAGAAACATAAATAACAGAAGTAATATAGCCCCATTTGAAAAAAAAAAAAAAGGAATTTCAGTCAAACGCCCGCCCTTGCTTAACTGAAACAAAGCTTTTTTATTTATCTCTGCATGAAAAATAAAAATGGTCTCCATTCTTCGCTGCTCTCTTTCGTACATTTTCTTTCATTTCTTTTTCTTTTCTTCTTTTTTCAATTATCATTATAATTATGATTTTAACATTATGATTTCAATTAAAAAATAATTAAAATCTCATAAATAGTAAATACGCGAATAAAGAAATAAATGAAAGATTATTTTATTTTATTTTTTTAACTGAAAAAGATTCTGTGAAAGATTTTTTATATTCAGCCCTCTTAAAACAATAAATTTTTAACTGACGGTGAAATAAATAATCAGTAACAAAGATGAAATGTCTTTGAAACATAGTTTAACTCTATGGCAGAATTTGGAGGCAATTTTCAGAATATGATTCGCAAGTAGCAATTCGCAAATTACCCATTCTTCCACTTACCCATTTTTCCATTACCCTTTTTTCCGCTTACCCATTTTTCCGTTACCCATTTTTCCGCCTCCCAGTTTTTATATACAGTGTCACTCAAAATTATATTTTTAAAATCCACATTTTAAAATGATATAGCCATAAATTGTAGAGCTGCATCACAAAATATTATCTCATTAAGGGATTTTGTATTGATCCATACATACAATCAGGAGACGAGTTTAATTTTTGTTGTTGTTGTTTGTGTGTTTAAAACAGCATTCTTTGAAAAGTTTTACCTCTGGTTATCCTTTTGAACATACTTCACATTAGAACGAGTTTTCTGCATGGGAAAGGAAATGTGTGATTAAACAATGCTTAGTTGAAAATTATTTTTCCTATTCAGAACAAGCATATAATTAAAAAAAAAATGTATTTTCAAATTTCCAACTAGCGAAAATGATTTTAAACAGATTTCACATTAATGAAGTTTCTCTCCAGTATGAGACAAAAGATGTGTTTTTTGAGACCCAACTTCTGAAAACGATTTTGAACACATTTCATATTTATGAGGCTTCTCTCCAGTGTGACTCAGAAGATGTCTTTTTAGATTTCCAACTTGTGAAAATGATTTTGAACACATTTCACATTTATGAGGCTTCTCTCCAGTGTGACTCAGAAGATGTGTTTTTAGATTTCCAACTTGTGAAAATGATTTTGAACACATTTGACATTTATGAGGCTTCTCTCCAGTATGACATAAAAGATGTTTTTTTAAATCTCCATTTCGTAAAAACGATTTTGAACACATTTCACATTTATGAAGTTTTTCTCCAGTATGACACAGAAGATGTATTGTTAGATGTCTAACTTGTGAAAATGATTTTGAACACATTTCACATTTATGAGGCTTCTCTCCGGTGTGACACAGAAGATGCGTTTTTAGAGATCCAACTTGTGAAAATGATTTTGAACACATTTCACATTTATGAGGCTTCTCTCCAGTGTGACTCAGAAGATGTGTTTTTAGAGACCCAACTTGTGAAAATGATTTTGAACACATTTCACATTTATGAGGTTTCCCTCCAGTATGACACAAAAGATGTCTTTTTAGATGGTCAAGATGTGAAAATGATTTTGAACAAATATCACATTTATGAGGCTTCTCTCCAGTATGACACAAAAGATGTCTTTTCAGAGACCCAACTAGAGAAAACGATTTTGAACACGTTTCACATTTATGAGGCTTCTCTCCAGTATGACACAAAAGATGTCTTTTTAGAGACCAAGCTTCTGAAAACGATTTTGAACACATATCACATTTATAAGGTTTCTCTCCAGTATGACACAAAAGATGTTTTTTTAGAGACCCAGTTCCTGAAAATGATTTTGCACACATTTCACATTTATGAGGCTTCTCTCCAGTGTGACACAGAATATGTTTTTTTAGATTTCCAACAAGTGAAAATGATTTTGAACACATTTCACATTTATGAGGTTTCTCTCCAGTATGACACAAAAGATGTGATTTTAGATGCCAAACATGTGAAAATGATTTTGAACACATTTCACATTTATGAGGTTTCTCTCCAGTATGACACAAAAGATGTCTTTTTAGATTTTGAACTTGTAAAAATGATTTTAAACAAACTTCACATTTATGGAGTGTCTCTTCCGAATGACTATGGAGATCCATATTAAGATTGTGTTTAGTTGCTACTTCACGTAATTATGTATGGTTGCAAACTACCATACATAACTAAGTAAGAACATTAGATAATGTAAATATATACATTCTAGTCGGAGATGTACCACGTATTGTTTTGTCTGTTTGAGGTTCTTCACGGAGTAATAAAGACAGGAGAAGAAGGTAACGCTGAAATTTTGTGATCACGGAGTAATAAAGACAGAAGAAGAAGGTAACGCTGAAATTTTGTGATGTTTTCTAATGTTTACAGATGGCGCCAGTGTACAATACTTCCTTCTCTCCAGCAATGTTATTCAATGGGAAATGTCTCGTTTTAATCATTTTTTTTAAAAATAATATCAAGCTGAAAAAATGTCGATTGAAAGCAAATTTCATTCAATAGAGTATTCTAAGCAACATGTTCTTTTTTAAGAACCATTTTATACAAATTTTACTTTGAAAGAGAACTTTTAAAAAATGACGATCCTTGTGAACCGAAGCTAGCTAAAACAGACTATTGGGAGGAAGGAGAATGGAGATCGTTTGTATTGTGTCGTTTGAAAATGTAGATTATTATGGATATCTTATGGCAGTCTTATAATTTTTCATTATTAGTATACTTGACGTATAAAAAAATGTAGTAAATAAGTTTCTAGCGGTTTGATTTTTACATTAATTTCCTTTTACCAACATCAAGCTTAGGATAATTCTTTGTTGAGCAAGTTTTTATTTTTAAATCTGTATAACTTATTTTCTGATAAATTAAATTGCTTAAAATTAAAAATTAAAAATTTACTCCGGCAAAATTCTATTGAAATCAACTTTATATCCGCGCCGAGATAGGGAGTAATGACAAATGGCGCCCTCAATATTTACCAAAAATTTACATCACAGTTTCGTAGATTTCTCCCATTGGACCTTTAACTCCTATTAATTTTACTCCGTGAGGTTCTTATACAATCTTCTTTCGTAGGTTGAGTTCACGATACACAGTCCCGGCTTGGGCTGGGCTCCCCACATCCCCGACAATGACGTCATAACTTTAACTCGGGTAATCGTTTTCGTGAACGCTTTTCCGGCTTTTCGATTACACACAAACTAGAAATCCTTTAGTAAACCTTTAGTTTACTGAAGGATTTCTAACACAAACATAGCGGTGTTTACAGATATATGTTTCATGTTTCCTCAACATTTTGTTTAGAGAGCAGTTCCATGGAGTTTTACAGAATATAGGAAACTTTTACCGGAAGTGATTTACACCTACGTCATCCGTATTTCCTGTTCGTTTCTCGTTTGGCGAATTATTCTGTGATGGCGCCAGCTGTCAGCTTGGCGTGACAGATCTCAGGATTCATTACATTACTGGGTCGTCGGTGTGTGTGGTGTGTGCTTTTATTTCGCTCTCCTGCATTTGCTTGTGCTATAGCTATACTGTACAGTTACTCTTGGAAAAATTATTTGTTTCAGGTAAGAATTTTAATTAACATTATTCAATATTACTGTAGTTTCACTGTGTTCCGTTCTTTAATGTATTTTTAGTATTTTGCAAGTAACACATAATGTAGTGATGTGTTTGTACATGGTATTTATATGTATGCATGAAATTAGTTTTAATTACTTTAGAAAATGGTAAAACTTTAACATTTGTATGTTGTGTTGCTACAGTAAACATGATTTTAACATTAAAGAAGTATGCTTTTATTATGAATACTCTGAAACATAATTACTCGTTGCATATTCTTTTTTCTATTAATAAATATAGTTACTTGCTGCATATTATCTTTAATTATGCATAAGAAGAATCTTAGTCATTAAAAATTTTATTTCACATTAATAAAGCATGTGCTAAAACTACTTTGGTTTTATTTTTATTAACGGTATATATGTGATTGTTGTATAGAATTAACTGTAATTACTTATAAAAGAAAGAGAAAATCTTTCACGTTTTTAAATATAATATTAGTCAAAATAATTTTTTTTTTTATATTTTGAATTAAATTAAGTTATAATTTTCATTTGTGGTTGTAGCATGTAATTGTTATGTAATTTTTTTTCCACATTGAAAAGAGCATGTTAAACAAAGTTAATTGCAGGGGTGATTTTTATCGGGGGAAAAAATAAAGAAATAAATATAATATATATATTAATGAAAGTAGCTTGCTTCTAATTTGTAATGAAATAGATTTGTCGATATGTATAAGCGTGTATTAAAAATAAGGATTTGTGTAAGTATGAAAGTGTTTCAGAAAATTGTATATGTAGTTCAAAAAATTGATTTAATCAGAACCACCCTTGATAACTTGTAATTGTATGCTTGACAGAAAATTTTTAAAGTGATGTGAATCTTTTGACTCCTTTTCGTGTAATTGCTACCCAAACTTAGTAGCAGAAATTTTCAGTAGCCACTAGCCACAGGGCAACTTAAGAGGGTTATAAAATATATTTTAAAGCCACCCCCCCCCCCCCAATTACTCTGTATACAATCTTAATTTAACTATAAAAGAAAGTTATTCCATTTTTTGTACACAATTGATTTGTTTATTACTGACTAAATAATTTTACTTTGTTTTTATTTTCTCTTAATATTACCGACGCGAATTTGGAAAATGCCTACTCCTCAGAACCTTGGCGAAAAAACATAATCGGGCTTTGGCGAGCGCGAGTCATGATGATAGACTGTAGGGTTGCTCGCATGTCTGATGACAAGCGGACGTCAGAATTCGTATTCGTATTAGCAATAACAATAGAAATTTGTTCAATAATTTTAAATAAATTTTAGGTGCTTTTGTCTCCTGAATTAGATACTTTGAAGTATGATTTAAAACATTCATTTTGTAATTGAATAGCTATTTTTATTTTCTAAATAAGTTTCTAAATGTTCATAGCTAATTGGAAACATCCTACATGTAAACAAATTGTCGTGTTTATATTATGTCTAGAGAGTCCCTTGGGACATAGCACAAATCTCAGTATCCCCCTACCAATCTACCTATGTCTAGAGAAACTTTAAAAGAGATTGACGTATATTTATTTTATATTTTGCCTATGTATGAGTTATTATTTCACATATGCATTTAAGTGAATTAGTAATTAATAATGCTGGAATCCAAATGTTTATTATGTGTGTGTGTGAAGAGCTTATTGCAAGGTATGTTCACAACATTCAATGGTTTTATAATTATTAGTTTAATGTCTGTAAGTTGTATAAGTGCCTAAAATTAACATTTCTTTTATTTTTTTAATTAAAAGATAATATTTTGTACATTATTGCCATAACATATTGAAATATTAGTATCTGATTTTTTTCCTGATGACTCATCTTATATCAGGTAATTTGTTTAGACATTTGAAAACAAATTTGACTTAAAATTATGATATAATTGTGATCATTCTCCTTTTAATTAGTATATTAGATGTTTATTTTGTTGAATATCACCGTTTGAAATGAAATTGGTCGAACTGATGATAATATCGATGAATATATTTATTACACACTACATTTTGAATATTATATAGTCCGTTCAAGTTAAAGTGATACCCGAAGTAAACAAATGGGTTACAAAGGTATTCCACATTTGTGTCTTTCTCGCGGAAATGGCAACTTTTGTTATTCATGAAAAGAATGTGTTAAGAAATATCCTTTAACCAACCCAAACTCCAAACAAAAAATAGCTTGTTAAAAGATAAACTATCCCCCACCACTTCTTTTTGTATTTTGGAGTTTATGACAAAAACATGTACCTTACAAGACGTACAACAATGAAAGACCCATTAAAGTAAGAAAAAGTGTTAAGGTAACAAAAGAAGAGGTGGGAAAATTCTAACAAAAGAAGGGGAGAAATGAGTGACCTTGGCTAGCGCCAACAGTGACAGTGACATTATCCATGTCGCCAAACAACATGTGATTTTGTTTATTTTCGGTATCAGTATAAGTTGAACAGACTATAGTGAGATATATTTACATAGAATAGATTGCATTATGTAGACTGCTGATTCAGTAGTACACATACATTCTGAGTGAAGTTAATTTGATTTTATAAAAACAAGAATTAATTTTTGTTAATTGTGAATAATAATACAGTTTATGGTATGACTAGCGTGTTTTTAATAAATCAATAATTTGGCACAATTTTGCTATTATCCTTGGAATTTACAAACCTTTAGGAAAGGAAAGCTTATCAAAGAATGCCATACTCAAAATGGCAGAAAATGAAATTGCATCAAAATACATTTAAAAAAAAAATTAAATGCAAAAAATGTATAAAGTACAATTAAAAAAAAAACAGTTGAAAAGCTCTAAATTATAAATAATCACAGTTTAAAGAAGATCGAAGAGAAATGAAGGAACAGTGTTTCTTGGAAAGTTCTCTAGTTATGAAGTTTATCCTATGCCAGCTGGAACATAGCTTCAGTGCACGAAATTGATTTTGTGCCTGTAGACGTGGGCTTGCTAGCGATTTTTATTAATATCGACATCAGATAGAAGAAGAAAGAGGAGGATAAGCTTATTGAAGACACGGTTCCTTGTGACATGCTGTAAATAAATCTAAAAATAGATCAGCATTGAAAAATGACATTTGATTTTCTTGTATCCTTTTCAGTTGTTTGCCATTCGAACTTTTGTATGTTTTTTAATTTTATGGTGTTTGTTTATAAAAATTTTGTTATAGTTCATTTATTTTATTTATTTATTTATTATTATTATTATTATTATTATTTTGTAGATAGGGTAAGTGCACCAGTGATTGACACTTTTAGAGCAATTGCCAGTTTTTAATTTTATCAGTAATTGGACCCCTATGTTTCATTGTTTGACACTGCTAGTTATTCATTTTATCAGTTATTAGCACCCTATGCTCCAGTGTTTGACAAAAAATTTTAAAATTCTTATACGTAAAATAGGATTTTATTATTTGTCTTATTTATTAATTATTTCGGGATAGATGTCAATCAGGGTTGGCAAAGTGGGCCCAGCCCAGAAAAACCCGCCTGGGTTTTTCTGGGCAGGCCCATCAACAAAAACCCACTGGGTTTTAGCAAATAAGCGGGTTTTTGTTAAAAATTATTTATAATTTACAAATCCCATCTATAAAGTATAGACAGCATCTTACCTTCAAAGAAAAAACTCTTATTTTTATTTTCTGGAAAATAGTATTAACCATAAAAAGTAACTACAGTTATAAATATAATAAAAGCAAGTTTATCTTCTATAATTGGTTCAATTTTCCTTTTCCTGAAAAACCGAACGATATATTTTTTTTTTAACAGCGGACATAAATGTTGTCCAGAATCAATATTTAACTAATTAAATTGTTTAAAAACTTTATAATAATTTTATTTTAATTTTAGTACCAAGATAATTATAAATCTAATAAAATAAAATTTTCTTCTATAACCGTTTCAACTATTAAAAAACTTAAAAAAAAAAAAAAGGACAAAGCAGTGCAACTTATTTTTATAATTAAAACTAGTTGGCATAAGTGGACTCTGCTCAGTTCCCCATCATATATATGTTCTCATAAATTTCTAGTACAGGACATTCTCTTAACCTTTTCCTTCCGGCTCGAATCTGAGAAAGTATAACTCCAGAATACGGCGCTTATTTTCAGAATTTTTCCCCCCTTTCTAAAACGAAAGTGCACAGGAAAATTTCTCTCCTATTGTTCAAACGCGCGGACCCTCGCAAATTCTGGGGGAAGTTAGGGGTTATTATAACACCAGTTTTTGAGATAAATCTTTTTTGGCATAGCTGGTAAAAGTAAAACAATATTTATGATGCGGCTATTTTTTTACATAATTTAAATCATTTTAATTATGTTTTTAAGAACTTCTTTTCGCCTCATATACCCTTTATTTATTTGCACTTCTATCTTACGTTCATTATAAGCTGTTACAAAAGATTACTGAAAGGACAATAATTTTATATAATAACTAAGCATTTTAAAATTTTTCTTCTTTCTAACAAAGAAGTTTTTTTTTTCCCTTATGCGGCTAAATTTATATAAGATATACGTATGCTAAATATGAAGAGAATGGAGGTGATATAATATAAATGTCGGTTAATAATGGAAAGTTAAGCAACTTAAATAAAAAGCAATAATAATCTTACGATCAGCTTGTGTAATTCGCATTTAATCTTGCACAACCCAATTTGTATTTTCGGAGTTTCTATAGATAATTAAAAATTTTAATAAAAATATTAATCATATTAATACATTATAATATCAAAGCAATCCCAAAAACAAATATTTAATGAGAGACTTCAAAAAATTGTTATTAAAAAAAAAAAAAAAAAAAAAAAAGGGGAAGAAGAAGAAGAAATAAAAAAAGAAAAAGAAATTTAAAACAAAATTGATTAAAAATAAGGGGGGGGGGAGGAAATGATGTTGGTTTTAGTGTTATGGACGGTAGGATTCTAGTCTTGGGAATGTGTTTAGAGGACTGCCCAATTTAAGCAAGTTCAAGAGAAAACCAGGGAAAAACCGAACGGCTAAGGCGACGAGCTCGACCTAGTATCGAATCTGAGAACTTCCGTCTATCAGCTTTGGAAGCAGAACCTCTCAGCAACTGTTAACATGAAGAAAACAACTGTTAACATGAGAAAAAATAAATTTCCGTATGTTAGAAATTTTGTACACAATAAAAAATTTCTTAAATTTATTATTAGGTTTATACAGACTTTCTGCAGTAAAGTGGCTTGCCTTAAAAATTACATAATCAAAATTATAATTGAATTATGAAATTTGCATATTTTAATAACAATTTTTTTATTTTATACTAGAAGGCTTTACCAGCCTCATTGACCACTATATATTATTAAATTGAAAAAATAATAATAATGATAATAAATATAATATAATAACAACAACAACAAAAAAAAACCCCTTTGAAATCGTTTAGAATTTTGCTTTGTGTACCTTTTGTCTGTATCGCCTTCCCCACCCTCGCTACTTTCCTACTGCCTTCAGCAACCTTTTACCCGAGCACATTATTTTAGATATTTATCGGACAACAGGTGGCGATATCATAGTATCCATTAAATATTTCAGTTTTGAAACCATAAAATAATATGGATTTTCTAGCACTCATTCTGTAGTAATAAAATTACAGCTACAATGAATTTATAATTTTATTGCTATTAATTGTATTATAAAAATTACATAAATTTGTTTGTTATATTTTTTTAGTTAAATTTAAAATTTAATAAATTTATAATCTTTTCTGCTATATTGTAGTTTGATTTCGATAAATACAACAACGCGAAAGAAAAAAAAAATCAACTTTTAAAGAAATTAGCTAATTAAACGATAATAATTAAATAAATAGTGAACCAGCCGTTGCTAAGGAACGCAGAGGATTGAAATGAAAGGAAAAAAATTAAGAAAATGAAACAGAGAAATCTATGCATAATAAATAAATAATTAATTAATTTTAAAATATTTTGTGCGAAAATTTTAAAAAATCTCAATGAAGTGTACCACTCCCCCCTCTGAATAAGACCCTTATATCTTAGAGTCATAAAAGAAATAAAATTAAAATTACTGAAAATGAATTGCAGTCAAACATGTCTAAAATCTGGAAAGAATACGGAACGAGAAAGATATTTCGAACAGCACAAAACAAGGAAAGCCTATATGTCGCCAGTAAATAAACCAAGAGTTCTCCACACTGCCAAGCGCAAAAATTTCGTTATCATCGCGATAGAGAGTAGGCGTTGCGACACTCCCGCAGGAATAATAGAGAATGCTTTGTCCATCTCGAGTGATTGACGCACCGTTTCCCTGAGAGGGAAGAGAAATCTAGGGTACAACTGCTGTAACATAGCCGGGCTTTGGTCTACGTGAATTTTGGGGTCCAACTGTCGGACCCGCCGTAAGGAAAAGAACATGATTATCATGTTAAGAGAAATGAATCTGACCAAACACTTGACACAGAGACAGTGAAATCCCCACCTAATAGGCTATCCACCGTTCACTTTGATATATTTATCTTATTCTAATCTGTTAATTTATTTTATTAGGATCAATTTCGTAGTTTCGTTTTCATGCTACTATTTCCAATGCAACAATCCTCAAAATGCGTATTTATATGGGATATCCCCCCATTTTACTATGTTGATAAAATTTTAAATTACGAGTAACTTGCAAAATTTTCCTATTAGAATATTTGTAGTCAATTATGTTCAAACAAGCATCATAAATGTTATTTTGAAGTTGTCTGAAATATTTATGATCCTCAAAATGGACATTTATGCTCAATTTTGCTCTATTCTGCTATTTTAAGTAAATCTTAAATTCCAAATAATTTACAAATTTTTTAAATTGAAAAATTTATACTCTATGATATTCATGCCAGTACCCTATATAATATTTCAAAAGTGGTCTGACATCTTTACGATGAAAATGTTCCTCAAAATTGACATTTATGTGAAATTTTGCCCTATACTGCCATGCTAAGAAATTCGTAAATTTCCAGTAACTTGCAAAATTTTCAAAGTAGCATGTTTCTAGTTACTGATGTTCATTCCGACATCAAAACTCATATATTAAAACTGGTCTCATTTTTTTTCAGTAAAAATTTTCCATTTAATACATGTTTAAGTAAAATTTTGCCCTATTCTCCCATGTTAAGAAAAGCATACATTTTTAATAACTTACGAAGTTTTTTAATTCAAATGTTGCAAATGAATAGGGTTCTTGCCAGTGTCGAAAATAATATTTTAAAACTGATCTGACTTCTCTGTGACAATTTGTTTTTGAGATATCATGTACACAGACTGACGGACTAACAAACTAACACACACCATACAAATTTTGTCATTTTTCTGATTCCTCACACATGAAAACGTGTAAAAAAGTAAAAAAACCGAGGTCGAAAATTTTCACGATTACCTAAGTTCTCCATCTATAGCATGATGGGGAACTAAAAAATTTAAATGATATGTATTGTATTTAAGAATTTAAACTCTTTTATTTTATCAGTTATTGTCAATTGTCATTAAGAATATTTATTTTGAATAAGCATACATTAAAATAAAATAGCCTAATCTTACTAATTAACACTATTTTAATATTAGAATCAAACCAATTTTTATTTCTAAGATAAATATTAGATTAATTATTAATTAGTAGTTTAATATAATTAGGTGTATTACAACTAATGTGCTAAATAACATATATCTAACATTGCAATGCAAATGTATTCCCACAAATGCCCAGAAAAACCCGGGTTTTTGCCAACCCTGATGTCAATTAGTGGAGCATGCCAATTGCCAATCACTGGAACACCTACCCTATAGCTTTATCTGACGAATTTGAAATAAGCAATTTTAGTGTATAAATCTATAGTTCTAAAAAATTGCACATTATCCTGAAATATTAAAATATGTATTTATATAGTTACTGTTTAAAAAAGACTGAAGAAGAGAAGAAAGAGCAGTTTTCCTCAGAAAGTTCTCCATTTGTGAAGTCTTTGCATCCTACGCCAGCTGGAACATATCTATAGTGCACAAAATTGTTTTCGTGCCTGTAGATGTGGGCTTGCTAGCTCATTTCATTAACACTGATGGAAGATGGAAGAAAAGGGAGGAAAAGCTTATTGAAGAAAGAAAGTTCATCATGACATGCAGTAAATAAATCTTTTCTTAAAATAGATAAACATTTATCATTTAATTTTCTTGCATTCTTTTGAATTGTTTGCCATTTGAACTTTTGTATGTTTTTTAATTTTATGGTGTTATTTATTTTGCTATTACTTAATTTTTATGGTAATATTCAATTGTTTCATTCAAATCGAACATAGTTTAATCAATTAGCAACAATTCAGCTTTAGTCCAAAGAAAAAACACATTTTTCATTAATTGGCAACTTTTCGCTTACACTCCCTGACTCAGAATTTTACATATAAATTTAATAAGATAAAATTTCTAAAAATGCTCCATGCAAAATAATTTTTAATTCTTCTGCTGAGATCTTAATCATGAGAGACTTGGAGATTTAATCACCACACACCCAAAATTTTACAAATTTCAAGAAAATTTTTAAGTTATACTTCATGTTTAACAAATTGTTTTTGAAGACTTAGCCTCATCTAGTAAATTTAAAAATTACAATTTAAGTATAAGTTTATTATTACCGCCAAGAGAGAAAGAAAAAAAAAACCATAGCATCCTAAAATGTTTAAAAAGTGAAATATTTGTGGCTGCAGCTATGGGTCTGCTAGCATATTTCACAAACATCATGAAACGGAAGAAAATAGAAGAGAAAATAAGAAAGAACTGGCGTTTTAAAGTAATAAGTACGCAACTTTGAATAAACACCATAAAATGCTATAAATTCACAATAATTGTTTTGGATCGAAAGAATACATGACCCTTCATCAGGCGAACAAAGGAAGCACGAGTGCTGCAAGCAAAGTGGCAACACACGCTGCCGCTTTGATATCAGCATTTGTGCTTACCGACAGTGACACGATCTAATTAAAGAGACAGAAGAAAACATCCACTACCGATGGCATGGACCACGAGGAAGTAAGCTGATGAAGGAGGAAACCCCCTCACAAAAGCAGCTATTCAGACTTCCATAAAGCTGTAATGTAAGGTTTTATTCTTTACAAAAATTTTCAGCAAATCGCTAAAATTGATGCCAAGGTCAACATTTGCGTCGGCTACAAACTTGGCAGCCTGACGTGATCAGTAATCGAATTTGGTGACAAATATTGCTTCAGGAGAGCCAGAATTTGTAAACCTTTTCTCAATTTTATCAGAATTATTTGTTTTGGTAAAATGTATCATTTCTCACCACTAATTTTTGCCTACAAGAATAAAAGTAGGCAATTTATACTGAAATGATTTTCATTGAACACTAAGCTGTGTTTAATATTTAAACTTAAAAACTTGTTCACATACCATAAAATTAATAAAACCACTACCAGTTTCAAAAGGACATGGTCTTTCTTCTTCAGGTGCAAAGCACTTGCTATTACCTTGGAGAAATAAGCAAGACAGGTGGTTTTTGTACCTGAAGAAGAAAGGCCATGTCTTTTCGAAACTGATAAGGCTTTCATAATTTTATGGTGTATGAAAAAGTTTTTTAAATTTAAATATTCATTTTACACCAGTTTTTTTTATTTTTGTACTGTCTAAGCTGAGTGTTTGCCAATGGTATTTTCTGTAATAAGCCATAGAAAATTCCTGAAAAATTTACAATTGGTGGTATATATAATTTTATCATCAGGACTGTTGGGTTGGAGTAGCTTTTTTTTTTTTTTTTTTTTTTTTTTTTGCTTGTTTGTTTTCAGGAATGTTCATGGACTAGAACCTGCCTGTTTATTTACAAATAAATTACCTCACACAAAAATATCAATGTTTCCATAACCATATGTATATTCCAATAGATGTATAAGGAAGTTGTGGTGTCCACGTCAGATTCTTTTTTTTTTTTTTTTTTTAATGCTAGCTAAGCAAGCATGCATGTATGGTACCGTGACCACTGCTATACAGATTTTCATGCAAAATGTGTAAGTTGTATCCAATGATGTTTTTTCTCTTTTGGTTTTAATGGTTGCAAAGTGAGTTCACATGCATGGAAGTGATCGCTACTATACAGATTTCTATGCATAGTATAATAGCTTAATTTTAAATAGTTGTTTTATTTATCTTAAAAATAGGCTTCCATATTAAGGAAGTATTAATAAAAAATATGTACAACTGTATTAAAATGTAGCTATAATTTATTAAAATGTATGTACGTGCAACATTGTTAAGGCAATTAATTCGTCATTTAATAAAGATTTTCTTTTTCAAGTTTAAATTATTAAAATAAATATGGCTGCAATATTGACAAGTAAGTTATACTAGGGTGCCTTGATAGAAAGAATGACAACGTACGAAGGACTGTCATTGGCCAAAATTTCTATTTTACCAAATCTATGGGGGAAAAAATGATCAGGTGTACTTTGAAAATTAAGTGAATGACAGTAAATTTTACCCTTTAATTTTTTTTTTATACGAAAATGTATTATTTATTACTAAGTACAAAACTTTGAATAAACACCATAGAAGCAAACACTCGCAACAATTGTTTCAGGTAAAAGAAAAAAAAACTTCATCAGGCAAAAAAAGTACACACGAGTGCTGTAAAAGAAGCGACAACACACTGTTGCAGTTTGCACTGTGTTGCCACTTTGTTACAGCACTCATGCCTACTTTATTCACTTGACGAAGGGCTATGTTTTCTTGTGACACGAAACAACTGTTGGAA
Organism: Salticus scenicus; assembly: GCA_963930645.1. Taxonomy (NCBI): domain Eukaryota; kingdom Metazoa; phylum Arthropoda; class Arachnida; order Araneae; family Salticidae; genus Salticus; species Salticus scenicus. The sequence continues at coordinate 20,907,603 of OZ005662.1, forward strand.
GTTCTTGCTTTTACGGTGTTTATTCAAAGTTTTGTAATTATTACTTTTAAACGCGAGTTCTTTGATGCTCTTTTATAATGTACTAGCAGGCTTTGCCTGCTTCGCTGGTCATTATATCGAAATGAATTTTCAAAACGCTATACCATTAATAATTTTAAAAAATCATTGTCAAAATCTAGTTAAAGTTCTCGCTACCTTCGGTAAAGGTTTTTCCACTTGCCACACTTCACAAAATCCCTTTATAGTACATGTTGCATACACATACCTAACCAACACATTAAAAATCAGGATCCTGAGATTATTTGAAGCAGCACTATATTTTAACTTGTTTTTACCCCCTCCCTGCTTTTAAATAGAAGAAGGAGGAGGGAATTTTGCTAAATAATTTTATATTATGAGTTCGATATATATAACTGACCCACACATCGAAAATCTCCTTCTTAAGATAATTTACTGCAGAGTTACGCATGAAGAGTTACTGCAGAGTTTACCCCCATCCCTAAGGGGCGGTAGTGTGGAATTTCACAAAACCACTTTGTAGTGTCTGTGGAATATGCATGAGCAGTCCACACATCAAAAATTGCCATTCTAAGATTATTTGGAACAGAGTTACGCATGCAAACATGTTTTTTAATCTTCTCCCCCCCCCAACCCTCAAGAGGGGAGATGGCACAGAATTTCAAATAATCTTTTTGTAGTTTGTGTGTGTTGAATACACATAACCAATCGACATATCAAAAAATCAATTTCATGAGATAATTTCATAGCTGCTGTTTTTAATCTTTTAAATCAAAATTCACATTGGTATTTTTAAATGGAATATGTTATATATATTTTCGACGATTAGTATTACTAAAATCAGCTATAAAATTTTTCCAGTCTGAAGTCCCCGCCAAAAACAGTAGACTTGGTATCTATGTAATTTGGAGCAGTTACACTTTAAAAGGTGCTTTTGGCCCCTACTCAACACCCTTAAAGGGAGGAAAGGGGAAATTTCACAAAATACCTTCATAGTGTGTGTTGGAAACTCATAGCCAGCCCGCACATAAAAAATCACCTAAGATAGTTCGGAGCAGATTTGCACTTGGAAATATGTTTTCTCCTCTCACACCCCCAAGGGGGATAATGTGGAATTTCACAAAATCTTTTTGTAGTATATGTCTTGAGAACGCATAATCAATCGACATGTTAAAAAAATCACTACCCTGAGATAATTTGGAGCGGAGTTACTCTTATAAACATATTTTTGCCTCCCTATCCACCTGCAAAGGAGGGAAGAAGAGATTGCGTAAAAATCCCTTTACAGTGCGTGTTGGGAAGGCATAAACAACCGACACATAAAATTAATCTTGCTGAGATAATTTGAAGCAAAGTTATGCTTGGAAACAGGTTTATTGCCCCCTCCCCCCCCCCCAATTGGGAACTTTCGCAAAATCCCGTTACAATAGGTGTCAGGCACACATAAATAGGCCACACACTAAAATTTGTGGTTCTGTATATTTCCCCGGACAAATTTAGTGCTAAAAGGGGGGACTTGAATTTGCCCCCTCGTAACTCTTCCCCAAAATCGAAAATTGCAGAAAACCAATAATGATTTCTTGGAAATATCCTCAAGTTGACTATTAATGGTTTTCTATATCTTTGTGCTATTATTGGTAGAGTTTAACCCTCGCTTTCCCAAGATGGGATCACTTTGACCCCATTTTGAAGTGAAATTTAGTTAAGCCCGCCTCATTCAAGAAGTGCGTTAATTCGTCAGAGATAGCAAACATAACCAGTGGAATGTTGCAACTTCTAAATTGTACAAAAAGGTGCTGTGCTGGTGATTTTCGCCAAACATGCCAAGCGTCACCTGAAAGCGATTTTTCTGCAATAACGCCTTGATGTTGGGAAAGCGAGGCAGAATTAAAAAATGCGTATTCATGGGTGAAAGTAAAAAAATTTCGCTGGACTGAAGTATTATATATATATATATATATATTTTTTTTGTAATATTGAGTAAAATATAATAAACACATACATAATATCTGTAGATATTCAAAAACAACATTTCAAAAGGTTACATTAATAAGTATAAGTATGAAAACTTAGCAAAATTATTTATTTATATAATTGAATTAACATTAATAGAGGCTGATTCAGAAAAAAATTGGGACCTTTATTTGCCCCTAACAAAGGTTAATTCTATAAAATTGGCCTATCTGTATTATAACACGTAAAAAAAGACTGAATTCAGTCAATACACTGAAAACTTTCACCCATGTGCGTATTTTTCTTACAGTGAATTATGATTAAGCTTTTAATGGATAGCATATATTTCTAAATTAAATATATTTCTTTTATTTTGTAACATTTTAATTAAAAATATTCCTTTCATCATTATCATGCAATTATCAGGGGGAAAATAATATGCACATAAAATGATGAGCAACTAGTGAGTAATGCCAACTTCTAGTGCCAATCTTTGTAATGGCAACACCATATGTGCTGAGAAAATGGCTGTGATACTATTTAATCACTTGTATATTATCTATATCAAAGTATCCTAAATTATATGACTAGTTGGCACAGGCTACTGCATCAACATAACTAAAAATTTTTCAATAATAAAAATTTAATTTTCAAATATCATTCTTTTTTTTGTCCCCATTCAAGTTGTAAAAATATAAAAGGCTATAAAAAAGGCCTCTGAATGGAGAATTGTTTGCATGAAATTTTAAAAATGAAAGGTTATATATATATATTAGATTATATAAATACTTTTAAATATTTGGACATATTTCATTTTTACTAAAGCAAGATTATTACTGAAATAAATTGAGTTAAAAATCATTTACATAAAAATAATTAGAAATTTCATTCAAAGGAAGATATTATAATACATGCAATTAATCATATTATCAATGTAATCAATCTAACATAAATACTTTTAAATATTTGGACATATTTCATTTTTACTAAAGCAAGATTATTACTGAAATAAATTGAGTTAAAAATCATTTACATAAAAATAATTAGAAATTTCATTCAAAGGAAGATATTATAATACATGCAATTAATCATATTATCAATGTAATCAATCTATACCTGCACAAACATTTGAATTAGTTCAATTTTTAGAAAGTGAGCCTTATTTATTTATTAATCTAAATAAGTAAATAGAAGAAAATCAATTTGTTGCTATTTTAAAAATTAATCGAGCTTAATAAATAAAACTGTGCATGCTATACTTAATTTCAGAGTTAGGCAAAGAAAAAAAAATCTGCATTAATCAAAATTAACATTACCTAACAAACATTTTACTTAATTACTTATGTTTGTAATTACTTAAGTACATCATTACTTTACCAAGGATTACAATTTTTTTTCCTTTAACGAAAATGAGACAGAAAGAAAGAATACTTCAGAAGAAATATGTAAAAATATAAATTAATTTATTTGAATAAAAATAATTTATATTGAATAACAAAAAATATTGAAATGATAAAGTTAATAAATTAGTGGAGAAATTTATTATGATACGTTTACATATTGGTAAAAAAAGTTATCTGTAATAAATTTGTATTTTTATTTAGCACATTTTAAACATAAAAGAAAAAAAAAAAGGCTTCTGTAAAATAATCGCTTTTCATTCAATTAAATATGAAGAAAATTATTTTTTTTTATTTTTATACTATGATACGAATGCAAGTACGGTGGATGTGAATCGATGATTCATTCATTCTTGATTCATTCTGACAGGTTATTCAATCAATGATTAGTTTCCATATTTTCATATTTTTCCCTTAAAATATGTTGTGCGCCAAGAATTTTCTCGCCAAGGTTCTCAGAAGTCGGCATTTTCCAAATTCGCATTACCGACCTGTATTTAGAAATTTTACCTTAAAAAACAAAGCCACTAATGAAATAGTTATTGCTAACCATTGGCTGCTAATATGAATTTTTCCACTTTTTGCCTTTCATTTTCTTTTTGAGTTCCCATACCAATCTATCAGGTTGTTGTAAGTACTATTTCTGTATTATAAATTATCTACTATCTGAAGCTGAATATGATGTAAAGATTAATGCCTGTTCCTGGAAAATTTAAAAATTAATGAAATACATCTTCAGACAAAAATTTAAAAAATATTTTCTGTCGGTTGGTGTGTCTTTGCTGGTTGTATTTTCTGCTTCTGATTATTTATAAGTTCAAGAATTTTCAAGGAGACTAAATAAGCATCTTTTGAATGCATTTTTTTCCTTATACATGAGATATCTACATAATATATTTTCAATATTTGATGTACGATCATGCATTGTGTATATGTGTCTCTTCCCTTTTATTTTAAAATTCAGTTTTTATTTATTGAATTTATATTTTAATCATGTTCTAATATTTTGAAATTGATAAAATTTATAGATCATTGTAAGTATTCTTTATCTATTATGAAACTGTCTACTATCTGAAGCTGAATATGATGTGAAGTTTGATGCCTGTTCCTGGGAAAATTTAAGAAGAATGAATGCTAGCTAAACACGTCTTCAGACAAAAATTTATAAAATATTTTCTGTCTGTAGGTGTGTTTTTGCTGGTTGTACTTTCTGCTTCTGATTATTTATATGTTAAAAATTTTCAAGGAGAGTAAGTAAACATCTTTTGAATGTATTTTTTCCCTTATACATGAGCTGTCTACATTCATATATTTTGAATATTTGATGTACATCATGCATTGTGTATGTTTCTCTTCCCTTTTATTTTAAAATTCAGGTTTTATTTATTGATATATTTATTTAGGGGTTGTGCAAATTTTCAGCTTTCATTTATTTTACACTCTCATCTCAGAAAAATTCCAGTATTTATATTTTAATCATGTTCTAGTATTTTTAAATTAATAAAGGATTGATATGATTTATAGATCATTGAGCTAAATATGATGTGAAGTTTGATGCCTCTTCCTGGGAAAATTTAAGAAGAATAAATGCTGGCTAAACACATCTTCAGACAAAAATTTATAAAATATTTTCTGTTTGTTGGTGTGTTTTTGCTGATTATATTTTTTGCTTCTGATTATTTCATATGTTCAAGAATTTTTAAAGAGTAAGTAAGTATCTTTTAAATATGTTTTTTTCCCATACACATGAGATTACATTCATATATTTTCAATATTTGATGTATGTCATCCATCCTGAATATTTCTCTTCCCTTTTTATATTATTAAATTTTTATTTATTTTACTAATAAATTTATTTAGGTTGTAATTTTTATTTATTTATTTATTTATTGAAATATACAAAGGTGATTACATTCAAGTAATTTACCTTATTTCAGATATTTCATTTTGAATTTCAGGATTTATGTATTCCCTGTTACCCCTGAATATAGTTATTTGCTGGGGGGGGGGGGCGGGGTTAGTTTAGAAAAAGAAATAAAAATCCTTGTGTTTTATATTTAATTGAAAATTGCTTGCTTCTAATTTCTATAGCAATAAGCTTGTATTAAAAATCAAGGTATACTCATCTTGCATATGTTTCCTTTTTTTTTTCTTTTCTTTTCAATACAAAAATTTACTTATTTAAGGAGGTCGTGCAAAATTTCAGATTTTATTCACCTTATACACTCATCTGGAAAAAAATAAATCTTTTGTAAAATAATAATAATTCATCATATTTAGCAAAATATATCTGCTGTCGAATATCATTTACTTAATTACATGACAATTGACTAACACAAATGCATAATCTTATATTTAAATTCTTTGCTAAATTAAAAAAAAAAAAAAAAAAAAAAAGTGCTATTTCTTTATTTAAAAATCAAGCCTTCAAAGCAATAAGTAAGTTTAAAAAAGAATGTTAACCAAAACTAAGAATTACAAAAAAGAAAACTGATGTTATTAAATAAATATTTACACACATATAACTTATTTATCCATACACAAACGAATATCAGACATTACAGGAAACTATAAAAGTGCATTAGAAAGGTAAAAATATTTATCAAATCACTCAAATATTTTATTCGATTTGGTTTTAAGAATTGTATGTGTATATGTATATATGCATTCATATGGCCGTCATACAAAAAATCCCTTTACAATCAGTTAAATATCCCTATACCATTAGTGGCGGATCCAGAACTTAACTTTGGGGGGGAGGGGCTAAGATTTTTCAAGATGTAATTCCAGATCAATGAAAAGTTTACAATTGTACTATTCAATTGGGAATGCCAGTACTTTTTTTTTTTTTTTTTTTTTTTTTTTTTTGGGGGGGGGGGGGGGTCTAAATCTTCCACTGTATACCATAATAAGTTGAAGTGCAAAATTTCAACATTGTGAAATAATGAATCTTTTCTATTTTCTTTTTGTCTTAATATATGTATATATAAATGAAAAGTTGTTATATTATAAAAATTATATGTAGACACAACTGTTATAAATGAGTTTTTAAATTTAAGAGTTAATATACTTAATTTTTCTACTGCATTATCATTTGATTTGCAATAAATATAATAAAAAATAAATAAAAAAAAGAAGGGGAAAAAAATATTTTGCCTTTAAATGAATGAATTAAATAAAAAATAAATAGCGCAATAGCCGTTGCTAAGATACACAGACGACTGAAATGAAAGAATTAAGAAATATAGAAGGCAATGATTAAAACTGAAAAAAAAAAAAAAAAAATTATTATTATTATTATTATTATTATTATAAAAATTCATATTTGAAATTTGGAAAATTCTCTATGAGGTGAACAGCTGCAGAGTTACAGCTTGCCATCTGCCAAGTTTTATAGCTCTGCAATCAGTAGTGTGAGCACCAGAGTACAGAGAAATACACAGGCACTTTTCTTTATTTATATAGAATAGCAGGCTATGCCCGCTTCACTGGTCACTATATTTAAATGAATTTTCAAAATAATTGAATCACTATTTTTTTTATGTAACATTATAAATAAAAACAAAAGAGAAAAAAAAATACCTACATTGAATTCGCTCTAACTTTACTTCATAAGTTCGGGTACGGTACCCACTGCCTACAGCAGTTATTTTTTCGCAAACACTGCATTGGGTCCATGTTCCTATTGCCTACAGAAAGGTCTTTCTCGAGCACTTTAGTTTGTGTATTTATTGATGACAGGTGGATCTGCTATTATTTAACAACTATTATTTTAAAAATGACTGTATCTCAGCATCTATTAAATATTTTAGTTTTGAAAGCCTAAATTTTATCGCCCTCGCTCTTTACACAATATTACCATATGATTCTGACCAACATAATAAATAAAATAAAAAGTAGATTTTCTTTTAAAAATAATTAAAGGAATAAAAAACAAATTTTAATTATTTTAATCTTTTCTTAAATAACTATTTTTCCTGATAAATACTATAAATTTAAAATAATAATAATAATAATGATAACTTTTTTAATGGAATTAATTACAAAAAAAAAAAAAAAAAAGTTGTTATATTATAAAAGTTATACATAAACATAATTTTTTTTTTATGCGTTTTTAAATTAAAAAATTTAACATACTTAATTTTTTTTTACTGCATTACCATTTGATTTTCAATAAATATAATAATAATAATAATAATAATAATAATATTTCGCCTTCAAATGAAAGAATTAAATAAATAAAAAATAAATAACCTGATTGCCGCTGCTAAGATATGCAGATAATTAAAATGAAAGAATAAATTTTAGAAAGGTGAAACACAGAAACCAATATTTAAAATAGGAAAAAAAAAAAAATATATTAATAATATTCAAATTCGAAAAATTTTCGGTGAGGTGCATACCTGTAGGGGCTCAGGTATCCATCTGCCAAGTTGCTGCGATCAGTAGTGGGAACACCCGAGCGCAAACAGGCACATAGACACAAACACATATACTTCTTTTTATTTATATAGATTATGTATTTCAACGTGATGGCAAATATGGAGATTTCTATAATATTGTTCTGCTTTTGTCTTATGTTATATATTATCAATATTCCTATTCAATCAAAAGCCAAGCGGCAATTATGTGGGTAAAGCCCCGCGAGAGGAGCGAAGCCGCCCTCGAGGACTGGTGATGGGAGAGAACTGAGGGTAGAACCCTCTAGTTTAATCAAAATAAATCTAATTAAAAACTACTTTATTTATCATAAGTGACAATTTTTAATACTTAAACTTTAAATACTTTTATTTAAAAAAACTTCTATGAATAATTAAAAATAAAATAAATAAATAAAAATAAGTAAATAGAAAACTGATGCGATTTATAAAATATATATATATATATATTTCTAATAAATTAGTTATGATTACTAAGTACTCGTACTATTGTTTCGGTTCTTTATTAAAAAAATAAGTTTTAAAATACTTTTAATATAAATAATCTGGTGTGTCACTCACACTACTTTCTCTTACCCTGAAATTTAATACTATAAATACAGGTTGGAGATTAAGAGGTAAGATAACGAGTACTGTTATGATAACCTATGTTAAACAATTCAAATTAGGCTACGGAAGAGTTTTATATGATAACTAGTTCTGTGTGAGGGGGAGCTACCGTCCCTCTCAACCCCTCAATTCATTAATGTACAAAAAACAAGCGATATATATTTAGCTTAAAACATACATTATTTACCATATCTCTATGAGGAATTTATTTCAATTCCCGAACAGCTTTCCTGGAAATGGTAAAATATTATTAGTAAAGCACATCCACTAACAACAAATAACTAGTGTGTTGTGGCCACCACATGACTGCCTTCTATATTTTTCTATACAAATTCACTATTAAAAATAACTTATTAAAACTATTATTTAAAAAAATTATCTCCCATGATAATGCACACGATTTACATATTAGAGAAGTAGTATAACACTAAATAAATAAAAAAAATTTGAATTTATTCTCAATATTACATTTTTTTTTTTTTTTTTTTGTTAAAAATGAAAAAAAATCGATAACTTTATTTTAAATTATTGCAGATCGATGGTTCAACCATTCGTTTTAAAGGTATTGGCGAGCTCTTTTGAAAGATACCCATCATGAAAATTTACTCCCCTCGAGAGGGAACTTCCCCCTACGGGGGTAGGCGAGGCTCCTACATACACATTTTCCCCCCCTAGTTGACTATCTCTATTACACAAAATATATATTCGTTTCATTTGCTTTAGTACAGTCTATAGATGTTAAACTCTACTTACTTGCAATTTCCCCCCCCCCCCCATAGACGTAATGTATTTGAATACTTTTGAGTGTCCCTGTACACGAAATATTTGCTTCATCTCAACGAAAAGCTTAGTGTAGCATCCCTGTATGATACACATTTAGATTACCGAGTTTGGAATTTCTGCTACTTTTGTTCTTGAGATATGCTGATAACAGACAGACACAGACCATTCGCTAAAAACATGATTTTCGTATTCAGGGGACCTCAGAGTCAGAACATGTAAATATAACAAAAACTCACGTACGAAAATTTGACCCTAAAACACTTTCTCGACCCTATGGGTAAGAGAAAGTAAAAATGTTTTATATATAAAAACTAGTTAAAAATATTTAGTGAAATATTCTAATTAAAAAGAAAATAATAAACTAACTTATTTATTAACAATATAACTTTTAACAAAATATTTGAAAGTTCTTAATACTATTTTTTGGACTTTCAATAAAAAGCCTATTTCAGTGGCCGAGCGATTCTGTTCTCGATGCTGGTAGGCTGGAGATGTCGGGTTTAATCCCAAGTCGTTTTCGTCCATCTAGCTGTTAGGGTTTTTTTACGGTTTTCTCCGAAGCTTGCGGAAGAACAGGCTAGTTCTTAATATAATCCCATGACAATAAATTTATTTGCATGCGAATAATAAATATATATTTCTTTTTATGTCGGAAAAAATAAACCTGTAACAATTTTCCTTTATTTAAATTGAGGGAGAAGATAATTATTGTATGTAATTGTAAAAACTTTGACACATTTTAAAATCGACTTTAATGTGTTGGATTAATAATTAGTAAAAAGATTAAGTTAAACAAAAGTCACCAACTTCTGAGAAAAAGTTCAAACCGTTCAAAAGTTAGATTTAGAGAGAGAGAGAGATTCGAATTATTTTTAGCAATTTTTACTTTCCGAACACTATAGTGAGGAAAGTATTGTAATCATGTCAAAAATCCGAATTCGAGATTTTGATGTTTCTATACGTTTTGAGGTCCCCTGAGTCCGTTTTCACTATTTCTACGATGATGTATGTATGTGTGTGTGTAAGTGTGTATGTGTGTATGTGTGTACGTCTGTGAGTGAACACGCTAGCGTCTAAACGCTTTGTTCGATTAACCTGAAAGTTGGTACGCATATTGTAAGTCACCATAGTACGAACCCTATAGATTTTGGTGAATCTAGCATTAATAGTTTTTTTACAGGGACACAAAGAAAAATTCTTTATCATTATGGCCTATGGGAGCAAAATCTTAAAAGTGCGATAGCATCTAAACGCCTTATTCAACTGAGCAAAAATTTTATACACATATTATAAATCACAAATACTCAATCTGTATAGATTTTGGAGAATATAGCACTTATAGTTTTTTTACAGGGACACCAAGAAAAAGTCTTTATCATTATGGCTATGGGGCCAAATTTTTAAAAATGTGATAGCGTCTAAACGCCTTATTAATCCGAGCAAAAAAATTGTACACATGTTATAGATCACAGTTGAACTAACTGTATAGATTTTGGTGAATCTAGCACTTACAGTTTTTTTACAGGGACACAAAGAAAAATTCTTTATCATTATGGCCTATGGGACTAAATTTTTAAAAGTACGATAGCATCTAAACGCCTTATTGAATTCAGCTGAAAATTTATATGAGTATTATAAATCACTGTTGCACTAACTATAAGCATTTTGGTGAATCTAGCATTTATAGGTTTTACAGGGACACAACGAAAATTTCTTTATCATTATGATCTATGGGCTCAAAGTTCAGTAGCGTTAAATAAAACAACGTGTAATAGATGGAGAAAAATACTCAAATATTATGGTTTTCTCTCTTTTGTTTGTTTAACAACTACTCTTTCTTTACTTTATCTACAAAACTGTTAATTACTCAATGTTCGGAAAGTCGAGTGGAGTCACTCCAGATTTTTCTTACATGCGTCAGCATCATGAATATAATTCAATATTACTTTCGCGTCATTTTTATTAATTGAATTTGAATCTTTTGTAGACAATCGGACTCAAAATTATGGAATAAACCATTTTTCACACGTTCTTACAGTTAAATAAATAAACAAATTTGAGTTTAATGTATTTGGTTTATTTCTTGACGGGGCTTTTAATGTAGATTTTAATTCAAAAAGCGGAAGAGAATTTATCGAAAAATTAAAAATTATTGTTTTTCATTTGGGAACTAATCCAAACTTCAAACTATTGTAGAGCCAGTGTTGCCAGATTGGGGGCTTTTTTAATTCAATATCCACCAACAATTTTTAATTGTAACTATTGCCTAATCGCTTGGAATATTAATCACCTTTTACACATATCAAATATCACTTCTCAAAATTATTGGTGGTAGTTGAATAGAAAACGTCCCCAATCTAGCAACACTGTGTAGAGGCCCGTGACCAAATGCGGGTACTTCGAAGCACCTCGTTGACTTGACTAGCAATAGACGCTATCATTTCCAATAAAAGTATGCGATCGGAGGTTGATACGAGTGTGCACATGCACAGTTATCACAAATCACAGGCTTTTACAAGGAAAAATTGACAAAACACGTTTTTAAAATACAAAAAAGTCCTGTCGTACTAGATTAAATTCTGGCTCTGACATATTTTTTTTTTCTTTTTCATAGATTTCAATTAGTGCTCTACCAATTAACTCTTTGACAAGCACTACGGTGTTTGGGAAGTAAGGCCAGGATCCTAGGCCTGAGGGGAAGTGTCCTCCGTGAGGGATCTTTCTAAAGGGTCTTAGCCAGTATTTACGCAAGTTTCATAGAAAACCACGGAAAACTCTGAACGGCTAGGCCGACGAGCGCACCTGGCAAAAGCATTTCGGCGAAATGCCGTGAAACAACAAATGCTATCTTTATCTCCCTACCAATTTTTTTTATAAAATATTTATATGCATAGCATGTTATGAATATCAGCCTTTGTCAATCCACTGCAAGATGAAGGTCTTCCCTATGTGATCTCAATCTACCCTGTTTCCTGAAATTTTTCTCCATTCCGCTTTTCCTAACTTCGCAATATCATCTCTCGAACAACACATTTTTTTTCCCTCGGATCTTTTCTTATCTCTCGGAATCCAAAATAGGACTTCGATGATCCAATCTATTGCCCTTTCTTCTGGCGAGGGGCTCATTCTAGCTGCATTTTAACTTCTTAACTCCCCGAAAAGCATCAGTAACTTTGGTTTGCTCCCTAATCCATGTGTTTCGCTTTCTGTCTCTTCAGCAGGTGAATCCTTACATACATATCTCCATGCTTCTCTGTGTTGTTTGAAGTTTTGTATAATTTTACTCATTAATAATTAAGTTTCTGAAGCATAAGTTAAAACAGGAAATATATATATAATCCAAAATGTGTAAACAGTGGGACAAATTTTATAATTTCGTTTGTATGGATCTTCTGTAGTTTATTGTTTTTTTTGTTTAACGTAGTAAATCTTAAAATCAAACAATGAAATATATTTTGTTGGAAACGTGTTTTATGCAATCTTTCATTAAAATTATATTTTGAAGCCCTCTGTACTTTACAAACCCTTAAAATCAAGTTTCAATAAATAAAAATTTTGCAAAATAAAAGTTGAAATTTGTTTCAATACTTTCATGATTGTTCGAAAGAAAACAAAATATTTATGATTTCCGTTTGTCTGTAAGTATGTCTGTGCTGTAAATTATTTAAATATAAATTCATCGTCCAATAAAACTAAAATTTTCTGAAGTGTAAAATAATATGTTTTCTGTGGAAAGTCGTACTTGCTGCACTTATAATTCAATTACAGGGGCATATAAAAGTATTTGGATACACTACGGTTTATGTGCGGTTGCTGTTTGAAGTGGTACCACCAAAAGCTGTGAAGTTCTACTTACGAAGCTTGTAAACAGGAAGGGTGGGAATCGAATCCAAGTTAGTCATACTTGCTGGTTTAGCTGCTTATGTAATTTTCTGTGGTTTTCCCTGAATCTCACGTGACTATGGATCAGAATCCTTTAGAAAGGCCTCGTATAAAAGTTACGTTTCAACTTCTTTTATTGACACCACACACACACACACAAAAAAAAAAATCTAAATTAAGTTTACTATACAGATATTACTGAGATTCAATACACTACGCTTAATTACAATTTATATGCACTTTATTTCCTATTTATATACACAAAGAGCTAAATTTACTTTTTAATGATTATAATATATTTTAACCAGGTGATCTATCATGTGTTAACTTTTGAATCGTACTTCGACTAAATTAAAATAATAGTATCAATTTGAAAAAAGGTTAATAAAATTAATAAAGAGTTTTTAAATTTCATGTTACCCCAAAGGAAAAAAAAAAAAAAAAAAAAAGACACACCAAGATGAAGTGGGGACAAAAATTGTTAGATGGGGTGAAATGGGGGGTCCGAATGGGACAAAAAATGGTAGATGTGATGTACATGTGGAGAAAAACAATTGATTACAACTTCAGAAAATTTGAATGATTTAATCAAGAGAAAGGGCCTCACAAAGTAAACAAGTCAATAACGCGTTGGACCACTTCTGGCCCTTATGTACGCAGTTATTCGGCTTCGTATTAATTGATCGATTTGGCAGATGTGCTCCTGTGAAGTATCGTGCCAAATTCTGTCCAATAAATGCGTTATGGTAAAATTCCGAGCTGGTTGTAGGACCCTTTTTATGATGCTCCAAACGTCCTCAGTGGAAGAGAGATCCGGGAACTGAGCTCAACCCCGCTGACCCGCCTATTAAGGGTATTTGAAGTCACTGAAGTACCAGTTGCATGTAGGATCGACGATAATGATGAATTGGTGCTTGAGTCCATCAAAACCTGTATGTATGTCAATTTGTGTCCCGTTTGCATTACTCCTTCTTGGTGCGTCACTTTTTTTGTTAAAGAGTATATATTAAAGCAAGACCAATCATTAAATAAACAAAAATGAAAAATATAATAGGCCGTTTCAGTATTTTTCTGTATTGTTTAATTTTACTCTATTGCATTTCAAGTAATTTGATCCCGTAGATAATAATGAAAAATAATTTTTCGTTGTGTCCCTGTAAAAAATTTATGAATGATAAATTCATCAAAATATATACAATTCGTGTAACGGTGATCTAATAAGAGGCCTGTCCAATGCAAAACACTTGGCGGCCGCACTGAAAATCTGTTTTATTTAGGCGGGCCGCATCCTATATGCACACATACGTGTATGTTTGTAAGTGCATGAATTATAATGAAATGCCTTTTTTTTTTTTTTTTTGAGGGAGAGCAGGGTGAAGATTCAGAGCTGAATATATTAATTTAAATTATTTTCTTTCATAAATTAGCAATAACGCCCCCCTTCCCCCCCCCCCAAAAAAAAAAAAGAAAGAAAGAAAGACTATAATAACTATAATAAAAAGAATGAATAATGCATCTAATAAGGTTTCATTATAACAGTGTGATTCTTTTGCTAACATAACCCTTGAAAGTTTTTTTTTTTTTTTTTTGAAAATAAGAACGGATTTATTTATTTTTAATCTGTTAACCAAAGTTGTCAAACTTTATATATCGCTAGTCTCCTCGCGGGCTGCAGAAAACTATACGGTGGGCCGTGGGTTGAACACTCCTGATCTATAATATGTGCACACAGAAAAATAAATTGGTCACAGTGACCTGCCAAAATGCTCAGCTGACAATACAGAATTGACTAACCAAAATCACTGACTAGCCAAAAAGTGTACTTGCTGAACTAGTCTCCAAAACTGAAAAGTGTACTTGCTGAACTAGTCTTCAAAACTAAAAAGTGTACATGCTGAACTAGTCACCAAATCTGAAAAGTGTACTTGTTGAACTAGTCTCAAAAACTAAAAAGTGTACTTGCTGAACTAGTCAACAAAACTGAAAAGTGTACTTGCTGAACTAGTCAACAAAACTGAAAAGTGTACTGGCTGAACTAGTCACCAAAACTGAAAAGTGTACTTGCTGAACTAGTCATCAAAACACTACTCCAGACTAGGAAGGTTAATATTATCAAACAAAGATGGCTAGTCCACAATCAAAACTATCTAACCAGTAAGATTAGTCATCAACCACTTTACCAGACAAGGCAAGTTAGTCATCAATTGCATTTACTAGACAAAGCAAGTTAGTCAGAATCTACACTTGATTCAGAAGGTTAGTCAGCAGCCACCAGATATCTGACTAAGCAAGCGAGTCAGATTTTAATGACTATTTGAAGAGGCAAGTTAATCAAGACTATTTGCCTGACTAGCATGTCTGATAACATATGAAGAGGGAAACTAGTCTTTATTTGACTAAGCTGTCTAATAATACTTGAAGAGGAAGATTAATCCAATATATATGTACAGTTGAACCTCGAAAATCCGGAATCGATGGGACCGTGGTGATTCCGGATTTCGGAATTTTCCGGATTTTAGAGATTTATTAAAAATTAATTTTTATGACATAATTACATACAAAATGCAATTTTTATGCTAGTGAAAATAAACGACTATCGAATTAGCGAATTAAATTACAAAATAGAAATACAATAGATTTAATTTAGAATTAAAATATAAACACATTAAACTAAAAATGCTATAGACAATAAACTAATAAACTATTTAGTTATTAAAATATACTCAAATAAAACTATAAAAAACAAAGTAATTTTTGTGTTTTTTTTTTTTTTAACATTTCAGCAATTTAAAGCTGATTTTTTTGCAATTTAAAGCTAATGTGATTTTTTTTTATTATTATTCCGTTTTTAACTTACCTGTTTTAAAAAAATAAATTCTTTAATTAACAATCAAGTAGTATAAAAATATGTAAAATTATGACTATGTATTCAGTGTTCAATAAAAAAGATTTTTTGGATTCCACAAGAAATGTGGAATTAAGGTACATCAAAATCTTATTTAAAAAATAAAAAGTATAACCGGAAAAATGTCCGGATTTTAGAGATTTCCGGGTTTTCGAGATTCAACTGCATATATATATATATATATATATATATGACTAACCTGTCTCATAATATTTTAGCCAGATTAATCTAAATTTTTATTAAAATCCCCCATATTTCACGATGAAGAGATTCCATGCTTGTTTGCAGGGGGCCTTTTAAAAAGCATTGTTATCAGACTTAACCTGATTAGTTTTGTAATTTTTAAAAGTTTCTTCCTTCCCCCACCTCCCTTCATAGTGTTCAACCGCAAAAAAGCATTTTAAAAACTTTTCTGAAAAACTACTTGTCCATTATTTGGAATAAAATAATTATAGCTGCCAACTTTTTCAATTTATTCTGCAATGTTTTTAACATTTACCCCCCTTTTTTTTACTACATATTATTTCTATAGTAATTTTTTTTTTTTTTTTTTTTTTTTTTTTTTAGCATGCAATTACAATTAAATGTGAAGAAAATTACTCTACAAAGAATGCGGTTTGAAAAAAAGTCTGTACTAACAACATTCTGGAATAAATTTAAAAAGTTTGCAGCTATGAATAGTGGAAAATTAACAAACATATGGTACATCGGTAAAAGAACTCTACCCAAGTGAAGACTGCAATGGCTATATTTTTAAGTATCTAAAGCTTAATTTAGTATTAGTGAAAAAAATTTCCAAAGCTTAAATAAATGTTCTGAAATTATTGCACCCATGGTATGTTTTGACTGAAAATTTGGCTTATAAAAAAGCATAACTAGAATATGCACTTGCAATCAGCCTGTCATAACCTGACAAGCTATCTTTCATCGAGATATGTGTGTCAAAAATAATCCCAGAAACGGCTTCAAACAAACAAAGTAAATCTTTAATAATAATAGTTTAAAGCTTTACAATTACTTTTTGTAGTTCATCTGGTAATTTAAATACTGGTATTAGTAAATAGCCCATCTCTTCACAATTTCTTTGTAAGCACTCAATAAGCAAATTTTAAATCAATGAAAATTTCAGTGGACCACATAGTATTGGACCATATAGTGTTTGTTTTTAGTCCAAAAATATTTTTTTAGTGTATCTAATATATTGTGAAACTTCTTTTTGTGTACACAAGTTTTTAAATTGTAATGATTTCATTCTAAATACACAAATATTTTAAAGCATGTTTTTGTGAAGAACATCAGGATTTTTAGCTCAATAATTAATTAAATTTTTGAGACTAGTAATAAAGTCAAAAATAGTTTTTTTTTTTTTTTTTTTTTTTTTTTTTTTTTTTTTCTGTCAGCAATTTTAATACTTTTTGTTAAATTTTCTGAATGTGCAACTTACTTAACTAAATTTTACTATATTTCATCCTAAAACATTGCAATCTTTGTTTTTCCCCCTTATTTAATTATTATTTCTACTATTTAATTTATACATGATTGCAATTAGTTCTGCGCCAAGATAGAGTTGTTGTAAAAAATAATTTTATGCATATACGAAGAATTTTGTCCATCTTGAAAAAAAAAAAAAAATATTTTGAACAAAGAAGACAGTTAAATTTCAAGAAATATTTCAGAACTATTGTAGAAAGCTGTATGTGTTGCACCGTTTGGTTCTTTACTATATTTGATGATTCCAGTTTAGTAGATTACTTTTACCCTTAATGATTGATAATTTTAATCTTAAAATCTTCTTAAGATGTGAAACTATAGTCCTCAGCTAATTTTTGGAGAATGTAAGTTTCTCAATACTCAGACTTAATTTAAGATGAAGAAATAAAAACGTTAAATATTTTATCACTTCAAACATGATAGACTTCATTAATCTTTGTTGTTGTTGTTACTTATGCCACTTATAACTCCGAGCCCAGGTACATTGTTTCCAGACTTTGCGATTTTTTTATTCAATAGTCACCAATAATTTTGAGAAGTGATATTTGATATACATAATAAACGATTCTTGAATTCGATTCGTCTTTTATGTATATCAAATATCGCTTTTCAAAATTATTGGTGACTACTGAATAAAAAAGTCGCAAAGTCTGGCAACACTGCCCGGGTATTGTGACAACAAGGATTTAAGGTAGCAGAGAAACACTTTCCATTTAGATCCTAGAACTGTAAAGAGATTAACAGTTTCGGGCTAAAGCTTGCAGGACAGATTTTTATAGAAATATGTTTAATGAAGTCCCTGTATTTATATATTTATTTTCAGAGTTTAGTTATTCAGGGATAAGATTAGCAAAAAGCTTTCTGTATCTTCAAACATATATTTCGTACTGATAAAAACAACTGAAACAAAATATATCGCCATTCTCATAACAAACACGCATAACTCAAAATTACTAACTTTTCAGATTCAAACTATAAATCCCTTATAATTAGGCAACCAATAAAAATTGAGTTACTCCACTTTGATATTTCATAGATACCATCCCTGTGTCTTTCAACAAACAGCTTAGCTGAAAGTCACTATTTTTTTTAGTTACACCTTTTTGTCACGAGAGCAACGATATGCAAGATCTTAAAATTATTTTCTATTGCTTAATTAGAAGCGATAAAAAGGAAAAAGGTTCACCTCCCCCCCTCTTTTTTTTTTTTTTTTTTTTTTTTGTTAAAAATGAAACAAATCAATATCTTTACTTACAACATTTGGTCCTATGCTGCTATGTTAAAATAAAATTTCAAATATCTGAAATTTTTCAAGTAAAATTTTAAAAATCAACAGGATTATTTGTTATTTTCAATATTATCAGTGAAAATTATCTATAGAGTTTAAATGGGAGTTATACACAAAAAATAGTTCAACAAAAGGTTACTCTCTGTCTCACAATTTTTTTGTTTCTAATCTTCAGATTCCCAGAACTATCATTATCAAAATTTTTATAAATAGTTTTTTTATTTGGAAAATTCACAATTAAATTGGTACTCAGTTAAAAAAAATATATTATTTAAAAATTTTATATCTCATTTCACAGTAAACTATTAAAAAAACACTCGTTAATTTTTTTACTTATTTATTTTTTTTATTTAAAAAAATAATTTTTTTTAGAAAAAACAGTACCAATTTAATGGTTGTGAATTGTTAAAATGTGAAACCAAACTTAAAAAATACATTAAATAATGAAGTAATTCTATCCATAAATTTCTCTAATAACATGTCTTCTGGAAACGATAGGGATCGAGTCCTTCTAAGAATCAGTCTAATAGATTTTTCAGACAAGTGATGCAATAAACATATTGAAAAGAAAAAAAAAAAAAAAAAGATTTAAATACATTTTAATTAAACATATTTGCATGTTGATGTACTAATTCAAAAGTAGGTAACTAGTAATTCAGTACTAGTTCTAAGCTAATTATTTTCTGAATTTAACAGGGCTGATTGCTGGGTTGCCCCCCTCCCCACCTTTTTTTAAAAATAATAATAATAATTATAATAATAAGACCATTTAAAAATATCCACAATTTTGCCCACTTTTGGGTTTATTCATTTTTGTAAGACTTTCGACGATTAAAAAAAGAGCAAAACACAAAGCAATTGAAACACAATTTTTTCATTTATATTTTAACAAAACAGTTTACATTTTTATGTAAACTGTTTAATTTTATTTTGAGTTATAATTTTTACAAACAGAAGATTTACCATTATATCTACATTTAGATACTGCAATAGTGCAACAACTAGACAGTTTGGACTTGGTGTACAATACAGAATTATCACAATAAAATGCAGAAATATATATTTTGAGAATGAAGACATAAAAATGCACAACTGTTAATTTACAATAAATTAATTAGTTAATTAGTGCATACAATGAAGGCAGGAAAAAAAAAGAATCATCAATTTTTGCATGTTTGTTAATCATACATTAAAAAATAAATAAATAAATAAAAGAGCAGAAATTTTAATGAAATAATTACATATTTCACACACATACACATAAAAAAAAAAAAAAAAAAAAAAAAAAAAAGTTTTATTTCAGGTAGTGTCAAAATATTGATTATTTTGGAAATTAACAGCAAAAATTATCACTAACTTCAGCATTTATAATGAATGCAATTCCTTTTTTTTTTTTTTTTCTTTTTAAGAGTAGTGAAATAAACCCCAAATCCTTCAATCAACTGCGAAAATATTTCAAAAATTTGCTACCAAAAGAGCAAGTTTTATTTTACACTATAATAATCTTTTATTTATGGAACCAACTTTGGAAATACAGTATAGGATCCGTTATCCAGAAACCCGTTACCCAGAATGCTCCAAAAACCAGAATGCAAAATGCCAACTACCAAAATTTTTAATTATCATAAAATTTAAAAATAAAAGTTATACAATAGCAGTGGTCAGAATTATAGTTTTACAACCTACTATCTTTAATGCTACGGTGTTATTCTGAAGAAATATGGTGAGCACAAAATTGTCCAAATAATTACCGAAAATTTTACAAATTTAGATTAGAAAATGAATTTTTATGGTATTTTTTAATAGATAAACACTAATAACACATACTTCTGCCAATAACAGATAAATTTTATTCTTTAACTCAGATCACATGCAGGAAATCCCTATTGTTATACAAATTTTAAATAGTTTTTATTAATTTCCATTATTACTTTCCGAACACTATAGTGAGGAAAGTATTGTAATCATGTCAAAAATCCGAATTCGAGATTTTGATGTTTCTATACGTTTTGAGGTCCCCTGAGTCCGTTTTCACTATTTTTACGATGATGTATGTATGTGTGTGTGTATGTGTGTATGTCTGTGGGTGAACACGCTAGCGTCTAAACGCTTCGTTCGATTAACCTGAAAGTTGGTACGCATATTGTAAGTCACCATAGTACGAACCCTATAGATTTTGGTGAATCTAGCACTTATAGTATTTTTACAGGGACACAAAGAAAAATTCTTTATCATTATGGCCTATGGGAGCAAAATCTCAAAAGTGCGATAGCATCTAAACGCCTTATTCAATTGAGCAAAAATTTTATACACATATTATAGATCACAAATACTCAATCTGTATAGATTTTGGAGAATCTAGCACTTATAGTTTTTTTACAGGGACACAAAGAAAAATTCTTTATCATTATGCCTATGGGGCCAAATTTTTAAAAATGTGATAGTGTCTAAACGCCTTATTAATCCGAGCAAAAAAATTGTACACATGTTATAGATCACAGTTGAACTAACTGTATAGATTTTGGTGAATCTAGCACTTACAGTTTTTTTACAGGGACACAAAGAAAAATTCTTTATCATTAAGGCCTATGGGACTAAATTTTTAAAAGTACGATAGCATCTAAACGCCTTATTGAATTCAGCTGAAAATTTATATGAGTATTATAAATCACCGTTGCACTAACTATAAGCATTGTGGTGAATCTAACATTTATAGGTTTTTACAGGGACACAACGAAAATTTCTTTGTCATTATGATCTATGGGCTCAACGTTCAGTAGCGTTAAATAAAACAACGTGTAATAGATGGAGAAAAATACTCAAACACTCTATTATGGTTTTCTCTCTTTTGTTAGTTTAACAACTACTCTTTCTTTACTTTATCTACAAAACTGTTAATTACTCAATGTTCGGAAAGTCGAGTGGAGTCACTCCAGATTTTTTTTAGAATTCTTTTCATAAAATATTTAGCACTATATTTGAAACATTTATGAACAATTAGTATCAGAGACACACTATAAGCAAAAAAAAAAAAAAAACATAGAAATGTTTGCAAAATCCAAAGGAAGGATTTTACTCTCAGATCCAAAATTAAATTTTATAGATGTTTATTTATTTTTCATTTATTATTACTACTATTATTTATAGTTTGAAATTCTAATTAAGAATGTTTTTTTATTTTGTAGAAAAAATTTATTAAATGAACAAATATATAGGTAAAGTATTTGTACATATTATTCATGTTTATCACTGCTATTTATGAAATTATTTTGTACCATTCTTATACATATAATAAAGTGTTCCGAATTATGGAAAACATCTTATCCAGAACATCCCAGATCTCAAGCTTTCTGGATAATGGATCCTATATTGTAGAACAAAATTCTGTTACAATTAATAGCAAAATAATTATGTTATTTTAGGAATTTGCAGCAAAATTAAAATTAAAAGAATTAAAGCAGTAATTTTGTTGATTTTTCAGCAAAATAATCAGATACTTTGGGAAGTTGAAATAATTTCAAATCCCCCCCCCCCCGAATAAATTTTGGTTATACATATTTGTAAATATAAAAGAATACTACTAAATTTAAAGGGGGGGGGGCTTAATTTCCACAAAATAACATATTTCTTTCTTAACAGTCACTGAAAAACAAACTAATAAAAATATATTGGTATCAGGAAATATATAAACAAAAAATTCTACACAAAATCACTCATGATTTAAAAACTCCATGATTTTTCTGTAAGGTCTCTTCTTGCAGCGAAAGCTGCTTGGATAACCATATAGCAGTTCGAACGCTGCAATGGTGCCTGTTTTTTGGTAGTAATGTATATCAAAAATGTCGTGGAGGGCCAAAAATGCAGGGACAGCAATATTAATTTTAATATGTTTGAAAACAATGTTGCCCTCTGCAACAACATCTACAAAACAGTTGTCGGGATCGTCTGTGCATCCATTACAAACAATGATATGCGGTGCCGCAACACCTTCAACAGCTTCCCTCTAGTAAAAAAGAAAAGAAAAATGTATTAAGAATTATGATAACTCATTTTCATACCAATATTTATATATATATATAAACTTATCAATTTTACGGCAGTGATATTGAGATATATGTACTATGAATTCAAGTTGCATACATTTCAAAGTTATTTTGTATTGATTTAAAGCTTTGTTTTAAACAAGTGTCAGCTTATAACAAAATAGTGGTAATGACAATGCACAAAGAAAGCCACAATATTCAGGGGTTGATATAGGTTTTAATTTTTGAATTCCTATTTTGTGAAAAACAAAATATTTTTGTAATTTTTTTATTTTTATGAAAAAATAAAATATAATGTAAAATCTTCCATTTTTACAATCACTGTATATAATGTTTAATACCAAGTTAACAGTTTCGTTGAGCTAAATTAAGGCATTAATTAAAAATAATTCTGAAAACAAGATAATATAATAAAAGGATCATTTTTATAAAAATCTTGAAGAGGGTCATTTTACAAATTTGTATTTTATGTAGGGTCCTTCTTATGGATATGAATTTAGTGCAGGGTCTCTTTTTGTAAATTTAAATTTCATGAAGGGGCCTCAAAAAGGACCTAGATTTTGCCTGGATCGACCCTTGATATTATCTATTTTAGTAAACAATAGAAAATTATTCGATGTATCTGTCAATTAGGAGCATGAAGAAAAAAAAAATATATTAATGCATTTTTTTTTTCTATTAAATTTAAAGAAAGAGTATGCTTTGGTTAGGAAAGAATCTATACAGCAGTTTTCTGAAACACTAACTTCAGTGATATAAACTGAGCTATCTGTAGAGCCATTTAAGAAATGCACTTGCAAAACATAAAACTGACCTATTTACAGAAGGCATCTATCAATTTTCTTGAAGTAACTAACACACAAGAAAGGACATATGTAGCAACTTTGGAGAAAACTATTAGAGCTATTTTTGAGATATGGAATTTTTCTGCTAATTTCTAGTTTTCCCCAAAAGTTGACAAAATCATCTGTACACCACACCAGTATTAATTCTGAAGTTTCATCATTCTATCTTTGTTTTAGAATGTTATTAGTTGGAAGATTTATCCTATGCACATACACACTGACTGATGTAAAACTAATATTTTGGATACAGGAGACTTTAAAATATGTAAATCAAATTAAAACTCTATACTATAATTTTTGATCAAATATAATATTTTCATTATATATGGTAGTTAGGTAAAAAAAGTAAAAATTTATAAATCAGTGTTGCATATTAATATAGTTTTAAACTAAATTTATACTTACAAAAAATATACTCTCAATTTTTCGTTTAGAAATTTTATAACATTCAGAAGAATTCTTGTACTGGTTATTTCTTCTTTATCATTTTCCCGAAGCTGTGCAGGCAGCTTTGCAGCATTTCTAGTAAAAATCTGTAAAATATCTCTTTTTCTTACTCGAAAAACTTCTTTGATAATCTAAAATAAAGTACAAAATAGTAAGATAAGAAACATTTTCTTTATCTATTTCACTTGAAAATATATATGAATATTAAGTATATGTGCATATGTCAAAAGACCAGTCTACAGTGTTTACAACTAAAGGACAAAACTGAGAAAATTCATTAGTGGACAGTGGCTAATACTATCAATTTTATTAGTAGCCACCTTTTTAAGTTAGTGGCCACTCTTTTTAGGATAAGAGGGAGAGAATGATTTCTTTCAGACAAGAAAAAACATTCTCATTGTATGCAGACCATGTGGGGGGGGGGGGGAGAAGACTACTTTAAATACATATAATAATAAAATAAACAAATGGACAATGAAATTATAATTTGTTACAATATATTTCCCTTGTTTTAAAAATAGGACTGAAATAATAATAGTACAAATTTTTATCGTTTAGTTGATTAAGCTATATAGCAAAATAGTCTGTTATTTCACACTTCAAAATCATCAATATCTTACATGCTCATGTGTAAAGACAATCAACAAATTTTATTTTATTTTACTTTTTTTCTGATGACACATCTTTTTAAATGATTTTATTTCAATAGAGCTAAAGTATTTTCTTTTAAAAAATATAGATACAGAGAAACATAATATAACTTTCATAGCTGTCAGCATTGCAGAAATAAAACAAGAAAGATTTCTACTTGAACAGGGAAAAGGAAAATGCCAACCCTTAGTGGAAAGGGGAAGGAGGTTACAAAAGTGATAGATATTGGACAATTCTACTTCTTAAGGTTCTAGAATCTAATAAAGTAAGTTTAAATGTAGATGTAGAAAAATAAGAAATTGCAAGGCTTCTGCAATGTATTTGACCGCTGATTATTAGCGGGAGGGAACAGGGGGAGGGGGGCAAAAAAAATCACACGAGTGAGAAATATTGAATAAATCTATCTCTTTTTAGATTCTAGAATCTAACAAAGCAAGTTTTAAATGACCACTGGACTGGCACTTATACTCTGGATGCAGAAAGATTGAAAATTACATGGCTTCCGCGATGCGTTTCGTCGCGATCGCCGTCGCTAGCTTTTTAAAATTTTTATGAATCACAGAAAGTGGCTACTATTAGTTTTGCCTTTTATTTGAAACACATGTTTAAATGTTAATAATGTGACATTTAATAAAACTTTTTATAAACGTTTGAACATATAATATAATGTGTAATTGGACCCAGAGTTCAAAACCCTAAATACAGGGTTCTTACTCAATTTCAAAAATAAAATTCCCTGATTTGTCCAGGTTTTCCAGATCTATTTTTAGAAATTTTCAGTCACAAAATTTTGTTCGTGACATAAAAAATAGCTCACGGCATAAAACATAACATAGCTCGCAACATAAAAGACAACATACTAACAAGACTTGCAACATAAACTGAATGCTCAAAAAGCATTTTTCTGGTTTTGGGACAATATTTGCAATTTCCCCATATATTTTTCTGTGGGTTTTTTCATTAACTTCAAATTCCTTGACTATTCCAGATTTTCCCTGGCCCATGGGAACCCTGTAAATATTTATTATAAAAATTTGAAAGCTAACCAGTGCAAAATTAAGACCGAATAAATTCTATCATATAATTTTAAAAATAAATATTTCAGTAAAAAAAAAAAAACATTTTTTTTTTTTTAATTAGAAGCTTTTTATTGTGAACCCTAAAATGAATAAAATAACAATTTATTGTGGCAAAGACATTCTATAAAGAAATGAAAGCTTTAAAACTAAGGAAATTTTAGACAAAAATATGGATAATTCACTTTTGCAAGAGATGAATATTTTTAAATATTCAAAATACTTTGACACTCTAATCAACTAAGCCAACACGCGACAAACAGATATGCTTACATTTACTTTAAAATGGAGGCGCCTTATTATTAGTGTGACATAAAAACGCAATGACAAAATCCAATTTCATATAAAAAGCTTCTAAAAAATTATTTATTTATTTTTATTTAAATTTTTATTTTCTGCTTTTTAGTAACTAGATAAAAAAGTTAAAAAAAAAAAAAAAAAAACTCTTCAAAAATTATTAGGATACTGTGTACACAATGAAATATGTCTTGTTAATTAACAAATTTTCTATTAAATTAATTATTTGCAAAAATTAACACATTATATATATATACATATATAAAGCTTCTAAAAATATTTATTTATGTATTTTTTACTTAAAACTTTTTAATTTGTGCTTTTTTAATATCTAAAATATTTTGTTTTCTACTATCTTTAAAAAAGAAAAAAAACTTCTTAAAAAATCTCTTTAAAGATTCTTAGGATACTGTGTAGTCAACGAAAATTTTTCTTTTATCAATTGACACCTTTTTCTACTAATTATCTGCAAAAACCTACATGCCGGACCTTTGAGGGATCGAACTCTCGACCACCGCGTAATTAACGTGGCGCTCTAACCACCTAAGCCATGGAGCGACAAACAAGATAGCTTATATTTACTTTAAAATGGTGTTGCCTTGTTTATCAGCGTGACACGAAGACACGATGACAAAGTCAATTTCACGTAAAAAGCTTCTAACAATAATGTTAAATAAATGAGTTTAAAAGAAAATTTTCAACATTTTTTAATACTTTTAAAATATATATTATATATTGGAAATTATAGAAAATATTTTTAAATATGTTTATCTAAGATCAGGTTGTAAGTCTTTTTATTATTATTATTATTTATTTATTTATATGATATGGATAAAAGCATTTGATATACTTGGAAAAAAAAAAAAAAATCAGGGAACTACTAACCTGATTTGGATCTTGTAATAATGGGAACTCTTTGAAACTATCAACCAGAGGTTGTTTGGGAAACTTTCTTAAAGATACGGTTAAATCCATCAAATACGAAATATTCACCATATCAACATCTTTTTTTCCATATTCTTTCTGCATGAAACTAAAAATAAAATAATAATAATATATATATATATATATATATATATATATATATATATATATATATATACAAGAAATTTAAGCAAATATAATAAAATGGCAACAGAGAACATTTTTAAGATTTCTTGAAATAATTCAATGTCAGTGACGTAACGAAAGGAGAGCAAGGTGGGGATTTATCAAGCCCCAGGCACCAGTTGCATTCTCTATAACTCTTGAAAACTATGAACCAGAGGTTGTTTTGGAAAATTTCTAAATGATACAGTTAAGTTAGATCTATTAAATAAGTATTCACCATATAAACATTTTTTTTCTATATTCTTGCTACACAAAACACACACACAATATATATATATATATATATCAGTTCACATACTTGTGATTTCATAGGATGAGTTTTAATATTTTTTCCTGGTAAAATTTCGACGGCGTGCTACATTGTCACGGAATATTTCAACTTCTCATCGGACTCCAAGGCGCTTTTTCCAGAGAGGTGAAAGTTAATTAGAGAGAGCTCTGGACTTTAGGGAGGGTGGTCACTGACATTCAAACGAAACTGCTTCAACAGCATGGTGAAAGGCAGCGGTGTATCAATTTGCAAGTTGTCGTGAAGGCAAACGATGCTCTCGGTGAGAAGTCCAGGCCATTTCCTTCCAAGACACCTGCATTATTCCAAAACATTGTGATCATTACTGTTTCGGCAGATAGTCTTACTTACCTTAAACTTCATATTTTGGAGAAAAAATGTGTTTATACAACATTGACAACCGTTCATTAATGGGAAAGTAGTGGATCCATGTTTTGCCACCCATGTCAAATGAGAAGTATACTTTCAATACAAATGTGGAGAATACTTTCCACTACTATGGAGAACCACTGCAAAAGTTTTAGACGCCTCAATGAGCGTCTCCTTTAATTGGTTTGACAGATCTCGTGGAACTCACCAGGAGCTAAATTTCCAGTACTTCAGAATATTGTGAATATGTGCAAGGCTAGTAGTAGGTTTTTCAATATTTTAAGGAGAAATTTTAGGGAGGGAGAAGGGAGACTTATTTAAATAAGAAAAAAGGAGTAATTAATTATTTAAACTTCATTACTTACCAACATTAGACAATACTTCGAACTAGAACAATTATTTTTCTCCCTCTCCCTCTCCCCTTTTGCAGGAGGAGGGTTACAAAATTTTTAATTTATTTTATTCTTGTCACCTTTTTTTATAAGGCAACTGTTTTTGTTTTTGTGTCATTAAATACCAAAGCATCGTTCTTATTTTAATACATTTTTATTAATAATTTTTTAAACCTTTTTTTTTTTCCTTTATATATTTTACAGTCGGTAACAAAAGTGTCCGAACACTAGCAAAAATTCCTATGCAAAAAATGTACACTTCACACAGTATGTACACAAATGTACACTTAAATAAATCCTTGTCGAATCCTGTTCTTAGTCAGTGTAAGAACATGATTCGATAAAGATTTATTTAACAAAACCGTATGAAGTGTACTTTTTTTACATAGGAATATTTGCTAGTGTTCGGACACTTTTGTTACCGACTGTACATGAAACCTAACATATCGTTCGTTTGGTGATATAATGTGTATTTTAAATTTATTACGAAAAAACTAATAGATTCCTCAAGTTCAGTATTAAAGACTAAAAATAATTACATATTTGAGAAATATTGAGCACTTTTTTTTTTTTTTTTTTTTTATTTAGAAGTAATCTTTGATCACCAGCCGGGGGAAGGGGGCATTTAAAAAATAATTAGAAGAATGAGAAATGAATAAATTCTACTTCTTCAAGGTTCTAGAATCTTGTAAGGACCCTTCACAAAATTTTCCCATAAAAAAAACCTTTAATAAGTTTGTTTCATTTCGAAAACTGATCTTCCATGGAATGAACAGGCCGTCTGAATAATTGAGGGTGAATTGCTGTATATATTTTTTTCCTTTCTTCCATTTCTTATTTATAAAAGGTTTCTATGCATATTTGTGAATTTAGCTCTATAAAAGTGAACAGTCATTATCTAAAATTAAACCTTAATTGTAATTTTATTTTGAAAAATTACATTTTTCACGAATTCTCTAAAACAGGACCCGAGCTGAGAAGTTCAGAAGAACTTTACTTTCACACTAACTTTGATTCACAAAATTACATGTAGAATTTTTCACAATAACAGGACGTCTGAAAAGTCTGGACACGTGAAAAGACCTTTGAATAGTTGAATAAAAATTTCACATAACTTGCTCTCAAAAATTAAATTCTTTATCGAGCCCTGCAAGTTTCGATAGAAATTTTATTAAATAATTATCTTGGTACAAAATTTGAATGAAATCCAAAACTTGATGAGTTATATTACTATTGTCAGTAAATGCATATAATATATACAAGAATAAAAACTTACTTCTTATGAAGCTCTAAGCTTGACACATCCTCACCTGCTGGAAATTCATATGATGCTTCAGGTTTTTTTGCTCTTATTTGTTTCGGAGTAAATGCTGTTATGGGATAGCGCCGCTTTCTTTCGTTTCTGAATTTGTCCATCAGTTTTGTTTTCCATAAACTCTAAATAAATAAATAATATTAAATTTTACAAAGTTGGAGTAAAAACTTTACTTAAATTATTAGACTGAAAGCTTATTTATTTAATCCTTGGTCCATTCGA
The DNA here is from genome assembly GCA_963930645.1 of Salticus scenicus. NCBI lineage: Eukaryota > Metazoa > Arthropoda > Arachnida > Araneae > Salticidae > Salticus > Salticus scenicus. The sequence goes on from OZ005662.1 coordinate 20,937,427, forward strand.
CCGAGTACCCGGTAAGCATCAGGGAACACTAAGCGTAATATGCTCAAAGAAGAAAACAGAAATAGATCACGACTAGTGTTCCCTAAGGATGACCGGATACTCTATCGAATGAGTGAATAAGAAGGCTTTTTATCTAATAATTTAAATAAATCTGTAATATTATATACAAACAAATACGTACGCACATATTTTTAAGAGGGGGGAAAAAATAAAATAAATAAAACAGGACTAAGCAAATATACTTTAATTAAGAGAGTAAAATAAATGCATCTATACAATGCCTCAATTTTTAAGAGAACAAAAAAAAAAAAAAAAAAAAAAAAAAAAAAATTAAAAATTGCAAAAGGGGAAAAAGGGAAAAAATACGCGCCCAGTTTGATTTTTTACATGCCCCAGACAATATAATTCGAGCTCTGATGCATTATGAACTTTAACTTTCTACTTATTTAGACTTTTTAAATACCTAAAACATGCTACCAACAGCATTTACCTGCTATTTTTTAAAAAGGATTTAAGACAATTTGGTTGTAAATTTCACATGGATTAAAGAATAACATTGCATATAAGGGAGTGCGTCTAGAAAGAAAAAAAAATTTAAATTTGCATAATACTTAACACTTGTTAGGAATTTATTAGGGTTCAAAAAATGGAGAGAATGACGAGGGAAATATACGGAAAACCAAAATTTGAGTAACGAAAATTTTGCAAATGTGATACCAGATTATTAGTATTACTATTCTTTTTTTTTTAACCATGTTTAAAAAATTTTCACGGAAAATATTTCACTTCGAGACAATTTTCAGTATTGGTTCAACGAGAATATTTTATAAGTTTTTAAATCCTGAGGCTTTGGAATTGGCAAATAAAAGTTATACATATAGTAAACTGACAGATTAGATTCCACTGAAATTTAAATAATTAACATCTGAATATAATACATACTGCAGCAGATTTACCAGCATATCCTAAACTAAGTTTTGGGTATTTTCTGAGCAATGCTTCTGCTGCATCTGTATAATGATGGGAATTTGGATACCTGTTAAATAAAAAATTAAACTTATAACTAAATAGCTAGCTTTAGCAATATATAATAAAAGGGAATTAAAGACGAAATATTACATTTTATAATTTGACATAGCATGATACATGTATTCTACAATAATCCGATTGTCTTTCTTGTCTAATGGTGTATCTTTATTGACAACAGACAACGGCATTTCTGGAACTGGAAATTCATGAGGCCAAGGATTTTGTCTAATGTAAAAAAATAAAATGAAATAAATAAAACAGTTGTATAATTAGTTATATATCTTTCTAAGAAAAACTAAATTTTAAATAATACATTTAAAAATCAATTTTCTTAATGAAATATTTACTTTTTTGTTTCACTAATCTCAAGTAAAGGGACATTTGTCGCTTCAGAAATTGTCTCATTAGAAGTTTCAAATGGGCTACTACATGCCATAGAATTCACGCTGTGAAAATTTTAAATGTATATATAAATATAAGTTTATAGAAAATGCAAAGTTTTATGTATAGAATGGATGTCTAACGTTAAGAATATTTAAAATAATAATAAATAAATAAATAAATCTGATATATCAAATGATAATATATACTTACTACATATGCTCATCAAAACTGGCAGTATGTGACATAAAATCCACTATTATTGGAGACTCAGCATTTTCTTTCAAAATAATCTTTATTTTCTGGTCCTTTTGCATGATTTCATCATATGACGCATCTACCCAAGAAGCCCATTTTTCATTCCATGTTTTGTACAAAAGATCCTCTGGACAGGAGCACGTGGTATCAAAATTTTTATTTATTTCTTCGAGAAATGATGATTCTGAACATAATATGATTTTCTCACTTTCCTTAAATGTTACATGGTATTCCCTGCCTAAAATCAGTTCCATATTAGTAGTACTCATAATTACTTTAAGAAGGTTGTAAGTTACAATGTCACTAAAAATCAGGGTTGGGTTTCATCCGGAAAAAACTAGTTTCTGCCACGACAGTGGAAAAAAGTGGAAAAAAACGGAAGAAACGAACATAACATAATATTAAATCTAAACTCTATTATTCAATTTATACTAAAATTATTTTTGAAAAATAAGTTATTTAACATGTTCAGCGCCAAGTCAGCCATCGGTGGAAGAAACCACTTAGAAGAAACCTTCAGGCCGGTTTTTTCAAGTTTTTTTTTTTTCGCATTTTTTTCCACCCTGGAAGAAACTTGCCAACCCTGCTGAAAACAGTTCAAAGTCTTTAAAAATTAGTCTTGAAGTTTGTTATCAATATTACAATTGTCTTTGTATTAAGAAGAAAAAAAATATCGAATCAAATCATGAGGCATATTTAATACTGTTTTATATGCTGACAGAAAGAAAGAAAGAAAGAAAAAAAAAAAAAAAAAAACTAGATTAAATTAAAAAGAAAAAAAAAATTCATAAATTTTTGCCATATTTTGGAAAAAAGTTGTTAATTTATTTTTCACCCTTTTTTAAAAAATAATGTCTACTAATATCTACTCCTTGGACTTTTTTCACCAATCTCAAAAACAATGCAGTTCATTGTCAAAAAATTTTAAATGAATGTTTTCTGGCATTCTCATTTTGCATGAGGAAGAAATACTTTGAATTCGACTAAATTTAAAAATCAGTTGACCAGCAGATAATTTTTTTTAATACTGTTTATTCAGTTTTAAGTAAGTTTATAATTATATTTATATACATATATATACATGTATTCATATCAACTTTTGTGCCTGTATTTAAGTAAATACAGTACAGCCTCTCTTATCTGAGGTTATGTGAACCAAGAGTACCTTTGATAATCTAAAGCTCTGATACCACAGTGGAGAAACATTAGGCAAATCAGTAGAGAAACACGTGGCAAATTTTAAAATGGATGAAAGCCTAATCAATGAAGTTAAATGAGGGTACTTCCATATTGATTCAATCACAAAAATGAAATTTTAACATACATCATAACAGATTTTTACGAAACTTTGTGTACTCTTTTTATGGTTATAAGTTACACCCTAACTTTTTTTTTTCTTTGGTTTTACAGTCTTTCGAAATTTTGTGATTTTGCATCATTTGTTATTTTCGAGACACTTAGAATGAGCTGGTTTTATTTTTATAAAAAATTGTTTATCTGTTACTAATGCTAAAATCTGTATCCCCCCCCCCCCCCCCCCCGAAATTTTAAGAAATAGTTTCCCGCAATTTCTTTCCCCCTTTATTTATTTTACATCTATCCTATGCAAAGGCAGCAATTTATTATTTCAAAATTATTACAAGCATACACTTTTTAATACTCTTTTTTTTTTTTTTTTTTTTTTTTTTTTACAGCTTAATTTTTTTATATAAAAGATAGATTTTTTTTTTTCCAAATTTTAAGATAATATTTTTTACAGTTACAACCAAGTAGTATTTATATTCAACATTTTACACATTTGGCCTCCCTTATCTTTAAACTATTTTATATTTTAAATTAAATTTAGTGAAAAAAAAAAAAAAATATATATATATGTATATATTTTTTTTCCCCCAAGAAATTTATCCTATTTTAATTTAACTGTACCTTCTTCTAAACTAAAGTTACCCTTATCTAAAAAGTTTTAGTTTAGAATAAGTAAAACAAGGTTTTTACGGGTTAGGGAAAAACAAGAAAACCTGGATTTGTCAGGGAATTTCATTTCATCAAAAAATGCCAAGGAAAAGTCAGGGAAAATCGTAATTTTTGTCCCGAAATAGGGAAAAACTCGTCAACAAACCTGGAAATCGCGGGCTGTCATTAAAATTTTTGGACACGCCTCTTTACATCTGACGTTAGAAGCTTTATTCTAAGACTAAGTGGGTTGGATGCTCCGTTCGGACCGGTTGTGCAGGTTTTTCTGGCTGAACGCGCATCATTGATTTGAGATTGACTAGCAGAATGAGTACAACTAAGCTCTTTGCTTTGCTTTGTTGATGTTGATGGTTGATCCGGCGTGTTAGCAGATGTTGGGATTCTGTTAATTATTTGATTTGTGCATCATTATTAATTTTTAATCAGCGTTACAAATTGAACGTGATAATAAACAATAAAAAGCTGTGTTCAATTTAGAATAGATAGATTATTGTTTAAATCCGCAGTGAACAAAATGGATCGAAGAAGTTTCAATAGATCCATATGTAGTACAATTTCGTTTGTGTTGTAAAACTTCCAGCTTGGGCAATATGAGAAGGCAAGCTATTTTCAGTCATGAAAAGAGTGTAAAACATTGGAAGATAATTGATTGTGAGAAACAAGCACCTATTTCAAAACTATTTTTTAAGGATACACAGTCAAATTCCTGCAATTTAGGAGGTTCTTTGAAATAAGAAAAATGATGTTAAGTGTTCCGTTGAATCATCGACGAAGTCAGCAGGAGCGGTGGGCCTATCAACGATGACTGACTTCATGACTAGAGAAAAAACTTTATCATCTGAAATCATATGAATACGCAAAGTAGTAATGACACATTACGACTGATTTAAAGATGGTGTACAAATTTTTCAGTCTATGTTTCCAAATAGCGGTGTAGCTCAAAGTATGTGTTGGCTGTAAAAAATAGCTTATATTGTTACATTAAGTTTAGCCCTTTATTTTCATTCATTACTGTTAAAATAAATTTTATCAGCATATTTTGAAGTGTCAGTGTGCATGGATGAGGCTTTGAATACTGTAGCACAAAAGGGACAAATAGATTTAATTGTGAAGTGTTGGCTGAAAAATTATAATGAAGTAAAGGTTAGATTTTGAATTCTGTCTTTCTAGGACATTCAACTGCTGATGATATATATGAAAAGTTTTGCAAGGGCACTGCAAAATTAAATTTACCGAATATTTTGCAAATATCCATGATGGTTCTAGTGTAAATTTAAAATTTTGGAGGCATTTTTGTGAGTAACTGAATGAAAACAAAGGTTTTTCTTTTTAAACAAATCTTTCCTTGTTTTAAAAACTATATTGAAACATCCAGGGAGAGTCTGCCTGACACTGCGACTATTAAAATCATTGAAGAAGTGTGTGGAGATACTTCGACATTGGAAAAAATATCTTTTTTTATTTCCATCGTTACTGTTTTGGAAACTGTTTCGAGTCCATCCCTTAGGATTCCATTTTTGTATAATTCCTTTGTAGACATGTTACAGCGACTGATGGCTAGATTTATAAAACCTGAGTTGCTCGGAGAGATTGATTCTGATTCTACACTTGTAAAGATAGATTTGTTATCTGTAAAATCACAGAAAAGAAATGAGGAACTTGATATTGGTGTTGCTGCTAGAAGCTTTATGAAGGAGAGCAGAGCTTCTGAAACTGCAAAAGTGAAATTTTTTGAGTAAGTGTAAAGCAGTGACATATCCAGAGGGGGAAGCCTTTATAGGCTACAGCCCCTCCCAAAATTTTCTAGAAAGTTTTAAAAATAAAGATTAATATGCATGATCTTTGTACACTAAGAAACATTATCGAACTTAACTCAGCCCACCCCAAAATAAAATCCTCGATATGCTAATGGTGTTTCCTTGTGCACATGATGGCTTTGATCATTGAGAAAAGCCCTGTAAATTTTGCTATAGTGAGATCAGTGTTTTGCTTAGATCCTTCCTTATTAAGTTCTGTATTAAGTGAAAAACTTTGCCCTGCCTGCCCTGAAATGGGGAGGAAAACAATTTGTTTTTTATTGTAATCAATAAATTAAATCTTGTAAATCTCAAAAATCCAATTAAAATCATAAAATTAATTCAAATTAATTTTTAATTAACGTTAGAGTTGCTAAAAACCAAAACAAAACCATGTGATCTGAAAACGCTGCATGATTTAGTTGATGCCACAGTTCACAAAGTGCGAATGTTTACACTTACATTGTTTTACCTATTGCTTTTTCTGCTCGCTCTGTTTTAATCTCGCAGGGCTCGCGTTGGTGCGCTGTAGCGCACCATTGTCCCGAATTTTAATGAAAGGGACGCAGAATTTTTGAAAACGCGGGTCCCGAGGACCCGTAATCAAGTAGTATTGGATTCAGGAACTTTTTCAGAAACAATACCACCACTACTACTTAAAGAGAGAGAGCTTATGTATGAAATATCCTGAACTATATTAATTTAAAATACAAATTACTCTTATTTAATGATAGAGTTGAAATGAACATTAAATAATGCATCTAAAGTATTAACTTTTATTTTTATTTAAAAAAAAAAAAGGAGGAAAAGAATTTTTAGATTCTTCAGCTAAATAACATGCACAAAGGGTAAGTTTTTCTTTATATATATTCTGTTGTTAGTGAGTTGTGCTTTATAATTCAAGGAAAATTAATAATAATAAAAATGAAATAAAAAAACAAAAATCTGGAAAGTTCCAAAATCCAGAATATTTCCAATTCTGCTGGTCTTAGATAATGGGTCCTATACTTTTTTTTTTTTTTTTTTTTTTTTTACCTGCTAAATGTAAGTTTCTTTCTTTCTTTTTTTTTTTCAAGATTATTTTTATTAATCTTGTTTGAAGTCTATTGCTATTGTCAAAATAATCATAATTTTTATTTCTTTAAAACCTCTTTCAATTGCATTAAACAATTTTCTTTGCACTTTTTATTAATTTAATTTAATAATGTGCTGTTTTAACTACATAATCAAATGCAAGTTTAAGGAAGGTAAATGCTGATTTCATATGATAAAAAATAAGTTAGAAAGTTTTTATTTATTTTTAAATGCAACGTTTCAAAATGTAAAAAGGAATTGTGAAAATCTTTTTGTGTTTGTGAAAAATATTAGTAGTTACAAGTCTCTCCCCCCCCCCCCCCCCCAAAAAAAAAAAAAAAAAAAAAAAAAAGTTTTTTCGAGGGGGGGAAAAAAAGGTGTTCCTTTTTTTTCAAAAACTTGACCCACATTTTTCATAGTGATGGGGTCTTGGGACCCCACTTTTCAAAAGGTCAGCGCAAGTCCAGAATACATTTATTACAATACATTAAATCTCAATAATATTCTGAAAATAAATCACTTTTCAGTGTGACCATGGAATACCAGTTGATATGTTTTTTTTTTTTTTTTTTTTTTTTTTTTTTTTTTTTACATTTCTCTTATTTTTTAGACACTTGTATGTGAGAATTTTTTCTTTTTTCATAATTTATGCTTAAAAATTTAATTATAAATTAATGACTGTATTATGAGATCAGTATTATTTAATATTTACTTCATGTTTTTACAACAAAGAAATATTTTAAACATGCATTATTTATTTATTTTTTGAAAGCAGGAAGTTTAATTTTTATAATTATTTCAGTAGTTTTTTAAATACATATACATATATATGTGTAATTTTTTTTTTAAATCTATTCTTTCATTTTATTTAAATTATACTGTTCTACGTTGCTTAAATTAACAATGGCTGTTACACAATTATTCATTTATTTAATTAATTCATTTGAAAAGATAAAAAATAATTTAATGTATTTATTGGAAAAAGTTAATATATTTATCGGAAAAATGTTAATATCGGAGAAAGGATTACTGTTATTAAAATTTAAGTTTAATAAAAATTTATTTATTTACAGGGTTAGCAGGTTTTTGACACATAACAGTTTTTGACGGTTTAAACCGCAGTTTAAACTGTCACGTCAAAAACCTCCAATTTTACACTTCTTAGTATATTTTAACAGTGAAGTAGTCATATTTCGAGAAATAATGTAGTCTTAAAAAAAGAGTGGTTTGTTTATAGCATTCCTATAATTAAAAATAATTTTTAGAAGAATATTATCTGTTTCCGATGAATGCCAATGATTTTTGTTTTGAGTACAAAAAATTAATATTTATTACCTTTATAAAATACAAAAATTCAAATATAGAAATCTGTGTGTTCTAAAGTGAGCTACTTATTGCACTTTAAGTTCACAGTACATCTCTCGTTTGTGAATTAATGTCCTAAAAGTATGAAAATTTGCATTTATATGCATTGAAATGTATAATCATACAATAATACATCAAAATGCAATGTTAAAGAATATGTTAAAATTTCTCAAACTGTATTTAAATTAAAAAAAAAAAAAATTCCTTTACTTTTTATAAATGCTCACGCCTAATTAATTTTTAATTTTACATCTTGATTTTACATTATTTTATGTTTAACGATATATTCTAAAATATATGGATATTACTTTGTAGATTCATTGCTAATTTAATTAAAAAAAAAAAATGAATGCTAAAAATTTTTATTGCATAATTTTAAATTTAATATAATAGCATAATTTTAAAAATTAACTTATCATTGAATTCACAAACTAAGTAATAACCTAATATGCTTAGTTTATATTTTTAAATCAATGTTAAAGTGAGGAGGAAAAAAAAAATTAAAAGAAAACATTTAAAAATTAAAAGAAAAAAAAAAAGTAAAATTTTTATTTATTTTTTGTTAAATTTAGTTAGTTTTAAACAATTTTTAATATGCTTGATTGCATTACTATAATTTACCATCTATATATGCAATTTTTCGTAGCTCCATGGCAAATTACAAAAAAGATCTATAAACATTCACCCTCCTCTTAAGACTATTGTTACGTTTCCTAACATAAACATTTCTTTCTTTTTCTGAATGTATATATATAACTAATGTTAACTTATATACTTAGTACATTGCAACTTAAAAATATGTATAAAATTCTTTTACATTAGTTTCCAATTTTCACATATGGTTTTTGACGGTTTAAACCAGTTATTGACACCTGTCATGTCAAAAAACCAACCCTGTTTATTTAATAACTTTGAAAGGAAAATCTTATTACTTATTCATTGTATTGATCGAAATCAAATGTTAATATAGCAGAAAAAGCAAATGCAATAAAGTACATGGTGCCAAAACTAAAATATATTTAATAGATGCTGAGATACAGCTATCCTTAAAATCTTAGTTCTTGAATAATAGCAGCTTTTGTCATCTGATAAGTACTCAAATTGAAGTGCCCAGACGTTGCTGTTGGCAATAAGAACCCAGACCCAAAAGAGTAGGGTACACAGGTGGGAAAGAGGCTGCAGCAGGTACCCAAAACAAACTTCACAGTGCTTTCATTGAATTTATCTTTTAATTATATATATATTTAGTTACCTAGTTAGTTAGTTTTTATTTTTTATAAAATGACATAAAAGAAATAAGAATTCAGATTTTTTTTTTTTTTTTTTTTTTTGATTTGGTGATCAGCAAAACGGGTGAAGATTGACAGTAATAGTATATATTTTAAACATATTTGTGTTTTACATTAAAGATTCATTGATAAATGAATTTAATTTTTTTTTTATGCTTCAAAGCTGAAATGTACTGCAAGTTTTTAATCAGTTATTTAATGTCATTCATATTTATAAATAGATTATGTATCACTTATAAGGTTTTTATTTATTTAATTTTTTTTTTCATTAAATAAGTAATTTTTAAATTATAAAAATAGCTAAGCATATTTCTAGATTCTGGGAAAAAATAAAAAATGTACTGAAACCTTTTTTTCTTTTATTTATTTATTTAGAATGATAAGCACATATAATTTTCCTTAAATTTTTCAATTTCGCAAACTGCATCACTATAATGTTTTCAATTAGAATCGTCAGCTTTTATTTTAATCGAAATACTGTTAAGTTATAATATTGAAATTGAAATGTATTATTAAAAATGTTATTTCTAGTTTAAAATACTGTATCTTCGGTTGCAGACACTGACAAGGTTGCCTGCAGTATAAATATTTATTATTATTATTGTTTATTGATTTTTTTAATCTCAGTTTTGTGCACAGTTCATTCAACAGTCTATTTCATTCAACTATTATGATATATTAATTTATATTATCAGTTTTCCCCAAATTTAAAAAAAAAGAAAGGTACTAGCAATAAAAAAGAAAAAGGGCATTTTACTAGATTTATGAGGACACTTTTGGATTCTTAAGAGCTCATTTAATATTTAAAATCCTGATTTTATATTTATAATATATCTTCAATTTGAAGGTTATTTTCAATAAAAAGAAGTAAGGGTGCAACATTTTCAGAATAAGGGCAAGCAGAGTGCTTTTTTGCCCAATGGGAAAATTGCAGATTTTTCATTTTGACTTGTGAATGATAGAGCATGAAAATACGAACATTTTGATACAATTTTTACGCATATTTGAAAACCGGATACTTTAATAAAATAACTTTAAAAGACGTAGTTATCATGTTAGCAACTACCGATTAAACCTATCATGACGTATGTATGTATAATATGTATATTTTCATTGCTAAAATAATCTAGAATAGTATATATTGAACTAACCTAAATTAGATGACTTTTATTATTCTGAGATGCCAGTATATCTATATGTATATTTTCTCCTTAGAATGTGTACAAAACTGAGATTAAAAAAAATAATAATAATAGTAATAATAAATATTTATACTGCAGGCAATCTTGTCAGAGTCTGCAACCAAAGATATTGTATTTTAAACTAGAAATAACTTTTTAAAATACATTTCTATATTATAACTTAACAGTACTATTTCTATTATAATAAAGGCTGAATATTGTGAATAATTAAAAACTTTATTGTGATGTAGGTTGAGAAATTCAAAAGTATTTAAGCAAAAATATATGTGCTTATTCTAAATAAACAACAACAACAAAAAAAAGATGTCTATGCACACACACATACAGGGTGTTTCAAAAGTCTGGATACACCAAAATACCTCGAAAGGAAAGCAAATTTGTTGAAAACATTGATTTCAACATTAATTTCAAAAGTTTTATGGATTTAAATAATCTACCACATGAGGTATCACAAGTGGGTCCTGGGGGCCCCATGTGACACAAACTACATTTTTTAAAAATAGAAACCATATTTTTTCTTTGCGGAATCGTGTTAAGCAGAAAAAATCTGTTTGAGATCATGTACTGCTATCATATTTTGCCTATTTTTGAGATCATATTTTGCAGCATAAGGGGCCCCAGGACCCCTATTTTTATGTTGTGTTTTTGCAGAATCATGTTAAGAGAAAAAAATCTATTTAAAATCATGCACTGCTTTTATATTTTGAAGCATTGGGGGCCCCAGGGCCCCTATTTTTATGTTGTAATAAAAAATTTGGAAATCCTAAAATATTTGAATAAAAAAAATTCTCTGAATACATTAATTTCAAGTTTCATGCATTCGAATGATTTATTAGATTAAGTACTATGAGTGAGACCCTGGAGCTCCTGGGGGCCCCCACATGACATCAATTCAATCTTTTAAAATAGAAACCATACTTTTTCGTCACAGAATCAGATAAGGCAGAAAAAATCTGTTATAAGTCATGTATTTTTTTTGTGTTGCAGTATAGGGGGCCCCTATTTTTATGTTGTAATGATAAATCCAGATATCCCAAAATGTCTCAATAAAAATGCAATTTCGCTAGACGCATTCATTTCAAAATTTTTGTTCATTCAAATAATCTATCGTATGAAGTATCATAATTGGCACCCTGTGGCCCCAGGGGCCCACATAACACAGACTCAATTTTTTTCAAAGGGAAATGTTTTCCGTGTTAAAATCGTGTTACATGGAAAAAAATCTGCATTGAAAAATGTTTTCTTTCTTTTATTATTATTTTAACGTGGTTCTGGGGCACTTATTTTTATGTAGTAACAAAATATCTTAAAATCCCAAAATATCTCAATAAAAAAGCAATTTCCTCAAACCCAATGATTACAAAGTGTCGTGCATCCAAATGATCTATCAAACAAGCTACCATAGAGGGACCCCCAAGGGCCCCATATGACACTTTATTTTTTCAAATGGAAACTTTTCTGTACGATACATTTCTATACAATAATCCATACCTTTTCTTTAAACCATACTTTTTCTTAACATGATATTGTGAAGGAAAAGCCTATTTTTGATTTGAAAAAATGGAGTTTGTATAATGTGGGGTCCTAGTGCTCCTGCGGGCCCACATACTATATAATACATCTTTCGAATAAATGACACTAATGTAACCATTGTATCAACAAAATTTCTTTTTTATTAAGGTATTTTCGGATTTTCCAGTTTTTTCTTACAACATAAGATTCAGGGCCCAAAGACCCCTTACGCTTCAATATATATATATATATATATATATATATATATATATATATATACATATATAAAGGCCATACATCATTTAAAATAGTATTTTTCCACTTAAAGATATTCTATTAAGAAAAAGTTCAATTTCTGTTTGAGAAAATTGAACTTGTGTCACGTGCCCCCCCCCTCCCCCCAAAGGCCCCGGGGACCCACTCATGGTACTAAATGCAGGCATGAGGGTTCAGAAAATTAAAAAAAGAGGAAACATGCATGTTCATTAAAATTAATTTCAAATTAAAAATAAAGTGCACGAGGAAAACTATACAAATGTGTTCATAAAATTTATTTCAAATGAAAACTAATGCAAAATATTTTAAAAGTGACAAATTAAACTAAAAGAATAATGCACAACACAAAAAAACATGCGTTTAAAAAAAGAAAAAAAAATAGCTAGCAATGAACATTTAATCATTGACTGGTGGTGGAAAATGTGAAAGGGGGGTAAAAAGTAGTTCATGAGTGAGAAATATTAAACACAATTCTACTTCTTTATGAGTTCTAGAATATCATAAAGTAAGTTTGAAATTAATATTGACGTTTTTGTTGTGGATGGATAAATATTCAAAAATAAAAGGCTTCCCATAGAATGTTTGATCGGCGATGGTTAGAGATGAAAAAAAAGAGGGGGAAGGGTGCAGGACAAAAAAAATTACAACAGTGAGAAATATTGAATAATTATGTTCTTTTATATGTCATAGAATCTGATACAGCACGTTTAAAATGAATATTGACATTTATATCTTGGATGGAGAAAGATTGAGAATCTAAAGTCTTTCGTGGGGCATTTGAACACTGATCGTTATTAGAGTTTGATTTAAACAACAACAGCAAAAAGAAAAAAAAAAAAAAAGGAATTAACAGAAATAAAAAAAAGCGCGGAAAATTGCAGATCTGCGGAAAATTCTCATGCCTGTAAATGTAACAGATCATTCGAAATGATGAAACTTTTGAAATTAAAGTGTTCAGAGAATTTTTGTTTTTTATTGAGATATTTTGGGATTTCCAAATTTTTTATTACAGTATAAAAATAGGGGATTCTGGGACCCCCTATGATAAAAAATATAGCAGCAGTACATGATTATAAACAGATTTTTTCACTTAACATGATTCTGCAATGAAAAAATATGGTTTCTATTTAAAAATATGAAATTTGTGCCAGGTGGGGCCCCCAGGACCCACTTATGATACCTTGTATGGTAGATTATTTAAATCTATGAAACCTCTGAAATCAATGTTTTCAGAAATTTGCTTTCCTTTTGATATAATACACATACAAACAAGTGTCTAAAAAATTAGAGAAATGTAAAAAAATGCTACTAGTAATATGTTAATACAATGCTAAAATTCTATTATAAAGACGTTTATAATTTTTGAAATATATATAAAGAACGAGCTTTATCTCCTTATTTATGTGCCAATAAAATCAAGGTTTCTTCTCAAAAATGAGAATATGGAAAGAGCATCTATTTTCGGCAGATTATCCATTTGCCCTTTTACAAATCCAAGATAGACATTTTACAAATAAAAATATAATAAAAAATAGAAAGTTATATAAGATATTATATAGTATAGATATAGAAGGTTAGAGTTATTCCTTACAAAAGGTAAATATAAAATATAGATTAAAACAGAGTGAGCAGAAAAAGCAGTAGATAAAAGAATGTACAGTCACCCAAAAAAAAAAACGCCACCCCCCCACCCAATTTCGCCGTAAATTATCGTAGAAACATGCGGCTGGTACCTATCGATGTGTAATAACGTCTAGTTTTTAATGGTGTAGTTGTATTTTGCTTAAGGGGTCATCTACATATTAAAACACGCATAAACTTCATTTTTTTCAATGACGACCCCTATTTTTGACCTCATATTCAGATTTCTGAGATCAAGGCAGTTTGGAAAACTTACCTATTTATAGACTTTAAATCAATTTTAAACAGAGTTACACGTGAAAATGTGTTAGGGGACCGTCTATACATTTAGAAAAAATAAATCGTGATCAACTACCCAATATTCATTATTTATAAAATTTCACACCGGGAAAAAAGTTCAGGAATGTTTAGTATAAAATAAAAAACGATTCAAACTCGCAGAACTTTCTTTATTAGCTTATGAATTAAAAGATTTTTATTGGTGTCAATTTATTAAACATTATTATTGAAAGTTAAATACATCACTTCGTACGAAGAAAAATAATAGCTTGAATGATATGAACCCTACAATATTGAATTACAAAAATCTAAATACCAAGGTAAAAGAACAGTAGTAATAATGATAATAATATTAATAGCAGTTAAAAAAAAAGGTGTTTAATATTTAAGAAAAAGAATTATCTACTTCTTAAAAGCAAAAACTGTTTTATTTAAGAGACAAAAATTTAAGTTAAAATACATTTAAAAAACAAAAAATATATATAAAAACAATTAAAATCTACTAACTAACAATTATTATCTACTTCTTGTTGGGCATATTTTTATTTTATACAGTAAGCCTCGCATCAAAGTGTTACTATAAAGTTTTACATTTAATTTTAGGCGTACAAACCAACAATAGATAATATACAAAAATATACATAACAAGATTTAAACTAAAATCTGAGAAAGGATATTTAATATTTTCGCGACTGCTGATGTAGTTTCACGTCATTTGGAAATCTGTAACTCCTCCAGTGGGCGTTTCTTTCACAATTTGTGTGTTACGATATTTCTTAAGAATATTCCTTATATTCATATTTATATAAACAAAATAGTATGAAACAAATTTTTTCACTAGAAAGAGTGTATATTCATATTATTGTGTATATTCATATGAAAATAAACATGGATATGGAAAAAACGGTTTCCTCTTGCCTAGAACGAATATTCCCCGTTCTGCAATCGTCTACTGTACTTGAATTCTTAATTATAAATGTGTAAAATCTATATTTTAAAAAGTAATAAGACATATTACTTTGTTTTAAATTCTTTTTCCGTAATAAATGTGACGACAGTTTTACGCCGTGATTAGAATAATAGAAAATAAATAATATTGCACTTTGTTTCAATAATAGATTTTAAAACTTAAAGAAAAAAAAAATACCACTTTATTATTCAGTATTAAAAAAACATTTAATAGAAGTTTTATATTTTATTATGTTACGGCATGCGATAAAATTTAAATAGCATAAACGGTAGAGTAAGCAAATGCGAAAATTTCACAAGATTAAAACAGAAAATTTGTTTTAAAAATTCTGATAAAAATTAATAAAAATCAATTATATTAATTTTAAAAAAGGAAAAAACAAAAGTATTGTTCACTGCGTATTGCTCTTTCAAATAATATTCCTCGTCTTACCGCGTTTTTTTACTGTCATGATACTTAATTGAGGTGCACGAATCCTAGAATATTCAAGTTAAAAACAAAAGACAAAAGGGATAAAATAGAATTTTAGCAGTGAGAAGCTAGAAAAAGTTATGTAATATTTAAGAACAAAGACTTAACATTTCAGAATCGAGTAAACTCCCTTCTGCAATGAAAGCCACGCCTTTACAGAATTTTTCTAAAACTTTACATTATAAAACAAAATTATTTTACATACTTCCAATTAAATCATTTAAATTTTGTCTTCAGCATTCAATGTAGTAAATGCCATTGACATTTATGCATACCAGCGTCACATATAGTGTCATATACGAGTATGCAAACTAGGTTTTTTAATACTGTTTCCGCAATATAGAGGCGGGGCTACATTTCTTTTGGAATTCTTTCCCAATCTCTTGCCTGCATTGCGATAATTTTATAAAAAATAAGCCAATTTGTATAATAAACATCGAAATGTTCCTTAGAAAACAATTATAATAACGTAAAGGTAAATTAAAATAGTTTTTCGTCAAAATGTATGGAAATATTGACTCACAGAGGATACAAATTATAACAAGTGACGCCCCCCTAACAGCAGTAAAAAATGAAATATCACTGTAACTCAAAAAATAATGTTAGGAACGAGCTGTAAATTTGGAAACCCATGTTTTTGATGATGGCCGTTTTATTCGTGCAAAAATTAACATAGGTCATAATTCATAATTTTTTCAAATATGAATTTATTAATAATTTTCATAATTCAAAAAATGATTTTTTAGCAAAAATTTGCATGGAATATGTTTGGGTCACTTCATTCTAACGAATAAAAAAAACAGAATTTAAATATCATAATTATTTCGGAAGATATGATTTAATGTTTGTCACATTCATTTAACATTAGCACCCCCAAATTTTGACAGCTTATAACTCTATGAAAAATTGAGCGAAATATATAAACTATATCATTTTCCGTGATGATTTGATCCAAAGAATTCAAAAATATTATAAAAAAGGGGGGTTACCATTGAAAAAAATGAAGTTGATGTCAGTTTTAATATGTAGACGACCCCCTAAGTAAAATCTAACTATAACATTATAAACTAGACGTTATTACAAACTGATCGGTACCAGTCGCATGTTTCTACGATAATTTACGGCGAAATTAGGTGGGGGGGTGGCGTTTTTTTTTTGGGTGACTGTACGTTAAGTGTAAACATTCGCACTTCATGAACTGTGACATCAACCAATCGCACAGCATTTTCAGATCACATGGTTTTGTTTTGGTTTTTAGCGATTTTAAAACATTAATTAAAAACTAATTTTAATTAATTTTATGATTTTAACTGTATTTTTAGGATTCACAAGGTTGAATTTATTGATTACAATTAAAAGAAAGTGTTTTCCTCCTGAGTGAAACTTCCCCCATTTTGGGTAGGCAGGGCAAAACACAGTCTTGGGGTAACTCTGATATTTTTCAGGGACAGCTTTTAAGGGAAAAAAAAAAGGGGGGGGCAGGAAAGATACGTTGGCAGACAAAACAGAAATTTTCAAAGAAGTCGGATTTGAAGACTTCGGATTTACCCTTATAGAACATTATACAACAATGATATATTTCAAAATAACAATTTTTGAACCATTATGTGTGTAAATACTGAGTGGCAAATGAGATACAAAATCTGATCTCTTACAAACACTTGTTTGAAGAAAATCAGATAACTTATATGCATTAATATGAGTAACATAAATTGAATTATACACATCAATAACAAAAAAAGGATTACACGATACCAAAATTATTCTTTTGATAATTCCAAAGGTATAAAGACTACCTTTGACTTCTGTCACTATAGCCATGTTTAGCCTGTACATTATACCATTAATTGTTACAGATTGTGCAACATACTTATCAAAGTTTTGGATGTTTTTTGGTAACTTATCACATATAGATGATTCTATGTTATCAGCTTTTTTACATCTAGTTGTTAGCAATGAATCAGAAAGACGATTCACATTTTTATTTACATAATACTGATGTAGCTGATGTCTTTGTGCCACTGTCTTAGTTATGTTAATTTTATTTTTTGAGCGTCTACAAACTTCTTTGAAATAAGAGTGTTTAGACTCAAATCTCATTGTCCAAACATTGCATAAAGGTCCAAACTGAAGTGTTAATTCAGGATAATGAACCAAATAGTGAAATTTAGGTGTAATTGAATCTTTACCAAATAAAGAAGTATACTGAAACAGAAATGTTGATATAGCAGTTTTCATATTTAGTACAGTATCAGTATTTTGAACAGGACTACAAATAAGTTGAAGCATTTTAGAGAAAGACAAAAACATAATCCATTCTGGTTCAGTCTTAAAAAGATATCCTAGTAAAATTGGCAGTATTCGTACTAAACACCACATTTGTGCAAATGTTTGTTTCACAATTACTTTTGACTTCTTACCTTGAATGGGTGAAGGCTTAGATTGTGCTTCTGATGGACCAAATGAAAAACTATGAATCTTTGCATTAATTCCTTGTATTGTAATGACACCTTGCTGTATAATACTTTCTAATATTTTACTGATGACATGCTTTGCTACACCTTCTAGAAGATCATGAGCAACATCAGGTGCTGAAGATTTAACAATATGAAATCCTGCAATGCCGTTTAAAGGACAATTGCTTTTCAAACCATATACAGCTGCAGCGGAAGGATTTATGTTTATAACTTTTAATTGATTATTATAACCTGAAATGCTTCTTGTTATAAAATGATCTGATGTGAAATGTTCTTTAACAGTCAGTTTTGTTCCTAAACAAAAACGACAAGATTTAAGTGCATTAAAATTTTCCAAAAAGCCCCCTAAGGAATGAGCCCCCAAATTATCTGAAATTAAACTAGCTAAACGTACAAAAAATTTATAATCATTCCCTTCGAAATTTACTACAAGGCCTTCTTTATTTAGACTATCCAATTCCTTAATAAATTTATCTAAAACACTTTCAAATGAGTATTTTTTGATTACGTAAGATTGACACAGCAGAAGTAATTGAATTTCATCCAATTTTGACCTATACTCTGGAGGAATATTAGCAATAGAAAAATAAAACCTTGCTAATTTGTAGTACTTGACTTTAGTGCCAAGGGGATTAGAAATTTGAAAATCATCATAAAATAAAAGGAGATCTATAAAATTTTCAGGTTCACTTTCATCTTTATATTTTTCACCATCACAATAATCTTTCATTCCAGATGCTGAATAGTGAGGAGATATCATAAATGGAAATATACTAGGATTGCTAATAATTTTAGTCAAATTTTGAGTGAGAGGTACATATTGGTATGTTTCTGGTTTGCCACTTGCAGAATTTCCTAGTATATATTCAACTGGTTCTACGTAGTCTTTTAGCAATTTTTTTAGCACATAGTCACTGGGAACAGTATCGATCTTTTCTTGCAAAATCTCACGAACTTCTGATAACTGAAATTGAGGAATATCATATTGCTTTAATTTAGATTCAACTTTGTTGCATAAGTTTAACTGATGCTGGTGACAATATTCAGTTATATCACTGAATATGTTTCGTGCACTAGAAAAGGATAACTTATACTTTTCTCTCATTGATAGAAAAAACGATGATATGTCTGTTTCATTTTGGGAACAAAAACTATCCAATTCACAACTATTTTTACATTCATTTTCATTTCTTAAGTTATCTGCTTCATCCGTTACATCAGAAATGGAGCATTCTTTATGCAAGATGTCCATATGACATCTATTTAGATGACCACGATATGATCCAATATTTTTGTAGGTTTTCTCACAGTTATGAAGGCCACAACGAATATAAAAGTTAGGTTCATTAGCATGCAATAAATTTAAATGTTTTAAAAATGCAGACAAATTACAAAAATCATAGGTTACACCAGGTGGACAAAATGTGCATTTATACATGTTGAAATATTTTACTTTTTCTTAAGGCAATCAGATATAAACAAATTACAATTGTAAAAAAAATTAAAGCAATATAAATGAAAAATCTGAATAAAATAAATATACATGAATAAAATATGATTATATATATATATATATATATATATATATATATATATATAAAAGGTTAAAAATGTTCGAGATATTTATTTTTTAATAAAATTTTAGACATTGCTACTTTCATTTAATAGATTTTTTTTACAAATATGAATGTCTAGTAGATGTAATACATGGCATTAGAACTATTGGTATCATAACATTAGGAATGAAAGCTCAGAAAAAAGGGGGAAAAGAAAGGCATTGATATTTATAGAAGCAAATGATAAGTATGCAAACTGAAAAACAATTTCTGTAAATAAATCAAAATCCAAAAGGTCTATTGTAGAGACAATTAAAATAAAATACACACAGATATATATATATATATATATGAGAAATTTAACTACGCGATAATTTATAATCGCCTTTATCAATGTAAGAACGTACCAAAATATGGCAAAAACTTATATATTCTATGATGAAGTTTTTGCTTATATATATATATATATATATATATATTTTAAGAAAACTTATCAGGCTATAAAATTACTTACATTGAGCATAACTTTCTAAAGGTGTATTCGCCATTTGGTATAATAACGATAAACAATTCCAACGAGCGTGATTTTAAACTTGCATTTACAACATATTTCTAACAGAAGAAAGCCAATCAAGAATAAATATATCTAAGAATAACCTATCCAGAGGATCAGAAAGTGCGCGCAAAACCGCGGCAAATTCTGTATGAGTTTAGTTGTAGTTCTTTCTCTCGTTTTCTGCTATGCTGTGTTGAGTTGTATCCACAGATTTTTTTTTGTATAAAACTAAAGGCCATTTATTTAAGTTTTTCAATAGTCTAAGGATTGATAAAGGTAAATTTTATTAAACAGATGAATAGCTCTTTAAAATAAACTTTTATGTTATGAAACATAATAATTACAAGATAAAAAGAATTTTTTATATACCATCTGTTGAATCATATAAACGTTACCGAAGGCAGTGGGAACCCAGATCAATTGGCTAAAAGTATTTAACAAAATCAGTGTGCTATCGTGTTTTGAGCTATTATAAAATATTCCAATGGCTAGCTAGCCGGGAAGTTAGTTAAAAATTGATTGCAAGCTTTGTACTGGTAACGCTGCCGAAGGCAGCAGGGTCCCGAAGCAGTTGGTTAAAAATATTTAAAAAATGCATTTTCACCGTATTCTGAACTATTCCGAAAGTTTCAAATGTCTAGCTGATCGGGAAGTTAGTTAAATAAATTTTATGTCGAATCATATAAACGCTGCCGAAGGCAGTAGGGACCTGAAACAGTTTACTAAAAGTTTTTAAAAATATGTATTGTCACCGTGTTCTGAGCTATCCTGAAAGATTCAAATGTCTAGCTAACCGGGAAGTTAGTTAAATAAACTTTCTGTGGATCATATAAACGCTGCCAAAGTATTCAAAAAATGTATTGTCACCGAGTTCTGAGCTATCCTGAAAGCTTCTAGTCGGGAAGTTAGAGAAAAATCGATTGCAAGCTTTGTATTGGTAACGCTGCCGAAGGCAGCAGGGACCCGAAAGAGTTGGCTAAAAGTATTTAAAAAAATGCATTTTCACCGTGTTCTCAGCTATCTTGAAAGTTTCAAATGTCTAGCTAACCGGGAAGTTAGTTAAATAAACTTTCTGTGGATCATATAAACGCTGCCAAAGTATTCAAAAAATGTATTTTCACCGAGTTCTGAGCTATCCTGAAAGCTTCTAATGTCTAACTAGTCGGGAAGTTAGAGAAAAATCGATTGCAAGCTTTGTACTGGTAACGCTGCCGCAGGCAGCAGGAACCCGAAACAGTTTTCTAAAAGTATAGAAAAAATGAATTTTCACCGTGTTCTGAACTATTTTGAAAGTTTCAAATGTCTAGCTAGTCGGAAAGTTAGTTAAATAAACTTTCTGTGGAATCATATAAACGCTGCCGAAGGCAGTAGGGACCTGAAAAAGTTGACTAAAAGTATTAAAAAAATGTATTGTCACCGTATTCTGAACTGTCGTAAAAGTTTCAAAGTCTAGCTACTCGGGAAGTTAGTTAAAAATCGATTGCAAGATTTGTACTGGACAAACAAACAAGAATCGAAGTTAATAAAAACATGGTAAGAAGTAGCGAGTTTGATTTCTTTAATGTTAATCATAAGTTTCGTTTTTATATCGGGAAAATAAATGTAAATTAAAAATTAAAAAAACTATTTTTTACTTTATTTTATCCGCAGATTTTATTTTTCTTTATTTTGATTCCTTTTTTTTTTTTTTTTTATAATCAATACATACGTTTTCTTAATGGTCATACTCTAGTAAAACAATCAATCCCTACATCAGTTTTTTAGTGCTAGAGGCCTATTTCAGTCGGTACAGTTGTCGAATTTTTATACGTCACTCTTAATAGTGCTAAGGGCCTATTTCAGTCGGTTTATTGAATGGGGATTTATTGAATGAAGTCCCCCCAAGGCACAACTTTGACATGAGTCCTCCCCCAGGCCCAACTTTGACACGAGTCCCCCCCAAGGTACCCCTATTTCAGTCGGTACAGCGTTGTCGAATTTTTATACGTCACTCTTAATAGTGCTAAGGGCCTATTTCAGTCGGTTTATTGAATGGGGATTTATTGAATGAAGTCCCCCCAAGGCACACCTCCCCCTCATTGGGAAAAAGAGAACAAACTTTGTTTTGCGGCTATAAGACAGTTTGGACTTCCAACGTTATTTGTTACAGTATCTGCAGCTGAAACACATTGGTTTGATTTAATGAAAACTTTATCATGGAATTTAGATCGTCACGAATTAACTAAAGAAGAATTTGTCGATATTAACAAGTTTAGCAGTAGGCCTCTGGCACTAAATTAAAATCTGTCAATGTTTCATTTTCATGTTTAAAATAATGAAATAATGTCGTGTCTGTATAATTTATTTATTTATTTATTTTTTTTTTTTTTTTTCGGTTTTAAACAAATTGACATTATTGAAACAAAATTCAAATAATTTCAATCAGTAAACTGTAATGTAGAAGAATTCTACTTTGTCCTTGCAAAATAAATATAACTTTTACATTGAAAAAAATGTATACAGATCTTGCAATGATCTTATAACAATCTCAGTATATAAATATTACCTTAAAAAGAAAAGAAAAAAATGCCTCGATTCTTGATAATATACTCATTCATTTGCGCTTAATCGAATACAGCGTTTACAGGCTATCATGTTCAGTTACACATATACATAATAAATCTCTGAAAAAAAATAGCAAAAATCTGGTGTGTAACAGCGACACGACTTCCATTACCCAGTACTACACACATTATAAATGGCGAGTTTGAAAAAAATCCGTACAGCTGTTTTTAAAGGAACGCCCTTGGAAGACCTGAAATTGAGCTATTTATACAGGACGCCTATCAATTTTCCTGAACTAACCATATATATCATTCGAAAGGACATCTAATAGAGTGTTTATATAGCAAGTTTGAAGAAAATCGTTTGAGCCGTTTTTGAGATACGGACTTACGGTCCCACTTCCAGTTTCCCATGTCCCACTTCCGGTTAAACTCAATTATTGACTGGAAAACAATAATTACATACAAAAGCATATTTAAAAGTGAGTTAAAATGGCGAGTTTGAAAAAAATCCGTACAACCGTTTTTAAAGGAACGCCTTTGCGAGGCCTGAAATTGAGCTATTTATACAGGACGCCTATCAATTTTTCTGAACTAACCAACTATATCATTCGAAAGGACATCTAATAGAGTGTTTATATAGCAAGTTTGAAGAAAATCGTTAGAGCCGTTTTTGAGATACGGACTTACGGTTTTTCAATTTTCACCAAAATTTGGAAATTTCATCTGTACACCAGACTTATTTCAATTCTAAAGTTTCGTAGCTCTACCTTTATTAGTTTCTGAGCTATAATAGCCAGAAGATTCTCCACATACACACACACACATACATACACACTGACCAATTGCCAAAAACCACTTTTTTGGACTCAGGGGACCTTAAAACGTGTAAATCAGGTGAAAACCCGATATCGAATTTTCAGACCGAATACAATACTTCCATTACCTACGGTAGTAGGGTAATGGAAGTAAAAATGAATTCAGTAGACTTCAGAACCATTATTCTGAAACATTAAAGTTATGCCTCATATTTTTACTTCCATTACCCTACTACCGTAGGTAATGGAAGTATTGTATTCGGTCTGAAAATTCGATATCGGGTTTTCACCTGATTTACACGTTTTAAGGTCCCCTGAGTCCAAAAAAGTGGTTTTTGGCAATTGGTCAGTGTGTATGTATGTATGTATGTATGTATGTATGTATGTATGTGGAGAATCTTCTGGCCATTATAGCTCAGAAACTAATAAAGATAGAGCTACGAAACTTTAGAATTGAAATACGTCTGGTGTACAGATGAATTTTCCAAATTTTGGTGAAAATTGAAAAACCGGAAGTGGGACATCGGAAACCGGAAGTGGGACCGTAAGTCCGTATCTCATAAACGGCTCTAACGATTTTCTTCAAACTTGCTATATAAACACTCTATTAGATGTCCTTTCGAATGATACAGTTGGTTAGTTCAGGAAAATTGATAGGCGTCCTGTATAAATAGCTCAATTTCAGGCCTCGCAAAGGCGTTCCTTTAAAAACGGTTCTACGGATTTTTTTCAAACTCGCCATTTTAACTCACTTTTAAATATGCTTTTGTATGTAATTATTGTTTTCCTGTCGATAATTCAGTTTAACCGAAAGTGGGACCGTAAGTCCGTATCTCAAAAAAGGCCCTAACGATTTTCTTCAAATTTGCTATATAAACACTCTATTAGATGTCCTTTCGAGTGATACAGTTGGTTAGTTCAGGAAAATGGATAGGCGTCCTGTATAAATAGCTCAATTTCAGGTCTCCCAAGAGCGTTCCTTTGAAAACAGCTTACGGATTTTTTTCTAACTCGCCATATTAACTCACTTTTAAATATCCTTTTGTATGTAATTATTGTTTTCCGGTCAATAATTGATTTTTTGTAAAAGTTGGTATCTCAAAAACGGCTCTAACGATTTTCTTTTTAGGTCACTTTTATGTTTTCTGATCACATTATCTCCCAAAAATGTATATAATACGTGCAATAGTGGGTAATAGAGGTCGTGTGGTTGTTTCACACCAGATTTTTCAATAAAGGTTTTGTCTTAAAATCAAAAAAGACACCAAAATTAAAGAGAAAAAAATATTCTTGATCACTCTGTGAAAAATAATTCATAAAAATATTGCTGCATTGTATTTGTAGTACATGATCACGGTGGTTCTTTGTTCTTTTTCGATTATCTGAAATCATTTGTGCACGGGAATAGCACGCATATACATGGCGATATAAAAGTTTCTTATATATATGTGTCATAAAAAAAATAAAAAAAGATAGCACACGAAATAATTAAAATGCAATTGTGGATCAAGTGGTTGTTGACCCAAGAGGTGTTATTCAATCCGATTCAAACCCGGCACATGGAATTTAAATCAACCCGAACCCGCAATGGATAATTTTTGTGACCCACAACCCCTTTTTTAAATTTATTATATTTATTGAAAATCAAATGGTAATGCAATAGAAATAAATTGTCATTCATGTTTATGTATATTTTTTATAGTATAACAACTTTTTTTTAAATTATCAATTAATTCCTTTAATTTTTTTTTTAATAATATTAATGGGGTGGGAAAATGGTAGTATATATTAGAAAGAATTAAACTGATTATTATTTATTTTTTATTTTTTTTTTTTTTTCATGCATTTAATTCATTAAAAAAAAAAAAAAAAATTCTACTTTCTATTTTTTTTTTTTTTTTTAATACTAGTCCGAATCGAATCGTAATATAGTGTAAATAACAGGGGCTATAAAACACATAGACATGGTTCAAAAACTAAAACATATAATAGATGCTGAGATACAGTCATCTTTAAAATCGTTGTTCATAAATAACAGATGATCCACATGCCGGGAAAGATCTTTCTGCAGACAATAGGAACCTGGACCCGATGTAGTACGCAGGGATGGAACACGGGCGCAGAATTCATACCAGAATCCGTTTAAGAAATTACTCTACCTATAATATCGTTGATTTAAGAAGTAGAAAATTTTCTTACATTGATAGGTGTATGAATTCTGCGCCCGTGTTCCATCCCTGAGTACGGGCGGGAAACAGAGCTGCCGAAGCAAGGTCTAGAACGATTTCAATTTTTTAACGTTTTTATTTATAATGTGATGTAAAAAATCAATACTGATCCAATTCTTTTGAAAACTCATTTAAATATAGTGACCAGCGAAGCGGGCGTATCCTGCTAGTAGATAAATTAAAATAAAGTAAAAAGTGTATATTGCTTTCGTTCGATGTGAATGTTTACTTTATAATAATTTAGGTAGCACGGATATGATTTGCAATTAACATCTCCGTTTCCTAATTGTGTTTATTTTACATTACTTTTAACTTTTGTCTATATTCAATTAAAGGAAATATTGGATTCGTAAAAAAAAAAAAAAAAAAAAAAAAAATCTGTTTTTCGATGTATTTACACGTTTTGAGAGTTTCAGAACACAATTTGACCATTCCAAGAATATGTCTGTGTGTGCGCGTGTGTATGCGAGACAAAAATTTTGTAACGACTATATCTCGGGAACTACTGCAAAGAATTGCATGTAAATTTGTAT
Organism: Salticus scenicus; assembly: GCA_963930645.1. NCBI lineage: Eukaryota > Metazoa > Arthropoda > Arachnida > Araneae > Salticidae > Salticus > Salticus scenicus. The sequence continues at coordinate 20,963,655 of OZ005662.1, forward strand.
GCAGATGTACGTTGACCTAAATTAGCGCCAATCAACTTTTGGTGTCAGTTATTCAACAGGTGGCACTGCTAAACAGCGATTTCCCCAGTTTAAGGGAAGGCTATATCTCAGGAACAAACGCGCAAAATTCCATATAAATTTATATGAGGATGCACCTTGTTACTTTCTTCTATATTCAATAGAAGAAAGTATTGATTCATAAAAATTTTCGACTTCTGGTTTTCGACGGATTTACACATTTTGAGAGGTCAAAAACACGATTTGACCACTTTTAGAAAATGTCTGTCTCTCTCTCTCTCCCTGTGTGTGTGTGACAAAAATTTTGTGGCAACTGTATCTCCGGAACTACTGCTCAGAATTACATATAAATTTATATGTAGATGCACTTTGATCTAAATTAGTGCCTGTCAACTTTTGGTGTCACCCGCTCAACAGGTAGCGCTGCTATAGAGCTATTTCTGCAATTTCAGGGGAGGCTATATCTCAGGTTCTTTGTGTATAATCAAACAAAACATGATATGTGAGAAGATCATTATGAGATATTATGCTCATTCAATGTGAATGCTTATCGGCCAACAGGTGGCGCTGCAATAAAGCGATTTCCGTAATTTAAGGAAAGATTATATATCAGTGACTACTGCACAGAATTACATATAGATTTGTATGTAAATGAAACTTAATATAAATTATTGCCTGTCAACTTTTGGTGTAAACCCCTCAACAGGTGGTGCTACTACACAGCAATTTCCACAATTTCAAGAAAGGCTATATCTCGGGTTCTAATGCGTATCATCAAACAAAACTTGATATATGAGAAGGACATTATGCGGACTCAGTTTGGATGCTTATCGGACAATAGGTAGCGCTGTTATTAAAAATTCAATATTTTAATTTCTAATTATGATTAAATTATTTTTAATACATCATTCGAAAGATATTTTAAAGTACTTCTATATTATCGAAAGTTTTCACCAGATTTACACGTTTTGAGGTGTCCTGATTAGGATTTCGTTTGCATCTCAGCTAATTGAGCTAGACCGTTCAAAATTGGTATATGTAGGTTAATTAGGAGGGGCTGAAAGTGTGGGGAAGAAATAAGCGTGCATCACGCGCGTATCCCCTACCTTGTGCGCTCGCAGCGCGCACGGGACTGCGCTGCCGAAGGCAGTGGGGACCCGGTTCGAATTTTTAACCGATGAGAAATGAATTTTTTTTTCTTTTCTTAAGAATACAAATTTGATTTGAGAAGGAATATGTGCGCGCAGCACACGTATACCTTCACACGTGCGCGCATGGGTCTGCGCTGCGGCAGTGGGGACCCACTGTGAGTTTTTACCCGATCAGAAATAATTTTTTTAGGGGGCACGAAGGGTCATGGAAGGAATGTGCGCGCGCAGCGCGTGTATTCCTTAACCTGTGCGTGCGCAGCGCGCATGGGACTGCGCTGCCGAAGGCAGTGGGGACCCGGGGCGACTTTTTACCTAATCAGAAAATGATTTTTTTTTTTTTTTAATTTCTTTACTTAAGACTAAAAGTTACTGTTAGTGATTCATTTGAAAATACTGACCCGCTTGTTTTAAAAATTTAAGATTATAAAATGAGTTTTCATAATGGCTATCTCAACTATCAAGTTTTGTACAATTATACACCATAGAAGTCGAGATATAAATTTCCCGTTCTCGGGGAAAATGGCAGTATAGCAGCGCCACCTATTGGTTGATATGCGTCCAAATTGAATCAGCAGAATGTTTCATAATTGTCTTTTCACATATCAAATTTTGTTTTATACGCAATAGAACCGAAGATATCCCTTTCACTTAAACAGTGGGAATTTCTGTATCAGCGCCACATGTTCAGTTATTGGCACCAAAAGTGGACAGACAATTCATGTCAAGGTGCATCCACATATAAATTTATGTGCAAATTTGTGCAGTAATTCCTGAGATATACAGCCTTCCTTAAATTGTGGAAATCGCTGTATATCAGCACCACCTGTTGAGCGATGAACACCAAAAGTCGATACGCACTAATTTTGGTCAAAGTGCATTTACATATAAATTTATATGCAGTTATGGGCAGTAGTTACAGATAAACAGTTGCCACAAAATTTTCGTCTCACACAGAGACAGACTGATATTTTCTCAAAATGTGTAAATCCATCAAAAACCGTATGTCGAAAATTTTTACGAATCGAATACTTTCTTCTGTTGAATATAGAAAAAAAAAAAAATTTCATTATTAACATTTTTTTCCCCTTTTTTTCTAAAACATAAATGCGAGGTTATACAGTATTTCTTTAATTTATATATTAACATTAGTCGAGTAAGATTTAGAATTTTCGTACAGTTTGTACAAAAGATACGTATCAGTTTCGTTAAAGAAAAGAAAACGGATCCATATATAAATACGTATCTATTTTTCTGGTGGATATCCACGGATACAAATATATACGGAGCTCACGATACACCGTATGTTTAAATCTGTTATATACTTATAAATATACCTACAACTTTGTTTATAATTAGTAAAAAATATTTTGAAAGATGTTCTCATTCTAAACTAAACCCGAACGCGACCAGCAAGAGAAATAATTTTGTCAACCCGACCCGATGCAGGACTCTAAGTGAGCCCTCCTCTTAAACCTCATGTTGTTTATTGGTCTAATCTAAACCTGTAGATGGCGCTGCGCGCCGATATTAATGTTTTGTTTTCTTCTTTTCCGTTTTAGTGTGTTCTTCGTGTTCGTTTTGTAGTATGTAATAAATGTGTGTAGCCGTAATTGATCTCCTATTATTTTGGATTTATGTCTTGAATTCAACTCCAATGAATAGACAGGAACCTACAGAGGCCGGCAGTCCCCACGAATCTGGACCGATAAGGTAAGATATTTACCTTATTTAAATTTAATATTCTGAAATGTTTATTAATAATTATATATGAAAAGATATATCTGAAATGAGTCGCCAAAGTAGCGACATGTGTTTGAAGGATGATTTTTATAAAGTCGTTAAGAATTTTAGCGACATAATTATTGGCGCCCGAACAGGGACTGCCAGGCCCTTAAATATGATTTAAAGCTGTTACTTATACTATAGTCCAAATTTGTAAATTAAATCAATATGGCTACCGAACTTGAAAAATTGAAGAGAAAAAGATCTACCCTAAAAGGATTGTGTACAAAATTGATGAACACGATAAATATAAAATTAAATGAACCCGACGAAGGGTTAAATGTTTTTGAATTAGAATCACAGTTAGAAAAACTGCAAGTAAAGAATAACGAAATTATAGAAGTTGAAGATCAAATTGAGGCCAAAATCACGGGTCTCAACGAGCTACAAACGGAAATAGAAACGAGACAAGAGTACAGAGATTCAATTATTGATGTAAAAGCTCAAATTATCAATAAGATAGAGAAAATTAAAAATTTAAACGTTACTCCGATCTTATCGCAGCCAAGAAATGAGCAAACACCCAATCTGCATTTAGTAAGAATTAATGTTAGTTCTGTGAGATTACCCAAGTTATCAATTCCTGTTTATGACGGTTCTCCAGAAAACTGGATTGAATTTTGGAGCCAGTATGAAATCACAATACATAACAACAACAACATTTCTAATGTGCAGAAATTTGTGTATTTACGCAGCTTTTTAAAAGCCCAAGCTTTAACAGCTATTCAGGGTTTAGCACTCTCAGATCAAAATTACAATACTGCAATTGATTTATTAAAATCTAGATTCGGAAAAAAAGATATTATAATAAGATATAAAATTGACGCGTTATTAAATTTGAACCCTGTTAAATCTCCAAATCAAATTAAAGAATTACGCTTACTGCACGACGCCCTTGATGTTAATATTAAATCTCTCGAAAATTTAGGTGTGGATTTAAAATCTTACGGAAATTTGTTATTTCCAATTGTTACAAAATTAATACCCACCAGTATTATGATAGACTATAATAAAATGAAAACAGAATCCGAGGAATGGGATGTACAAGATTTGTTAAAACATTTAAAATTAGAAGTTCAGACTAGGGAAAAAACCTTTTTATTTTTAAAACGCGAAGTAGAAACTCACAATAGCGGATATAGAAACTCAAATTCCAGATTTGATTCAAAATCATCGGAAAATAATAATAATAATAATGCTTACTACCGGAAATCTGGTTCGGGATATAAAAATTCTAACACAATGCAAAAGGCATCAGCCTTTAAATTAACTGTTAGTAAATGTATATTTTGTGTTGATGCAAATAACGATCATGACAGTAAAATGTGTAAATTAAATTTTGAGGATAAAAAATTGTCTTTACGCAAACAGGGAATCTGTTATTTATGTTTCAAAAGAGGTAAACGCACCGCAAAATTCTGTTTATCGGGTCTCAAATGTGACACGTGTTCAGGAAAACCCAATACATTAATTTGCTATAAGCAAAAATCGGAAACTCCAACGGCTCATATGAAAGATAAAAATCACATCGAACATACCCAAACAAATAATTCTGAGAACAGTGTTTGCGAAAATGATAATTCTGTATTGTCCTATAAGTGTCCTGTACAAAATCCGCTTGAGAATAATGAAATATATTTACAAACTTGCTTCGCAAGAATAACAAATAGTTCTAATTTAAACTCTCTAAAGTGTGCCGTATTATTCGATAATGCATCCCAAAGAAATTTCATAAACATATCACTCGCCCGTGAATTAAAATTGCCGGTGATTAGAAAAGAAACTCTCTTAATCTATCCGTTTTCGTGTGAACAGCCCCAATCTAACGAATATTCAGTCGTAAATTTCGAATTGTCTCATTTAAAAAACCACAAACAGAAATGTTATGTAGAGGCATTGGTCGTAAATCAAATCTCTTTTACGAAGTTACAGATTCTGGATGACGCATCATTTCGAAAACTTTTGGTTTCGAGAGAGGGGGAAGAAAATAAATTTGCGCAATTCCATTCGAAGGCTCCAGAGATATTAATCGGCGCAGGTTTATTTTGGAAACTGCAAAAAAATAAAAAGAAAATTAATTGTTCGTTGTTTGCTGTAAATACATTATTCGGATGGACATTGTCAGGCAAAAATAATTCAGGAAACAACCCAGACAACTTAATTACTGGCGCCAGCGTGTTAAAGATCGAATGTGGTAACTCTTTTTGTTTACATGAAAACCATCCATGCATGAAAAAAAATGAATCATCCGATTCTACGGGTAATGATTTGCAAAGGTTATGGTCTTTGGATTTTTTGGGAATAAATGATGATAAATTGATTTCTGCTTCCGATCAGGAAATAATAAATAAATTTGATAAACAGTTAGAATATAAACAGGGTCATTATGTTACTCATTTATTATAGAATGATCATGGTATTGACAAATTTGAGAATAATTTTGAAAATGCTAAACGCCAATTCAATTATTTGAGAAAAAGATTAAAAGCGGATAAATGGATTTTCGAGCAATATAGGCAGATAATCACAGAACAAAAACAGCTAGGTATCGTGGAAGAATGCGGTCGTTCAAAAAAAGAGTATTTCGCTCCACATAGAGAAATTGTAAGACGGGAAAAACAAACATCAAAGGTACGAATTGTTTTTAATTGTTCCAGTAGAGTATCGGGGTGTAAATCTTTAAATGATTGTCTCGTAAAAGGGCCATGTCTTACACCTCCAATTTTGGATGTAATTAATAGATTTCGAATGTTTAAGATTGCGTTTTGCGCAGATATTGAAAAGGCGTTTTTAATGATAGAAATCGCGGAACCCGATAGAAATTTTCTAAAGTTTTTATGGTTTGACGAGGATACCGAGAATTATAAAATAATGCGAATGACCAGAGCTACATTTGGTTGTACAACTTCTCCTTTCTTTTTAACGGCAACAATTAAGAAACACATTAAGGAATATAAGGAAATTTATCCGGATAGTTATGAAATGTTAAATTCAGCTCTGTTTGTGGACGATTTGCTTTATGGCTCAGATACCGTTAACGGTGCCTATGAATTAACTTCTACTGCGGTAAATATTTTAGCAAAGGCTGGAATGAAATTAAGAAAGTTTAGTACGAATTCACAGAAATTAAAGAACATGTGGGATAAAAATGATTCTTTTTCGGAGGTAAATAATGATAGTGTAATAAATATTCTTGGATTGGTGTGGGATAAAGATAGTGATAAATTAGGATTAGCTTTGAAATCTATAGTTGAAAATTTGGATATATCGGTATGTACGAAAAGATATGTATTACATACAGCTACAAAATTTTTTGATCCTATTGGGATTGTATCTCCCTTTTTAATTAGGATAAAGTGTTTTCTTCAAAGAATGTGGGAAAGAGGTTTGGATTGGGATCACGAATTGCCGGATGATCTTAAGGGAATTTGGATAAAGTGGTGTAACGAAATTAAGGATTTATTAGAAATTCGAATAGATAGATGCTATTTCACGTATGTTGATTTGAAAAATTCGCGTGTAGAACTACACATATTTTCAGATGCTTCACCACTTGCATATGGTTGCGTTGCATATTTTCGGGTTATCAGTAATGATAAAAATGTTATGTAAGTATGATTATGTCAAAGGCTAGAGTTGCGCCGCTAAAGAAACTAACATTACCAAGATTGGAGTTAATGGGAGCGGTGATAGCAGCTAGAGTAGCGAAATATATTTGTGATATATTTAAGGAAATTAACATCGAGAAATTTTATTGGACAGATTCTACTATTGTTTTACACTGGGTGAAGGGATCAGCGAAACAATGGAAACCCTTTGTTAAAAATAGAGTAGTTGAAATTCAAGAATTGTCAGTACCCGAAAATTGGTCATATTGTAACACAAAGGATAATCCCGCAGATTTAGTTACTCGTGGTATTAGCGCAAATGCGTTAGTTAATAATGATTTTTGGTTTAAAGGTCCAAAATGGTTATCTGAGCTAAATGGTAAAGGTAATGATATTGGGGAAAAGGTAGACACGCAATATATTACCGAAGAAAAAAGGAAAACACCTGAAAAAATAATTCAGTTTAAAATCTGTATAGAAACAGTTGAACCAATATTGGATCTAGAAAAATATAGTAACATTTTAAGAGTCCTCAGAATTACGGCATGGATAAAGAGATTTCTTAACAACGCGAATCCTAAAAATGAGAAAGTTAGCGGTCCATTATCGGCAGAAGAAATTGGTAGTGCGCAAACAATGTGGGTTAAATATACACAGAAAATTAGTTTTCCGAATGAATTAAACTGTTTGGTAAATGAGGAACCTATTTCTAAAAATTCAAATTTAATTGAGTTCTCACCATTTTTGGATTCCGTAGGAATAATGCGCATCGGAGGAAGGCTTCAGAAATCAAATTATTCCTTTAACGAAAAACACCCGATCCTGTTGCCTTCAAAGGGTAAATTAATTGATTTGTTAATAAAAAATGCGCATGAAAAAGTTTTCCATTTTGGCATTAATGATACATTAGTACAATTACGGGAGGAATTTTGGGTAATCAAGGGCAGACAGGCAGTAAAAAGCGTATTAAGAAGATGCAGAATTTGCATAAAATTTAATTCTAGAGCTGGAGCCCAGATATCAGCTCCGTTACCTGCAGATCGTATCAATGAACAAAAGCCATTTGCAGTGATAGGCCTTGATTTTGCAGGACCTTTATACATCCGAAATACGGATAGCAAAATATATATATTATTGTGCACATGCGCAATCACAAGAGCAGTGCACCTAGAATTGGTAGAGAACCTATCTTCAGAAACATTTTTATTGGCCTTCAGAAGAATAGTAGCAAGGCGGGGTCTTTGCCATACGGTTTACTCCGACAACGCACGAACCTTTCATCGAGCTGATATTGAGTTAAGGCACATCTGGAAAACAATTACCCATCCCGACGTTAAAGATTACTATAGTAGTAATAAAATAAAATGGAAGTTTATCATGGAAATGTCGCCATGGTGGGGAGGCTTCTATGAACGACTTGTGCGATCTGTAAAATCTGCCTTAAGAAAGGTGGTTGGCAAAACCACTTTAACACACACACAACTACATACAGTTATATGTGAAATTGAAGGGTCAATAAATTCGCGACCCATTACATACACATATGCAGACTCAGGAGAACCTTCCCCAATTACGCCAGCACACTTCTTGGTAGGTCAGCGACTTACTACCCTACCTATCGTGCATATGAAACCACATGTGCTACCTGGAACTTCGGCAACATATATCAAACGTTTTAATCAAAAGGAAAGAATATTGGACCAGTTCTGGTCAAGATGGAAGAAGGAATACCTTCTTCAGCTCAAAAACGCCATGACAAGTCGACACTTCAGTATTCGTGAATATACTCCAAATGATGTTGTTTTAATCCACGATTCCAAATTGCCACGGCACTTGTGGAAATTGGGAGTAATAACACAAGTGTTTCCCGGTAGAGATGGAAAGGTTCGATCTTGTGAGATAAAAACCTCTACAGGTACATTGAGACGTCCTTTCCAGTTGATTTATCCAGTTGAAATTTTTGAAAAGGACTAAATAAACTTTAAAAACTTTCATTTATAAACTATGACATTTGTGTGGACTTACAATTTGAAATATATTAGATATAGAAATGTCAGATATAATTACAATGGGAAAATGAACATAAAGTTAATGTTCATCCGGGGGCCAATGTGTTGTTTATTGGTCTAATCTAAACCTGTAGATGGCGCTGCGCGCCGATATTAATGTTTTGTTTTCTTCTTTTCCGTTTTAGTGTGTTCTTCGTGTTCGTTTTGTAGTATGTAATAAATGTGTGTAGCCGTAATTGATCTCCTATTATTTTGGATTTATGTCTTGAATTCAACTCCAATGAATAGACAGGAACCTACAGAGGCCGGCAGTCCCCACGAATCTGGACCGATAAGGTAAGATATTTACCTTATTTAAATTTAATATTCTGAAATGTTTATTAATAATTATATATGAAAAGATATATCTGAAATGAGTCGCCAAAGTAGCGACATGTGTTTGAAGGATGATTTTTATAAAGTCGTTAAGAATTTTAGCGACACCTCATATCTTGAAACCCAATTTCAGTTTCAGACAGACAACTGACTCGAAAATTCTGTTTTCATTCCCAAGCGGGACGGTTTCGTGATCGAAGTCACCCCGAGTGGCTTGGGGGGGGGGGGGGGGGGTCATACACTTAAGGGTAGGAGTGGTTAGAAGGTTCTAGATTGAAATTACGTTAGAACTTTGCAATATAATAAATAACAGTTTGCTTCCTCCGATAATAAATTAAGTTTAAGAATTGAGAACAAGTTAATGAATTTGGAATTAGTAAAACATTTATTAAAAAATTAATTAATTCAAAATTAATTAGGGAGCTGTCGGTGGATTAGTAGGAAATAGAATCATTTAAGTGTGTAAATTTAGGCTTTAATTTTAAGGGAGCTTTTAATTATATTACATATATATATATAATCATATTAATTTCACTTCTAAAATAATTTGTTGAAAAGCATAATGCGATGTAATAATTACGAAGTGAAAACTTCTTTAGGTGCAATTTACACATTAATTTATTCAGAGTGAATCCTTTTGGTCCTATGTTAAAATAAGCTTACTTGTTTTATAAAGTCGTGCATATTAATGCAACAAAACACGTAAATTGATTTTATTCTAAGCTAAGTAAACAAATCTCTATTGCAAAGTTCAGATGAAGGTCTTCCAAATCCAGAAAAATTATTTTAAAGGATGAAGTCATATTAAATTGACTAGAGTGGATGGGGTAGGGTTTTACGGTTATTCCTCATTAAAAGTTATATTAAACTGATGTGTAGAACTGGATGTTCATATTCAGGAACGAAAAATAATTCCTATACATTGTAGTCTATGTACAGAATTTCTAAGAGTACATTATTAACCTCATTTGTTTATTTGAATTAAAGATAATAAAATTAACATATGCTTTTGAGTTGCACAAAAGCTTGTCTTCTGTATAAAATTGGAGGTATAGCATTAGTGTTTTGTGTTCAGGGTTACTCGAAGAATTCAGATGCATTACAGGTTACGAATGATAAGCTTGAAAATGCATATTTAATTGTATTACGTCATTTTTATTTATTTATATATATTATTATTATTATTTTTAGTTCTTTGTACAGTATATATACAATATACAGGACCACGTGCAAGGCTTAGTTAGAAGAAGTCAAATCCATTATTTTCTGTTGGATATAATCGATAGGGATATTTTTTAAATTATATGCATTACTAAACAAATGTACACTTCAGTTATCTCAAAAATAAGCACTTATTTATCTATTTATTTTAAATTTGTGAGTGCTGGAAAGACCCTAAAGTAATTCTAAGAACAGAAACAAAAATCAAATTCGAACTACACCGAAACTAAACCTTGACCAACACTTCTTTCCCAGTGAAACAAAGAATTCACTGGTTTAAACATTCTTCTTTTCATCATTATCACATGCATTTATCTCCCATACATGTTCGTGAAAGCTCAGAGACCAGTGGTATGTTGATGTTGGGTATTTAGACCGATTGACTTTTCGAGGATCCTAGGCCTATTGATTGGGTAATCGAACCGGGGTCTTAGGCCTGATGGGAGTACCCTCCGTGAGGGGGGGGGGTCATTCTAAGCGGTCTTAACTCTTATTTACGCGAGTTTCAGAGAAAGCCACAGAAAACTTCGAACGGCTAAGTCGATAAGCACGACATAGGATTGAATCCGGCACTCCCCTTCTATCAACTTTGAGCGCAGAACCGCTCGGCCATTGGTGTGTGTGTGGGGGGGAGGGGGTCTTGGGGTCTAATACAAAAACAAAACGTGTACCATTGTTTCCAAAAAATTAGATGTTTCTAAATCTATGTTCGTATGTCCCTAACATGATGAAGCTGACGAAAATAGTCTCAAAAGCCCCACAGTTAGCAATACTTTAAAGATTATACAATAAAATTTTTCTAAGAGGTCCATACACCGTGGTACATGAAATTAGCCTTTTACGGAGGTGGCCTTTTAATAGAGGTTATTAAAAAAATTTAACTCTGAGAACAAAGTGATATTCAAATTTACATAATCTGTCTATACATGTAATGTAAAAAGAAGCATAGAAAGAGGTTTTACTAATTAATTATCAAATTAATTAAAGTTTAATAAAAAATAACTATGTACAAATATTTACATTAATGACCACATAGGTCCAAAAAACATATTATAAATCCACTTAGGATTCTATATCATCAAAGAATCTATTTTCTATAATAATAAAAAGAAAGGTTTGTCTATCTGTCTGTTCTTCTATACGTTCAGCCCCTGCCCCTATTGAACGCAGAAGTACAAGAATTGACATACGGATGCTCTGGAGCCTTTCCGAGGTCCTCTTCAAAACAGAATTTAAAAACTAATTGCGGATATTTTCAAGTGTAAAATTATTAGAAGGGACGGAAAGGGGGGGGGGAGGGGCAAAAATGTATAAAAGGAACGGTTGTTTCGGAGAAAACGAGGGAAAACACAGAACGCTTTTATTCTTTTATATTTTGCAGAGTTTCGAATTCTGATATTCCGTTCACATTTCATACTATGGATTTTTAACAGTATTTAGTCCGGAATTACGCAAGTTTCGGAGAAAACCACGAAAAAGTCAGACATAAATCGTTTTATAATAGTGTTTATATCATTTTTGTATCTCAGCTTCTAATTAGCATAATTTCAAAAGTAATATGTCATTTTAAAACTTATTTAAATTGAATTTAAAGAGTAGACGCCATAAATCTCTGTCGTCTTCCATTAACCGACTACCGTAGGTAATGGAATTCGAGATTTCACGTAATTTACGTGTTTTAAGGTGTCCTGATTAGGTTTTCTTTTCTATCTCAACTAATAATTAAAATAACTTTATAAGTAATATATTATTTAAAAGCTTTGTTGATTTGGAATTGAACAGTAGATTACAGAAATTTCTACCGCCAGATGGCGCTGTAATATTTTAAAATTTCAATATTTCGAATTCTAATTATGATTAAATTATTTTTAATACATCATTCGAAAGATATTTTAAAGTACTTTTATATTATCGAAAGTGGAATTCGAGTTTTCACCCGATTTACACGTTTTGAGGTGTTCTGTTCAGATTTTCTTTTGTATCTCAGCTACTAATTAAAATAATTTCATAAGTAATACACCATTTGAAAGCTTTGTTGATTTGGAATCGAACAGTAGATTACAGAAATTTCTACCGCCAGATGGCCCTGTAATATTTTAAAATTTCAATATTTCAAATTCGAATTCTGATTAAATTGTTTTTAATTCATCATTCGAAAGATATTTTAAAGTTCTTTAATATTATCGAAAAGGGAATTCGAGATTTCACTTGATTTACACGTTTTAAGGTGTCTTGATTAGGTTTTCTTTTGCATCTCAGCTAATTGAGTTAGACTTTTCAAAATTGGTATATGTAGGTTAATTAGGAGGGGATGGAAGGGCGGGGAAGGAATAGGCGCGCGCAGCGCTCACGGGACTGCGGTGCCGAAGGCAGTGGGGACCCGATCCAACTTTTTATCCGATGAAAAATGATTTTTTATTTTTTTTTTTTCCTTAAGAATAACAGTTTGATTTCAGAAGGAATATGAGCGTGCAGCGCACGTATATCTTCACACGTGTGCGCATGGGTCTGCTCTGCCGAAGGCATTGGGGACCCAATGCGAGCTTTTACCCGATGATTAAAGATTTTTCTAAAATTCCTTTTCTTAAGAATGAAAGTTTGTGAGTAATAACGTGGAATTTTGTGAAATCATAAGGATGGTGAAGGAATACGCACGCACAGCGCACGGATCTTCGCTGCCAAAAGCAGTGGGGACCCAGTGTGAGTTTTCATCCGATCACAAATGATTTTTTTTTCTTTTTCCTTTTTTTAAGAGTAATATTAATGAGTAATAATATTCAATTTTGAGAATTCTTTCATTAGAGTGGTTCATTTAAAAATACTGACCCACTAGCGGGCGAATGCAGAGGGGACCCGGTGTAAGTTTTTACCCGATCAGAAATGATTTTTTTTTTTTTTTTAATTTTTTTTTTTTTTTTTTTTTTCAAGAATAAAAGTTCATGAGTAATAACATGGAATTTTGAGAAATCATAAGGGTGGTGAAGGAATACACGCGCGCAGCACATAATTAAAAAAAAAAAATAGTTCTCTCCCAAGTAGCACCGGAACGTTCTTTGTACGTCTAATAACGGTTACAATAGTTCAAACACCGTGTTTCGTGTGAAAAGAACGTTCCATTAGACGTTCAAAAATTGTATTATTTAGAACGTTCAAAAAAAGTGTGCATTGTACCTTCCATAAAACGTACAATTTCAGTTCTATACAAAACGTTTAAATGTAACACCGTCATAAAACGTTCTGTCTCACTGAGATTATTACGAATACGACAAAATGCTCCGATTCAGTTTTGATTTCGTAATATTCATTGAATGTTAGTGTTAGGATTAAAACAAACTAACTACACGAGGGTCCTAGGTCTGGATGGTGTGTCCTCCGTGGAAATCATTCTAAGAATGCCTAACCCTTATTTATGCGAGTTTCAAAGAAAATCACGGAAAACTCCGAAAACCTAAGTCGACGAGCGCGACCAGGAATCGAAACCAACACTTCCCGTCTGTAAGGTTCGAGAGTAGAACCTCGCGGTCACTAATACTCATCGGGAAGTTACAGAAATTAGTTTTTTCTTTTTCTTTCTTTAAGCATAATTTTAAACTTTTATTATATTTTATTTATGATTCTATTTAAGTTTGAATGTTACTGGTAAATTATCAATATTGATTCATTACTCTCTTTGATTGTTCTTATTTTATTTATTTTTTTATTTTTTAAATCCAAATTTATTTAATAAATTTTAATAAAAGAAAATTATTTAACATATATTTCAAAAATTATTTTCTTAATAGATGAACATTTTACGTAGCCCTTCTCTTTTAATTAAACTGTTTAAAAGAAATCTTCTACCCATCGACTACTTTATTCTGTAACATTCTATATAACAGCGCCACTTAACCAGTTAACATGAACAAAAATTTAATATACACTGTATCTCAAAATTAAAATTTTACATATTAAATTTGTTGCAGATTTCACTAACACATGCTGAGGTATAGCTATCTGGAAAAATTGCATAATAAAGAGTACTATATCGGCCGATATATACCCAAACTGAATTATCATAGTTTTTCATAATATATATTTCAGTGAATATATATTTCAGTCATATATATTTCATTTTATAGTGAATTTTTAATAATAATAATAATAATAATAATAATAATCTGAGATATTGCTTTCCTTTAAACGGGATTGAGTTACAGCACATTAGTGCCACCTCTCAATCAATATATGTTCAAATTAGATCACCATAGTTTAACATTAATATCTATCTCACATATCAAGTTTTGTGCAGTTTTATTCAATAGAAACCGAGATACTGCCATCCGTTACATGGGGGGGGGCATTACATAATAGCTGAGCACCTATTAGGTCATATATTCCAAAAATTAATCAGGGCTAGTTGAAATAAAAGTTCGACTAAATATCAAGTTAGGTTAAATTCTGTCCACTGATTCTTCAGATGCAATTTCCACAAAATTTTATTAAGATGCGCAAACAAATTCTAAACATTGTCGAATCCTATCGAGGACGTCTCAAGGAGTGTTAAAACCCCGAAAATTTCCATGTATCCATAGCGTTCTTTTTATGTATACAGAAAAAATAAAGTGTATGCCATTTCTGATCCTTTCACTGAATATTTTGTTCAATACTGAAATATACACTAAAACAAAAGCTTTTCCGTTTAATTCGAGATTTTAAAATGGAAAAATAAAGTGATCTCATAAGTTTTTCAAATACTTTATAAAAATTTAAATAATTGTTTAACTCAGCTCCATTTTTCCTTAAAAAAAAAAAAAAAAAAAAAAAAAAAACTATATGTTTTCTACAGCTATAAATGCTTAATAAATTTCTGTTTCAAATGTTGAACTTTGAAACATGATTATTCCGGATGTAAGAAGGGAAGAGCAGATGAAATTGACATCTGTGGATTGCATTTATTTAATTCTCGCTGACCGTGCAAAGACAAACAAACGCCAGCGCCAGGTCTTGGGAATGTCGTGTCGTTATGTGAAGCGGTAATTTTAAAACATGTAATCTGTTTTGTTCAGTTTTCGCGTTTAATGACTTGGATAAGCTTTAGAAAAGGTAAAAATGTAATATTTTTGACCTGTAATATTCTCTATGTTCTATTTGTTAAAGTCTTATTTTAATATCAATTGAACAATCATTTTCATATCTGCGTAAGTTCTTAAGACTAACTTTTGATACTTGTAAACATCGTTTTATCGCAGAAAAACCTGCTCCAGTAACAGAAAACCACTTAAAAATTATGGATTCATTTTATTAATTTAGTCTTCTGAGATGGAAATTGTTAAAATGACTATTTTTGGTTATTATGCTTCTGAATGAAGTAACATAAAGAGCTTAAAAGATGAGAGTAAATTTTAAGTGAATGCCCTTGCAGACTGGTCATTGTGTATTTTAAAATGCTAGTTGCAAGGGCGTTTTCTTGAAAGAAAATTAAGAAAGTTTGAAGAAAGGTTTGTAAGGTTTATGAAGAAAATAAGAAGGTTTGTAATTCTTTTTTTTCTTTTTAAATTCTGAAGTATTTATTTAATGTTTATATGATCATATATATAATCTAGGTTATGCAAATTGCATATTTTTAAAATAATATCCTAAGTTTCACCGACTTATAATTTTAAATATCTCTTTACTGTAATTTATTAAATAAAATATATCAACTTGTTTAACTGCATAATAAAACAAAGATTCAATTCAAATTTATTGCACATCTTTATAAAAAAACATATTCTGCTTAAAAAAAAAAGATGATATTAATAAGTAAATAAATGATATACTAAGAAATAATATATTAATTATAAATAATATAATTACTATATTATTTATTAATAATAATGATATTTATATTTATTAATTATTTAATATGCCATGATAGCATAATTACATCAAATGAGTAAAAATTGCGTTGACTCAATTTAAAGAAATTTGAACATTTAAAGAATACCAATTACATTGCCATGTGGAATAAATTTAAATACCTGCAAACATCATTTTTGTAAACTGCTGCTGTATACTGAAAATATGTATACACACTTGCACTGAAATTTAAATATATGAAGTATGTTAAATATTTTAGAAGAATATTTTGATTAAAAAAATATTTATATATTTAAGTATTTGGAATTTTATTAAATTTCTTCCTTCTAACTAATTTTAAATTTTTCGTTTCAATTTCTTATTATTATAAATTAACAATATATTCTAAACTCAATTATATATTATTTTAGCGGTGTATTGGTACATTCATTTTCGAAATTATTTTTTATGTTGGAATATTAGAACTTTCTATGAACTTCAGCATTCAAATATATTTATAAACTATCCATGGACTTACAAAGTAATACCCAGAAATGTTTAGAATATACAGGGTGCAAAGTCGAGAGCAGGCCTTTATTTGCACAACGATTGGTCTCAGATGTCCTCCAATAAGAAAATGTATTTACAAAAAAAAAAAAAAAAAGTAAGCAAAAAGTAAGTGCTCATATTTTTTAAAACATTTTGTAACTGAAACTATATATTTGCGACCAATAGTTGCGGAGATAAAGGTATTCTGGTGACTATGCTTTGCACCCTGTATTAAAAAAAAAAAAAAAAAAAATAGTATAAATGAATTTTTAATCTTAGTTAAAGCCAAGCAGCAGATATAAGATCACTGAAACCACATAGAACAATGAGAAGGAAATTACAAGAAATTTAAATATCCTGGAGAGACTGATTGTGATTTTTTAAAGCATTTATTTTTTATATATTGATTTTTATTTTATTTAACTTCAGTCTAATCATAAATTTATTCCTATATTGCAAGTTACAATTTTAATAATTTTGCCGGTGCGTAAAAATCACATGAAACTCAAATCAAAAGATACAAACAAGCAACGAGGAAATAAAAAATTAAGACATCATTTTGAACATTTTTTTTAAGGAAAAGCTTAGAACGGTCGAAAAAAAAAAAAAAACTCGTCAGGGGTGATTTTTTTCATCGTTGAGCACCAATGTACGATTTCGTTCGTTAGCAACTATAATAGCAAATTGCTAGCGGGCACCCTATCGTACAAGAAATTAATTGAAGTTAAAAATGAAGAATAAATTGGAATAAATCATTTAGTTCAAGAAATCAGAGAATCAAACAGAAAAAAACCCTGAAAAACAAACATTAATCATAGGATGACGCATTCGGAATCACAAGGATTAAAACAAGCAAAATAATTCAAGAGTTTAGTTGTACATAGCAGATGAAGAATAATGATACAACACAGCAACGGGGATATAAATTATTTTTTTTTTTTTAATTCAAATAATGTTTGAGAAAATTTAACATACTTACTATTCCTTTAATTTCAACGTATATGTATGAAAAATTCCATATTTTATGACAGTAATTCCCAAAAAGTGTCATAACGTCTCTATATCCCTTAAAAAATTCCTTAAATTTTTGCATATTTAAAAAATTTCTTTTTTCCCCTAATCTGAAGATAATGACGTTATAGTATTAATTACGAAACTTTGAATAAACACCATAAAATGCAAGAACTAGCGACTGCTACAAACAAAGCACGGCAGCTATAAACAAAGCGGCAACGCATTCAACACACTCAACGTGCTTGTTTGCAGTTCTCGTGCCTACATTGTTCGCCTGATGAAGGGTTGTGTCTTCTTTTGACGCGAAACAGTTGGTGCGAGTTCTTGCATTTCATTGTGTTTATTCAAAGTTTTTTAATTAATACTATAACTTCATTATCTTCAGAATAGGGGGAAAAAAGAAATTTTTAAAAAATGCAAAGATTTAAGAAATTTTTTAAGGAATAAAAAGACGTTATGACACTTTTTGAGGAAAACTGTCATAGAATATAGAATTTTTCATGCATATACGTTAAAATTAAAGGAATAGCAAGTATGTTAAAATTTCTCAAACATTATTTGAATTGAAAAAAAAAAAAAGTAATTCATATCCCTGTTCATGTGTTGTATCATTATTCGTCATCAGCTATGTACATTTTACTTCTAAACGCCCGTACTGAGGTGATTTTTTATAATGACGTCACATATATATATATATATATATATATATTTTTTTTTTTTTTTTTTTTTTTTTTTTTTGACTACACTATTTTAGAACGTTTACAGTACGTTTTCTAGAACGTTCTGAAAATGTGTATAACGTTTTGAAAACGTTCTAAAAACGTTTAGAACGTTCTGAGACCGTATACGTAGAACGTTCTCAGAACGTTTCTATAACACCGATGGTGATTGCTACACGTTCATTGAACGTTCTCTGAACCGTACTATTGTACGGCTTCAAGATGGACAAATAGACGTCTATAACACGTTCAAAGTGAACGTTCTTAGAACGTGTTTGCAGAACAATTTTTGAACGTTCAGTGAACGTTTCTGTGCTGCTTGGGATGATTCATCCTGGCGACAGATGTCCATCTACTACATGATGCAATCTCTTTCGATGTTTCGAATGCACTTGAGTATAGATTTTTTTTTTCTCTTTTTTTTTTTCTTCTACATATTAGTTTAAAAATATTTTAATGTTAGTTTCCTTGAACTTTGTGTGATTTTTAAAAAGATTTTTTTTTTTTTTTTTTAAATACATTGGAACAAATTTTGCTGCTTAGTGTCATTTCTCAGTGGAAAGATATTTCTATTTAAGTTTACGTGCAGGGAATACAGATTTCAGTCTTTTTAATTTTAGTTGGGGTAAAAAATTAAATGTCTGTTTTCAAATTAAAAAAAAAAAAAAAAGAAAAAAAAAATACCTCTCTTTCTATCTGTTATTAAAAATTGCCGTGCTCCTTTGCTATAGTTTCATGTCATACTTAGAAAATAATTTATTAGATTTAAAAATACAAAAACTGGGATTAGCATGGCACAAAGTTCTTATAAAAAATATGCGTTTCCCAAATAACTTTAAGCGCAATTTTCTTTTTCAGAATTAATGAAACTGACACTATACCGCGAAATTCGATGGGTTTATTTTTCGATTTCGGTTGACTAACTCAAGTTGTCAGAAGGAGACAAAATGAAATAAACAAATAAAAAAAAAAATTAAAGAAAAAAAAAATAATAATGCTGAGCTTTTGGACTAGCCAAACAAATTTTTCTTAGTCAATTGACAAAATAGGAATAATTTATTTTTATTCTCTCATCTGACTAACCGGTCCAATTTGAGGAAAATGAAAACTGTACCTGGGAAATTAGTCATCTGACAAGTTTTAGAGCCAAAACGGATCATCAGACGAAACACATTAAAGATACATGGTAAAATAAAACGATTTTTGTGTCTCATGACTAAATGGGATTGTCAGGTAGTGTTTTGATTGTTTAAAATTTTGCGTAATTTTGTGCAAATTTGTCAATGTACTTGACAAACGTTTAGTGTCACAAAGATGGCACGTCTCTTGACAAGTTTCGATTTTTCATTTTTCTGTGTGTACCATCTTCGAGGAGAGAACCTCTCGGTCACTGGTGAGCCTATTTTTATGAGTATATTATTCATGCAAAAGTGAATGACACACGTTAACCCACTTCGTATCAACCGGAGCACCACCTTCTTATGATTTCATGACAATTTCAATAGTGATTCCATGTTCTGGGACAAAGAATCGTACAAATACAGGGAATACTTTTATTTCTTTGTGATTCGAAGAATCTGAATAGACATAAACCATAATATGCTTTGGCAAGTTTTCGATATATATATATATATATATATATATATATATTATAACACCGTATACTGTAAGAATTCTATTTTCATTTACACCACAATTTTACTCGCCACTGTAAAATTTCCACTCGCCGTTGGGGAGTGGAAATTTCGCGCCCTGATACATATATTACTTATTTCCGTGCATGTGTGCAGTGCACCATGAAAATGAATGTGATGTTACAATATTTTGTTGAATTTTATGTTGCATGTGTTCGTATTTTGTATTTAAAATAGCTCTATACAATTAAAAATTTGTAGTAAGAACTTTTTAGCTGTTTAAAAAAATCCTGTTTTTAAAAACAACTCTTTACTTTGTATTTTAACATTTACTTTGTTTATCAAGTACTTGCTATTGCCTGATATTGTTACATATTTGAAACTAATAATAACAATAATTGAAGATGTTGTCGATATTGCTCATAGGAGAAAAAATAATCACTACACTTTTAAGACTTATTTATTTTTTAAATAATAAGAGAATATTTCAATGTAAGGGATTAACTATGCAATCTTACACAGTTTGTTTTTTATTAAATTATATAAATGGCAGCTTATTAGCTTAGCATACTGGCTCAAGGTCGAGACAGAGTTCAAACAGTCCTTGAAAATTTTTGATTTTTAAGTTGGCAAAATCAAGGCGTGGCAAGTTCTTGAATTTTTCTGTTTTAAAAAATTCAAAAATCAGAAAATACAGTGAAATCTGAGTAAAAAAAAAATATTAAAATTGCATGGTAATCAATAATCTCTGTCCTTCATATAGCAAATTCCACTATGAACGTACTTAAAGTTATAAGAAAATTGAAATGAAAACTAAATTTCAATCCTGATTATTTGGAAAAGTCTCAAGAAAATTTTGCTAATTTCTAAATGGTTATATTTTTAGTTAAGTAAAATATGCGACAACTATTAAATAATATTAATAAAGTCTAATAAAATATCATTGATGATATTTTCTGTTCTCCTTCCTCCCCCCCCCCTTTTCTTTAATCTTACTGCTTTTAATATACTCAATCTCTCTCTCTCTCTCTGTAAATATACTATATATATATATATATATATATATTGGTATTCACAATTTTTAAAAATAGAAACCAGCTACAGTCATTAAAGCTGTACCTGTAAAGTAAAATATTTAATATTGACACCACCACTACTGAGAGGTTCCATTCACAAAGCTGGTATACGAGAGGTGCTGGATTTGAACTCGTATTACACTTACACGCCTAGGTATTGAGTTTTTAATGTTTTCTCCAAAACTTTAAAAATTATTAATTTAAAACTTTCCAAACAACTTTTTCTGCTGGTTGGATGCAAGTTAAGCATTTTCTGCTTCTGGACTTCGAACCCTCGTATATTCAGTTGTTTTCCTTTCTTACACCCACTGAATATATCATAATAACCTGTTAAAATAAAATTTTATTAAAGACTTTAAAATAACAACTGAAAGATGCTGAACCACACTGGAAAAAAAAACTCTAAAAATAAGTTATTAATATCTTATTTTATTATTAAAAAAAATTAGTATTTAAATAATCCCTGAAGGGAAAATCGGGGTTTTATTGTGTGGATTGAGGATGATTCACAACACTAGGGTGTTGCGCTTGAATCATTCTAAAAGTTCCTAGCTCATATTTAAACTAGTTTCGGTAATAACCATGGGAAACTCTAATTAGCTAAGTTGATAAGCAGGATCTAGGATTGAATCCACCATCTCCAGTCTTCAAGCGTTGAGAGTAGAACCTGTTGGTGCACTGGTGGGATCTCATAAAGTGGAGAACAAGAATGTTAATTACAGACTTCTATTCATGTTGATGGTACTAACATATAATGTAATTTTTAAATTATATTTAAAATTGTAATTTAAATACAGCATTATTATTATGCCTAAATTTCTCTTTTTTTCACAATGAAATTCTTTACTTTGTGCAATTGTATGGAATTTTTATAAAAATAACTAATTAAAATAATAATGCAAAGGAATAATGTTAAAAAATATTTCTATTTTACTTTTAATTTAATTATAGAAGTATTACTATTATATCATTATTGTTGAAAAAAATCGAAACCAGTAAAAATGTTTTATGTGAAAAATTAGACTACTTATGTGTTTATTTTCTGATTTCTGCCTTTTATATTTTTCTAGCAAGTACAAAAATGAAGTTTCCAGGAAGTGTGTCAGTCTGTTGTGAGAACATTAATTGAAAGTGTTTATTCGCCTGAATATGGAGTAAAAAAGAAAAACAGGCTATGATGAAACAAATATTGTAACCAAATATGTAAATAAATTTTAATTTTGTTAAACAAAAGTTTTGGGGTTATTTCAATTTACACATCATACCTATTTTTTTTTTTTTTTTTTATTTATCAAAAGGGGAGAAAAAAGGGTTTATGTTTGAAATATTTTGGATATATAAAAATTGTGATTAAGTTATTGTAAAATGCTGATCCTCTCATTTTTAATTATTCTAAATCTATAAATTAAGTTTTATGACTTCATTTGAATTTACCAAAATCTTTTTTCTAAGTCTCAATAATTTTATTAGGTTTGAAATATAAGACACACTATACAATCAAACTAACATGTTAAGTTTTCAATCTTGATATTATATATTAACAACATAGATTAATTTATTATTATTATTTTTTTTATTATTATTATTTTTTTTTTCCAGTATTAGTTTTCAAACATGAAAAAATATTTCTTTATTCCGAAGTATTCTGTAACATAATTGACTATTTCATTGACATGCTTTGTATATATCAGAAATAATCTTAACTGTATTAATGTAAAATTAAATAAAAATTTAAAAATTTTTACTTTATAAATTGTAAAATATTTTGAGAAATGCAGTAGAGTACTGTAAGGTAGTAGTACAATAGAGAATCTCTAATACTGAAAAGAAAATGAAAAGTTTTCTGGATTTTAATATTTTAACTCCTTTATATTCCAGAATTTAAAAACATAAGAAAAGTAAATACATATATAAACTTTCATTTTACATGTAAGGCCTAGCTGAGAATATTGAAAAGTCTGCTTCATTAAAAAAATAAATAAAAAGATAACTATTATTTACAGAACTGTATATATATATATATATATATATATTTATCCATGTTTATCAGGGGCAATTTTGTAGGAAAAAGAAAAAAAAATCAATGATGTTTATATTTTTATTGAAATTATCTCCTTCTAACGTCTAATAAATCATTTTGCTCATATATAAAATCAAGACTAAATATACACATATGATACATAAAGTATCCTGGAAATATCTAAATATAGAATGATTCAGTAGCCAATCAATGTAAGCATTAAAAAAATTAGTTGATTTATGTGCTGTAAACAATAGAGAATTAAAAGCATACAATGTCTAATCTCGCTGACAGCGTGAAAAATTATTCTATCGGAATTTTTTTTTTTTTTTTGTTACTGATTATTTATTACCTAATATGTTTTTATTCCGATTACACATTCAGGAAATTCACAGCCATTAAATGAGTAGTCATTTTTTAAAATTTTATTTATTTTTAATTCAATAAAACAATTAAGTGCCATTTTAGTATTTTTATTTTAGCAATAAAATAAAAAAATTTAAACTTATGAAAAATCATTTTTAGAAAGTATTAATTTAACGATTGTAAATTTTCTGAATGTGAAAACAGAATTCATTTGGTAATGAGTAATTTTAGAAACAAAATTCCCCCTAAAATAGCATGCTCCTTGGTTGTTGCTGAGATTAGGTATTTTTCGCTCTTAAAAGATAAGTTAGAAGATTGTTTCAGTCATGTGAGTTTCAATTTTTCAAAGAATTTATCTACATTTTGAAAATATCAATTATTATTTTTTTTTCCAAAAATTTTTGAAGAAAAAAATATATATATCGATATATATTCTAATATTTTTTACAAGAAATTTGTCATCCATGTGTGTTTTGGGCAACAACTGTAGTTATGTTGCCATGGTAGCAATATCCAATGGTTTATCTGTGTTTTGCAAAAAAATGTGAATAATTTATTACTATGAAATAAAGGATAAACACCTGAATCCCAGATTTATCCAAATTTTTAAGATTTAACTGTTTCAAAGACAGTGACTGAAAGGTCTATCTACCAACTTTAGACTTCTTAGGTGTGTAATGGTCATATATTAAATTGACATGTTTCTGAAGACAGCAAACATTTATAAAATTTGTTTAAATATTTGCTAATGTATGTAGATTCTATATGCAAAGAAATATTTTTAAAGTTGATCAATAGACATTTTATACACTGCCCTGAAAGGGTTAACTATAATAAATAGAAAATATTTTCAAATTTATGTTTGCTAGCGCATCTTACAAGGGAACATTAAAAAGGTGTCGTCTTCGAAAAATATTGAAAAAAATATATGTGATTCTACTCTTCATAAAAAGTGAAGTGGAAAAATTATCGGCTGAAATGAATTACAGTGATGACAAAAAAAATTATCAAAATTAAGCATATTTGGCGATTTCACACTGTTAGGCGATTGATTTTGAGTACTTGGCGGAGAAGCAAAACACGGTTCTGTTCGTAAAAGGCAATCTCGGTGCTAGCGAACTTATCACCTAAAAGCGCTAAATCGCCAAAAATGCTTAATTTTGATAATTTTTTGTGGTCGCTGTAATTCATTTCAGCCGATAATTTTTTCACATTCTGATGTTTTATGAAGAGTAGAAACACATATATTTTTTTCAATATATTTTTTAAGATGACACCTTTTGAATGTTTCCTTGTTAGATTGGCAATTATCAATCCAGCATAGATCAGTATTTGCCACTATTCAATTTTTAATATTGGGCAATGCTGGAAAAAAGGTGTACCATTAGACATCGGCCAATACAGATTTATTGATATTGGCCGGTCCGGTTTAGATCGACATTTGCCGGTCCGGCTTAGATCGACATTAGCCGGAACAACATGGATAGACATTCGCCTGTATTCTTGTCAATCGCCGCAAACTAGCAAGAGATCAACCTTGCGAGCGCTGCGACTCGTGGGGGATAACGATAGTCAGGGGTAGAGCACTCCCACAGCGATTCTTTTCAAACGCTTTCTAGCTCCGCTATTGATGACGTCATAAAGCGGTCGTAAACATATAATCGAAAAAGAATAACTAAAAGATTCGATTTCTATTCGAAATGTTGCACTATCAGCCAATCAAATGCTTGAATAACTGCGGGTTTATTTACTTTCGTATATTCGAAATCATTCGAAAATTATTTTTGTTTACATACAAAGCGATTTTAGATTGAAGAGCACTTTTACTGACTTGAATATTATGGCTTCGCAGGAGTCGCATAAAAGTTCAAGATCCTCAAAATTTACTCCCGAGGAAATTAACGTAATAATTGATGAGATTGAAACATCCCCTGAACTTAATTCAGGGGTGTTTAATAACAGATTCCCGACAAAAAAGGAGCATAATGAAAAGTGGAGAAACCTTGCATTGAAGTTAAGTGCTTGTAATTTCGGGGTTATTAGAACAGAAACCCAAGTCAGAAACAAATGGTCCGATTTGAAATATAGAGTAAAACAGAAAAGCTTGAAGCATAAAAATCATCTAATAGGAACAGGTGGAGGAGAAGGGGAAAAAGTACCATACACTCCACTCGAAGATAGAATAATTGGTATTATAGGATTAAGATGTCTGGAGGGAATCGCAGATTCTTGTGATTCAAATGCATTGGTGAGTAACTTTAATTTTATAATAGATAATAAAATTTCTAATTTGAATATTAGCACTGTGTCTTATTATAATCTTTTTTTTTTCAGACTTTAGAAAATCTGAAGCAAAACAATGGTAAGTACATTTTGATTTATTATTTTTTTCTTCAAATAAGTTCCTTAAAACAAGCTTTTTAAATGCAATTATTTATTTTTCATGATTTATGCATGGTCTTTAATGGAAAATATTTTTCTGTTACAAAAAAGTTTTTAAACAGCACAATAAACAATAAAACTTATTAATGTATCAGAAACTCTTTCTCAATTCTTCACAAAATTCAAATTATATTTAACAAATCTGAACTTTTACAATTTTTATACAATAAAAGATGTATTCTTCTATAAGTTCCCCTAAAATATAAGAGAACCTCTTTTTGATTAAAAAAGAATAATAATAAAAACATATATTTATGTATATGTACATTTTTCTGTTTATTTTGAAATGCATAATTACCAAAAATACAATTATGGGAAAATAAGAGAAGAAAGTGTTAAAGAAGAAGCAGAATTTTGTAGTAATAGATGTATTTAAGTAATTGAGTTTCAGTTTTCCTTTACAAAAGGGAAAAGAAAATAAAAAGTTATTATACCTGAATAATTATATAATTCTTATTGTATATATTATATAATATCTTCAATAATTATTCATAATTATTGAAGAAAAATGATTTTATAAAATATATTTAAATTTTACCATTTTAAACTTTATTTATTTATTTATTTATTTTTTAAGTAAAATAATAATAATAATAAATTTTCTTATTATTATTACAGTAACAGCCACTACAGTAGAAAATAATGGCAATATTATTGAAGACAGTAATGAGATATATGCAGGTAATTCTTCTTATGGTACATTTCTATTTATTAAAATTAATAACGTTATCTGAATTATATTCATTAATTTTCTTTTTATTAGTATTGCAAAGATTTTTTTTTTTTTTTTCTAGTTTTAATTTTATAATTTATTGCTTTATTAAAATTGTCAAAGTAACACATATCATTTATACTTTATTTATTTGTTGAAATTTGCAAGTAGGTTATGAATGAAGTTTATTATTATTATTATTTTAATTACAAGAGGTAGAAACAGAAATATAGCTGATTCAGAAAATATCACACATGTATGTAAACTATCATCTATTTACATTTAATAGCCAAAAGAGAATATATAAATGTTAACTCATTGTTATTTTCAAATTATTACTATTGACAAATGCACAGCCCAGAATTTAATTGATCACTCAAGATCAGATGACTATATTAGGTGGATCATTTAATGACCACATCTGTATGAAGAAGATTTGAAAATTTGTATTTAGTATTAAAGTGTTATTATTTTCCACCTTTTCCTCTGAAACCATGTTTTTCCTTGAGTGTCTTAAGTTCTCCCACGAAAAAATTTGTTTTGATTAATGTTGTTAATTGTGAGCTGTGACAACCAGGATTAAATATTTTTGTCGGGTTATTTCTTTTAATTATGTAATTATTTATTTATTATTATTATTATTATTATTATTTTACAGTGGCAGTTGAGGAAGATAATTCTCTTTCTACACATGGATTTACCGCTGCAAATGAAGGTATATATATATATATATATATATATATATATATATATATATATATATATATATATATATCACCCTTTTGTTCATAACAGCATATTCTAAAATATTCTAATAAAAAATTTCGTAAATCTATTTATTAGCTTTAATAATTATGTCATTTCATGCATTCATCAATGTATTTTTATTTATTTATTATTTTTATATATATTTTTTAATTTATTCCAATATAAAGCTTTTTATAACTTCCATAATTACTTATTACCTAATTCACTTTTTAAAATTTCTTTTTCACATTCAAAAAAATTCCAACCTCTAATTTAGAAACTTTATATATTATTTTTTAAATAAAAAAATACCTAACTGCAATTTCAACTACAAAAAAATAATAATAATAATTATAATAATAATAATAATAAATAAATAAATAAAAATCTGAGAAATCAATTTTCTGAAAATGAGTTCTAATTTTACAATTGTGACTTTTCTGAACATGAAAATGTAGTTTAAAAAATACACGATTAATTCTGGAAGCAAATTTCCCCATAGAATAACATGGGCTTTAGCTGTCGCCTAGATTAGTATTGTTACTGTTAAGGCAGAATTAGGAAGGGACAAGAAATTTATCTGCCTAGACATGACTGTACTAAATTTTTTTTGATGTAAAAAAAAAAAAAAAAAAACACTGTTCAGATTTCAGTTTTTTACAACAGTGTCTATCATATAGAATTTACTCGTATATAATTTACTATAAAATCATTCATTTCTTGCATCTATTTGCACACATTTCATAAATTTTTATAAATTCAGTTTTAATAGAGTATTTTTTATATATTATTTCATAAAAAAAGCAGTTAGTAGTGCTGCTAAATGCTAACAAAAATATAATTATGTCTATCAACAGACAGGGGACTGATACATATTTCTTTTACTGTATGAAATAAATTATATTGAAAAGTACATTTAAAAAATTTACATATGTTTACAGATAAGGGTCAATCAAGCTCTCCATCAACGTTAACAGAAAATGCAACTCCAAGAACACCATGGCCTACACAAAAATCAAATAGTATGTATTTTTTCTTGTTATTTACAATTTATTTTACTTTTTTCCATTTCCTTATTGTTTTATTATACAGGAAAAATGTAGGTGCTTACTGATTAACTGCCACATTTATTATAACGTTTTGCACAGCAACTAATCATATTATACTGGAAGACGACTATTTTTATCTCAGTACAATCAATCTTTAAATTTGTCAGACTAGAAGCTATGATTTTTTATTTGTGTTTTGACTTCATTATTATACAACCCATGAACCTGGCCACACTCTTAAAACTGTACCTCTTATATATAAGGCACGAGCGCACTGTGCCTTCTATTATTATAATATAAAAGGCACATTACCAATGTGCCTCTGATTTTAAAGGGAAACGTTAGAGGCACGACGAAGTGAAAGGCACAGTCAACGCAACGAATTATATCAGAGGCACGAAACTTCTTTTGTGCCTTTGAAAACAATTCTTTCGAGTTTCAGAGGTACAGAATCCAAGTCGCGCATGCGCAACTTCCATGTAACCATCATGCATCGGGATATTTTGGTCGAGAAGGCAGCCATTATTTTCTTGTGTCTCGTACGGTCGTTCGCTTCGGTTTATTATGTTATTGTGTTTATTGTGTTATTTTTTATTGTTTTTATTTTATACAATTTTTTGAAGACTGAAGTAATCGTCCTCCTCCTGTTGAGCATGAGGTACAACAGGAATTGTTAACTACAAGTGAAATAAGTAAGTACATTAAATCAATTAATCTTAATTTATTTTGTAGATGTATGTTAAAAAAATAAATTCAAAAATAGAGTTATATTGCACTACATTTTATATTAGAGTAATAGACATTGACAAGATATAAAATTTCTGGGTATCCACTATTTATTATTTGAAATTTTGTGTACTCAGAAATCGAAGCAACTCCTTCCCCTAATGCGTAATATAGCAGTATTGAGTTTTTAATCAGAGAGCTTACGATTAACATTATTAAAAACAGGTTTTCTAATGGAAATTTTAAATGTTTGATCCACTAAATAGTTAATTATCCACCTTTGTACAATAAAAATAAATAAAATAATAATTTAGCTTTTCTGACCATTATATTCCCCCATTTAGATGGGCTTAATACTTCAGCAGAATTTGCAAGAAACATTTATTTCGGATAATAATCATTATCCGATATCTGCAAAGTCATTAATGATATCACATAACCATTGTCAATACACTATTGCCATTGTAAAGCTAGCTTTTCTTCAGCATTTGTGAGCTTTTGCACCTTAATAATTTAGATGTGGTAGATAAGTCACCATATGTGCTAGTATGATGCATTAAAAGTATCTTTAGTAAGGAAGAAGTACAACAATTACTTAGCTACATCTCTCTTATTTTCAGGCACATAATGAAATCTCAGACGGATACTTTATTTTGTTTATTCCTGTCTTCATCAGCTAATGATAACACACTGGAAAAGAGTTTTGATTTAGACTTTACAGACAGGAACAATTTCTTTTAGTTTATTTTATATAAGAAAAATTTAGATTAAATCAATCTTCTGTAGTGAAAATAAAAACAGATTTAATTTAGATTTGAAAATTTTAAAGCTTTAGTTGGATTAAGAATGGATTTATTCTTTTTTTTTTTTTTTTTTTTTTTTTAATATGAAAAATCACTTTAAAACATATCTTCTTATTTGAAAAAATATAAATATTACATTATCTCTTTATTTTTTAAAAATAAAAATAATTTGTGAACTAAATTTCCAAAATCTCCTCCATGCCTATTATACATTCCCTAATTAAAATAATGCTTAGATTTGTTGAGTAGATTATATTGTGATAATTAGAAGATAAAAAATATGTAGTATATGTGAAATGAATAGAAGAGAAATCTTGAAATAAAAATAAACTTGTGCAAGCAACAAAATGTAGTTTATATGAATGTAACCCCCGAAGAACATGATGAATTGGTTCAGTGTTCTTTAAAACTGTGTTGTTCGAGACGGAAAAAAAAAAAAAGGATTCAGTTTTGAATTCATATTGGTAAGCACTTCTAAGAAATCTTATATGTAGTGACGCATATTCTCTTATTATTTCTTCATTCTTTTTTATTGTACAAATACTAGCCTCATTCAAGTCCTCTACCTTTGCAACAACTGATAATTTTTGTCCTTTCTTTAGTCGGTTCAAAATTTATACTTTAGTTTCAAGTGAAATTGTACACTTTTTTCGAACTACCTTTTGACTTTCTGCAGACATTTTGTAAATTAAGGATTAAAAAAAAAAAAAAATTGGTTGAAATTATTAAAAATTTGAAACTCAGGATATCCTGCACTTTATGCTCAAATGAGTTCAAACTTCCATTTTATGAAAATTTCAAAATATCTATCAAATTTATACAAAAAAAAAAAAAAAAAAAAATTATGGTTGACGAGTATTTCCCTTATTTTTCACAAAATAAATATAATGGGAAAACGTAAACAACATGGAATTTCAAAGAAATATCGCAACGAAATTTGAATTGCATACTTACGTATACATTTGTAAGTAATGTGTATTTATTTCAATTAAAATGGAATGGAATTGAGAATTCATAGACATGATTTTTTAAATTTCGTGATAAAAGGTATAATTCCCTTATAATTCTGAACAATTTTGCCTTTTTAAAATCCTATTTTAAAAATGATTAATTAAAATTTACATTTAAAGCTACTAAAAACCATTTTTAAAGTCACCTTATGCTTCATAGCGTTCAGTAGTTTTTAATATAAGGTTTGCCTTTGATCACAACTCTCTATTTTATGAAATAAATGACATATTTGGAAATAATTTACATCAAATAATATACATAATTTATTCTTTTTTAAAAGAATTACTCTAAAATTGAGTAGTTTGAAACTGTGTAATTCCGGGGAAGTACAAATAAAATAGCTTAAAGCTATTAACTAGCTTATACAAGATGATCTGATAATGAGTGTATCAATTAGAAGAATGTTTAAGGCAAATACTATTTAATTTTTGTGTGTGTCCACCTATATTGATAACTAAATTAAAAAAAGTATATTTATAGGTATGTGTTATATGATTTGAGATTAAGTGAAACTGGGTGAAACATTTACCCAGTCATCTCCGTACTGTCATACAACAGTTATCTCCGTTTGGAAAAGCCTGGCTTGGCTCTATATAAATTTTAGCCTTGCTGACCTACCGTATAAGATAATAAAAGAAAGAACTACTTTTGTTTTAATAAAAGTAACATCAGGCAAACTTACTGCACATTACAAATTTTGTTCTTTTTGTACATGAGTTTTTATAGAAACAAAATTTAATAATTAAAAAAATATTGTTTGTACCTTAGTTGTTTTGAACTTTGCATTTTTATACAATTAAAATTCAGATATCATTGTTTTCTGATGATTATGTGTAAACATGTTAAAACAATACATGTACAGTATTATCAGTTTTATTGATCAAAAATGCTTATTTAGTGTTTGCTAAACTGTATATGTTCTCACATAAAACAAAATAACATATATACTATATATTATTAGCTTTTTGGAAAAATAAATTCTATTTTCCCCATTTTGTCTAAAAAACCCGGGTTTTCTACCCATAAAACCCGGGTTTTTTACAACCCTGGGTTATGATAAAAATCACTTTTTTTTTAAGAAGAAATAAAAATGAGTAACTGCAAAAAAAAATATATATATATATATATATATATATATATATAATATTTCAATAATATTTGTATTTGTCATGCATATTTAGTAAAAGAACAATTAAAAAAATAATAATTTCAGCTGAATTGTGGTAAAATTAGAAAAATTTCCTTGTGATATACAAGCAGTACTTGTTGAGTTATTAATGTGATAAATCAGAAATACACTCCATGATCTGTTATTGAAATTAGAGGTCTGCATTGACTGGATCTTTTATAGCTGATGTGATGACTAAAACTGCGGTACAGATCATTTATTGTTTGCAATGCTTAGCCCTGTGTAATTTATATAAATTAGAGTTGTAGAGTACTCGTTATATACTTGGTACTCGGCCAAATATGGACTAAGTATTCGGCCAATCCCGAGTACTTGTAAGAATTTCATTATTTTTATGTATTATTGAAAGAAATGTATTCATAAGAGTTGTTTAACTAAACTAAAAAAATATGAAAATATAAACATAGTCATTAAACTTTTGCTGCAAACATCTTTCTGCAGTTAAAACGGGCAAGTAGATTGCCACCAAACTCGGTATAGAGATGATTCATGATATGAGCGTATCCATTTTAGTTACAAGAGTTTAAGTATAACCATCTTGTATGTGTGTAATATGCAATTTCTTTTTTTTTTTTTTTTTTTTTTTTAATAAAAACTTAGTACATAAAATTGTATCTATAAAACAGACAAAAATAAAATATTTTAGAAAAAAGAACCCCTTATGTAATACTAATATAGTAGATAAAACTTTAGTTACATATTTGTGCAAATAAAAGTAAGACACTTTCAAAACTGTAAAAAAAGATTGATTTTTAATTATAAAAATAATTATGAAAATGGTAAATATACTAAAATGTTATTAAAAATATATAATCAAATTTGTTGTTCTGCAAATTATGGCCCGAAACCACCTATCTTTTTACTCTTCTAGAATTTGAAAATTAATGAAGTCTATCATGTTTGAAATGATAAAATATTTATTTTAATATTCTCATTTCATATGTAAATTTGGAACTTTTATATTCTCTAAGAATTATCTGAGAATGATTCGCACCTGAGAAAGACTATAAAGAATGAAGTTATCAGTTATTATGGTTTTAATAATCCACTAAGCTGGAAGTATCAAATATAACAATGAACCTAATTGTGTATATACACTACAAAAGTTCTGAAGTGTTTCATGAAAACATTCTGTTTGCCATTTAACTTAATTTTATGTTCAAAAAGCCTTTTTTAAATTTCAAGATGTGCAAAATTCTTCATATATATACGTCAGTTATTCTTTCTTACAACTACTCGGTACTCGGCCGAGTACTCGGTTACTCGGCGAAAGTGCTACTCGGTGCAGCACTAATATAAATATAAATTGTGTACATTTCTATGCAAGAGTTTTTCCATATAATTCTATTTAGATGTTTTACATTTCCAAGCAATAGAATATCGATAAACAAAACTGATTACTTCTACATATAGATATAGCCTGTTGCATAATAAACAGCAATTCATTAATGATTAATGAATTTGAAAACAAAATTATAATATCACCTAAGGTCACCCTAAGGGGTTTCATCCTATTATATGGTACCCCGCCAAATCTGGCGATGACGCATTGCGCCTGGCAAACCCATTCGCCGGTCACGTGAATTTGCTTCTCCTAGTGCAACCCATCAGCGCTTTCATTTCATTGGATTAGTCGCATAGCGGGAGCATTAAAATTAGTATTTCTTTAGCTGATTGGTTTAGCTTTCGTAACAGAGCGGATTTTAATTTAAATTAATTCAAAATATTTCTTTTACGTGAGAATCTTCAGTTGTTTAAGATGGTTTTTATCTTGTCTTCTACTTTTTTTTTAAAGCCGTTACGGTATTTGTAAGTAAGATGTTTTTAAATAATTAAATTTTTTACTGTTTTTAAATAATTAAAGTTTAAAAACAAAATTTTTTCAGTATATATTTTAATAAATTTACAAAGAAAAAAAAAGGTTAGGGCATGATAGTCATTGCTTCAGTATACATTTTTTCATGCACCGTGATTTAATTAGGTGCATTCAGTGATTTATTTATTTATTTATAATGCTTGCGTAGCGATCTAGCATCGGAATACTGACCGTTACAGTACATATTTCATGCATTTTCCGATTCATGCGCCTCGAAATAAGGGTGTCCAGTGATGCTTTTTTTTTTGTTTGTTTGTTTTAATGCTTGCGAAGCAAGCATACAGCAGCTAGTGTACTGATCGCGGCCTATACAAATTTTCATGCATTTACTGTCTTATGAATCGCTAATTAGGGGTATCCAGTGATTTATTTTTGGTTTTAATGCTCGCAAGGCGAGCAAACAGCAGAAAACATAGAAACTGCGGCTCCATCAATTTTCATGCTTTTACTGTTTCATGCCCCATGAATTAGGGGTGTCCAGTGATGTTTTTTTTTTGTTGTTGTTTTAATCAGGGTACGCCAATTTAAATCAACTTGATTAAAATCACTTTGATTAAAAAAAAAACAAAAATCATTGATTTAAATCAAAAATAAAATTTTACAATTTTGGGTCAATATGTAGTTTTATATAGTCTTAGAACATAAGAAAACTTGAACTTACTTGTTATTTACATCAAATACCCCCTCCCCCCAAAAAATAAATAAAATATCTGTGTTTATTAATTTTTAAAATGATTCTTTTAATTTTCTACAACTCTATTTTTATCTTCTATTCTTATTTTGAAGCTAACTACGTTCATTTGCAGCCAAATTTTTTTATACAAAGCCTTAAATTCTCTGCCCTAAGTGTTTTTTTTTTTTTTTTTCTTTTTTAAGGATAATAAATATTGTATCATCTGAACTGAAGCATTTGATTTGTCTGTCACTCTGTCGTTCATGTTTAACTTTTCTTATATCTAATTCTGATTACTATGTTTTTTAACTGGCCAAGACATTCTTAAGCAATTTTTCCCTTTTTACTTAGGCTTTTATAAAATTAGAAATGAAATGGTAATGGCCTTGCTAGTTGTTTCAGTTTTCTTAATTTTTTAAAACTTTAATCTTTTAAAAAAATCTTAGAATTTATATGTATTTTATTGGTAATAAATTGCAAATACTAATGTGTGTACCCAGTGGCAGAAACACGGCGACATAGTCGCGGACACAGAAAAACGGCTTGCGGACAGTTTTTGTCTGCACTGATAAAAAAATTTCTGTATCAAAACTAAAACTAATACCTTTATTATTTATAATTATTTATATTGTGTTGTGTGAAACATTGCTATAAAATATTTAATTGAATGAGATGAATTGAATGAATACACACAATTGTTTATACTATATTGTTCTGTAGTAAAATTGTGTTCGTGTATTGTTGCACGAGATCAGCACTGATGTTAAGCCAGGACCCCCCCCCCCCCCTTCCCGTCCCAAATCAGCTTTCAGGCTTTTTGAGTGTAAGCCAATTTCACCCCTGATTACACGCAAATTTTGCAGACAGATTATGAAATTTTAAAAGCCTGTCACAGACAGCTACAAAACTTTCTGCCACTGGGTGTGTGTATTATATATATATTATATACACATTGAATTTCCTTTAATTGAATAATTATTCTCTAAAAAGTTTCTCTTCAAAAAATTTGTTAATGTGATATTCAAGATGTTTTAATATGTATATTTTAATGACAATAATAATAAAAACATTAAAAAAAAAATTATCTTATATGCTTTTAAGCTATTTACACTTAATCATTTATTTATTTATTTTATTTTTATTATACTATATTATATCTTTATTTATTTTTCTTTTTGAAAAGAAGGGGGGGGTTGAATGTACCTATGTTGGCTAATATTAATTTTTTATTTATTTATTTACTTTTTTTTTTAATATCCTCATATATATTTTTTAAATTTAGTTTATTTATATTTATTGCTTCTTATTAGTGTTGACTCTAGAACAAAAGGGCTGCTGGCGGGAACTCGATAAAAGGGTACTTTAATATTCTGAAAAGGGGCACTATATTATTCTCAATAATTCAAAAAGGGCACTATAACATCTTCATAATATATCACTTACAAAATGTAGCCCCCCCCTCCCCTCCCCCCCCCCAAAAAAAAAATAACTTACTAATTTTTTTTATAGCAGCAATGTATCCAAGGTATAAATAAATAAACAAAATAATGAAATTTTAAAAGAAAAGAAAAATCAGATATAAAAAAAAAAAGCTTGTATAGATAATATTATATCATAGAATGTGCCAAGACAAAATCAGATTTTTATGAGAAACAATTTTGAAAATTTTTACATTTTTGAATGAAATATATCACTTACAAAATGTAAGGGGAGGAGGGAGGTAGAATTACGTTTTTACCGTTAATTAAATAAATATGCTGTTTTTCCCGTATTTGACAGAATTTACGACCGATTGCCGAAATTCGTAATTATTGCACTGCAAATTTACAAAATCTACGTTTAATAGCAAATAATTGCTAATAATATACTATAATTTTGAAACTGATTGGTAAAATTCACTCTTCTTTCAAAGCTGATTTCCTAAAATTCGTGATATTTTTGCGGTTAATTATATCGAAAATAGGGTTAATTATTAACGAAATATACAATTATCTGGCTGCTAATCGATGAAATTTGAGCCCTTTTTAAAGCTACATCTCCCAAATACCAAACTTTGCTGTTAATCGATGAAATACACACTTTTTTCAAAACCTAATCCAGAAATATGTGAAAATTTACAGATGAATTAAAAAATACCGGATTATTTCACAGCTAATTGTCAAAATATACGTTTACTCGGAACTAAATTATTTTTTTCTCCTAATAGGTTAAAAATTGCACATTTTTTTCAAAGTGGATTTCTGAAATACGCAATTATTATGCGGCCGATTGCCGAAACACGCTATTATTTAGCTACTAATCTATTAAATATGCATTCTTCTGAAAGCTGAATCTTAAATACTCAACTATTTTGCCACTAATCAATGAAATTTGCATTTTTTTTTTCAAAGCGGAATGTCGAAATCGGGAATAATTTTGAAGTAGATTTCGCAAATATGGGATCGCTTACCCACTAGTAAAAATTTACTTATTATATGCTATCATTTAGCTGCTAGCCAATAAAGGTTTTTTTTTTTTCCCAGTTGATTTCAGTAAATCGCGATACATTTGTAGCCGATAACGGAAACACGCAATCATTTTGCCGCTAATTAACAAAATTTATGTTTAATCACAATTAATCGCTGAAAAAGGCTTTTGATACTAATCGATGAATTTCTTGCTTTTTTCAATCATGATTTGCATTATACGTATAATTTTGTGGCTTTTTATAGAAATACGGAATTATTTTACAGCTAATTTTTAAAATTACGTAATCGTAAACTTGCTAAAATAGGTGTTATTTTTCTAAAAATGTGTAATTATCTAGTCATAAATCAGCTTCTTTTTTTTTTAATTACTGAAATGTCATTTTTTGCGGCTGATTTATAAAATACGCAATTTTCTTGTGCTATTTTTGTGACAAATCCATTTTAAATTCGACGATTTTTGTGGAAGTCCCATTTTCAGATATGAAAATTTCTTAGAATCACCCATGCACTATAAAAACTAAGTTATCGCGTATTCAGTTATCCCAACAAAAAGCACAGAAAATATTCTTTTTCTTTCTCCAAAGGTAGATATTTGGTACGATAAAGTTTGAAATTTTCCATGATTTTCTCTGAAACTTGTATATTAAAACACTTAAGAAAGTTTCCTATTACAAAAGACAATTCCTCCGTTAAAGTCTGGCTTTATACTGTTTTCTCCAAAACTCGCGTGATTACGGCCTAAAACACTTTAGAAAGTCTCCCACGGAAGATACCTCTTCCTGGTCTTAGATTCCTTGCGTTGTCAATCGTACTTAAAGTTCAGTAGCTTTGAATCCATTATTTTTATCGATAAATAATTAAAATAAAAAATTATTTCGTTAGAAAGTATTATTTTTTAGCAACGTATTAAGCATTAAGATTCTAACTGAAACATTGATATAGTTTAAATGAAAATCAAAATACCGCATAATCATAGCATTCGGTTTCTTTCTTCCCCCCTTTCAGCTTGTGGTTTTAATTAAACACACTCATAGCTAATGTAAACAAATATTTGTTCCCGTTCTGAGTCAACAATATTTCGATTACACAATGCCTAGCACTAGATTTTTTTTTTCTTTACTATTTATTTATGAATATTGTAAGATGAAGCGTGTGGTTCTTCAGCTAGAATGTAAAAGTTAGTTTTGTTATTTTGTGATTTTCAAGAGGCGTTGAAGTGCTTTTTATACAGACACGACATTATTTCATTATTTAAAACATGAAAATCTGACATTGACAGATTTTAATTTAGTGCCAGAGGCCTACTGCCTTGGGGGGGGACTCATGTCAAAGTTGTACCTTGGGGGGGGACTCATGTCAAAGTTGGGCCTGGGGGGGGACTCATGTCAAAGTTGGGCCTGGGGGGGACTCATGTCAAAGTTGTACCTTGGGGGGACTCATGTCAAAGTTGGGCCTGGGGGGGGACTCATGTCAAAGTTGGGCCTGGGGGGGGACTCATGTCAAAGTTGTACCTTGGGGGGACTCATGTCAAAGTTGGGCCTGGGGGGGGACTCATGTCAAAGTTGTGCCTTGGGGGGACTTCATTCAATAAATCCCCATTCAATAAACCGACTGAAATAGGCCCTTAACACTATTAAGAGTGTATTGTAAAAATTCGACAACGCTGTACCGACTGAAATAGGGGTACCTTGGGGGGGACTCATGTCACAGTTGGGCCTGGGGGGGGGACACATGTCAAAGTTGTGCCTTGGGGGGACTTCATTCAATAAATCCCCATTCAATAAACCGACTGAAATAGGCCCTTAGCACTAATTAAGAGTGTATTATAAAAATTCGACAACGCTGTACCGACTGAAATAGGGGCACCTTGGGGGGGACTCATGTCAAAGTTGGGCCTTGGGGGGACCTCATTCAATAAATCCCCATTCAATAAACCGACTGAAATAGGCCTCTAGCACTAATTAAGAGTGACCTATAAAAATTCGACAACTGTACCGACTGAAATAGGCCTCTAGCACTAAAAAATAAAATTCACAGAATAATGTTGTTTTATGCGGCAACTGTTGAAAATGCAAAATCAAAAGTTGATAAGGATTGGATCGCGATTTCTGTCTAGATGTGTGCAAGGCAAAAAGAAAGAAAAAAGAATAGTATATATTTTATTTCAGTGTCTGCCACTATTCAGTTTTATGAATTTAATTAAATATATTTGACTAGGTGGTCAAGACTGAATTTGCGGAGCATAAAAAATAACTCGCGGAGTTTTTAAATTTTTTCGGAGGTACTCTGCAGAAATCGGAGCAGTTGGCAACCCTGTGAAAAATACAAATAAGGGCCGCCGGGAGCTAAAAATGGGTTAGTAACGGCCGCGGGGCGCTAGAAATAAGTTAATAAGGGCCGTGGGGCGCAAAAATGTGTTAGTAAAGGGCCGCCGGGCGCTGCGCCCAGCTAAATCGGCCTAGAGTCAACACTACTTATATGTATTCAAATTTAAATTTAAAAAAAAGTTTCATGCTTAATTTATTAACATTTATTTTTAGTCGAATAATGTAAATAAAACAAAAAAATCTGTTTTCTTTTATTTAAGAAAAAAAAATCATGATTTTTTTACACCCTGCTTTTAATGCTCGTGACGCGAGCAAACAGCAGAAAACATAGTGACCACGGCTCAATCAATTTTCATGCTTTTACTGATTCATGCCCGATGAACTAGGGGTGCCCAGTGATGCTTTTTTTTTTTTTTTTTTTTTTTTTTAGCAAACAGCAGCAATTAAACTGACCGCGGCAGTTCAGAAGGATACCGACCCCTGCAATGTATACAGAATGAAAAAAAAAAAAGTCTTAATTTAAATATTTTTCTTTTAATAATATATATTGTAGTACTATTTTTATTATATTGATTACCACTTTTGTTGGTGCGATCCACGTCAGCTCGTTGATGTGATTTACATTTAAAAATGCCGTTTGTTGATGTATTTTGTATTTAAAATTCCATTAACGATCAAATTTTTTCAATTTCATTTGCAGGGAAAAACGATTGTTAAGAACGTCAACAGCCACCATCTTGGAAAGTAAATCACGCCTCCAAGCCGGCGGGAATTGTGCCAACAAACCGCCTATGTTGTGACAAGCTAATGAGTCACCAGTGCACGATAAAAGACAACCATGAAAATTACAAATTCCATCTTTTGTGTTCAGAAATATACCCTCAACAGCAAGATGATGAGAGTTTAAAAAAAATCCTTCAACAGAATAGATTTTGATTCAGCTGTTTTGACTGAACTGGCATGTGCCACAGTCATAGAAGGATGAATGTGTGGCAATTGTGAACGTAGGTAAGTTGGTATGTTTAAGAATACAATATAAAACATAGTCAACTTACCCTTTCGGGATCGTTTCATTCCCAGTGGGTTTGCTATTTCAATATCATCATGATAAAGCATCATAATAAAAACATTTTTTGGGTGCTCTAATAATACAGGATGATTATTATATTTGATGCCACTAAAGTAATCAAATAAGAGCTCATTTTTAACATTTTCTGCACCTTTATATGGATTATAAAAATATTTGCTATATCCAGGACTTTCTAGCAAATTTGTAATCAATTTTTTCAAAGGAATATAATATCCTTTTGCTCCACAACTTTTAAAAGAACATTCTTTTGGTTTTATGTAAATACCCAAAGAGGAGAAATATCTTTTATGTTTAAAGTTTCTGGATATTTGGTCAAGAACTAATTCTGATCCACAGGACTCCAGAAGATATTGAACTTTTGATACTACAGCATCAATTAATATTTTAGGAGCTCTGTGCTTTCCCTCTAACTCCACACACAGATCAGTCATTATACTAACTGACCTGTTTTCGGAATCAATTTTTTTGTTGGTGGCAAAATGTCTAATGCAGTATTTAATGAAGCTTTCATTTGCGGAAGGACATTTGTTACTTCTTTTTTACATTTATTAATGTGCAATTTATAAGCTCCTTTCGAATATAAATTTTTTTGTAGTTTGAGCACTGCAAAAAGTATTTTCCTTTATGGAATTTATTAAAATGCTATATGATTGCATTAAAGTACTTAGTTTCAAAAGAGCAAGAGTGACATTTATGAATTAGTTTTTCTACCTGGGTGTTATCAGCATTTTGCACTGGACTTTCAGGCATAAAACTGCAGCTTGGTGCAACATCTATTGGTTTTGATGCCCATATTGAATGGCGATATTTTAATATCCAAAAAC
Source organism: Salticus scenicus (assembly GCA_963930645.1). Lineage (NCBI taxonomy): Eukaryota > Metazoa > Arthropoda > Arachnida > Araneae > Salticidae > Salticus > Salticus scenicus. Next base: position 21,004,951 of record OZ005662.1, read on the forward strand.
CACGCCATGCTGAGTTCGTTATTAAAAGACGAACTAATTTCATATCTAAAGTAAGTATTTTCCTTTTTATTAAACATCACATTCCATTGTACATTATCAGGCATGAGATTTTTCTGCGGATAAGCGATTTTCTGCTTTTATGTGATTTCCATTAATTAAGTTTTTTTTTTTTTTAAATCAAACTCCAATAACCAGAGATGAGATTCTTCAGACTTTAGTAGGAATTTCAGACTTTTTTCCTTGAATAACGATCATTGTTCAAACGCTCCACGAAAGACTTTAGATTCTGAATCTTTCTCCATCCAAAATATAAATGTCAGTATTCATTTTAAACGTGCTTTATCAGATTCTATAACTTATAAAAGAACAGAATTATTCAGTATTTCTCACTCCATGTAATTTTTTTTTTGTCCTGCTCCCTCCCCCCTTTTTTTCTCCATCTTTAACCATCACCGATCAGATCAATCATTCTGCAGGAAACCTTTTATTTTAGAATATTTATCCATCCACAATAAAAATATCAATATTAATTTTAAGCTTTCTTTATGATATTCTAGAACCCATAAAGAAGTAGAATTGTGTTCAATATTTCTCACTCATGAACTACTTTTTACCCCCCCCCCCCCATTTTTTTTTTTCCTATCACCAATCAGTGATTAAATGTTGATTGCTAGCTAATTTTTTTTTTTTTTTTTTAACATGCAAGTTTTATTGTGTTCATGTGCAATTATTCTTTTAGTTCAATTTGTCACTTAAAAAATATTTTGTATAGTTTTTCCCTGTGCGTGTTATTTTTCATTTGAAATTAATTTTATGAACACGCATGTTTCTTCTTTTTTAAATTTTCTGCACTCTCATGCCTGATTAATGCAATTTTTAAATTCATATATATGTATAAATATTTGAATTTCTTTTTTTAGTGAGGAGAACCTTATGTGCAATGGGAATACTAGTGCCTTAAGATGAAAATATCTGAATCTAGGAAAATCCCTTGCTTGCTAAAGAAATCCCAAAATGATTTGGGATTTACCTGTAAACGGCAGAAGAATGTTCGAAAAGAAAACACTCCAATTTATGTAAGTTGCTGCTCTTTAGAATGCATCATAATACTTTTTGTTGAGGAAATTTGTTTTGCAATGTTAAAGAAGTAAAATTGTAATTATCTGTAAAATGTGTTTTAATCAAGTTGTTTATTATAAAACTTTCTTACAAGAACATTATCTTAACTATTGGATGTGTGAAGAAATAATTTCAGAATAAAATATTGAATAATAAATAATAAGCATAGAAAAGAGAAATTATGACATAAAATTTTATAAACATTTTCAGAAATGAGTGTTAATTTTTTTTTTTTTTTTTTTTTTTTTTTTTTAATATAATTTTAAGTAAAGCACAGTCGAACCTTGTTAACGTGAATCTCAAGGGGAAAAAAATTTGTTCAAGTTATCAATAGTTCATACTATCAGTAACTTCTTCATATAACTAAACTAATCTTCATTTTGACGGGGATTCTGGAAACAGTTCATGTTAAAAGTAATTCACATTAACGCGGTTCGACTGTATTATATATTTACTGTTTTTATTATATATTTGCTTTGAATGATGAAGTATTTACTCTAGCGACTATTATAATCTCTTGTCACAATTTAGCATGTGTTTTTACAATGAAAAAATTCATCTTTATGCATTGAATTTTATAGTTTGAATAAATATTTAATATATAATAATAAAAGGAAAGGTTTGTCTGCCTGTCTTTCTATACGTTCAGCCTTTATTGAACATAGAAGTACAAAAATTGACATATGGATGCCCAAGAGTCTTCCCAAGGGGGCCCTTGAAAACAGAATTTAAAAATTTTAATTAGTCATGGAGATATTAATTACGTTAACCTATGTCAATTAATAAATGAGTCAATTCTGACATTAAGCAGCATTAGATGCCCCAATAAGTTAAAAATATCGGTCTAATTTATCATCGTCTAAATTTATCATCGTCTATCTCCCTTTAAAAAATATTAGATCCATAAAAAGAAAATTCTCTTATTATCCATGTTTATTCTAAATTATTATTATTTTTTTAATATATAAATTTAATTTTAGAATTCAGGGACTTGAGATTTTTCAGCTTTTCTAGAGAATTCAATGTTTATACACTACAGATTTATTTTTAATATTCTTATAATGGTGTAAGTCTAACAATTTTCGTGCTTTATAAATTAAAATTTTTATTTTCTTATGTGTATTTTTGTTGCATCATCTTATTAAATTTAAGGTTTACATGTTGATATTAGTGAAAACAGTCATTTAATAGTCAAAATAGTTATTATATTTAAATATATATATATATTACATATTTCAGTTTGTTATAAATAAATATAAAATATTTAAAGATCTTAATTTTCTTTTTAGGGTGACTATTCTGAAGAAAGTAAACGACCGGGGCCAAGTATTTTCTTTATCAGTAAAAAAAAACATTATACTGTGTGGCGAAATAACGAAGTTCAGGCAATTGTACACTAGAACTGGCACTAGAACAAAAATGTTAATGTGAAAGTAAATAAAATATAAATGCATTTGATTGGTTTGTATTTTATTTCTATTGTGTATTCTTAATGCTTATATGGATAATAAACAGTGGTCTAGTGAGCATAACTGGCACCTGGGATGTGATACCTTTTTAATGTCTCCCCAACCCTAAAAACCTGTAGCAATATCTATCAAACCTGTAGCAGCAACCTGTACCCCAGAGGTGACACAATGTCTATTTTGTGAAAAGGGTTAAAAGTATGTTCTTTAAATGTATTTTATTTATTTACTTATTTTTTTAATTATAGAGGATTTAAGCACTAATGTCAAGTTATTATAAAGGAGAAAAAACAGTGAAAAGTAAAACTGTGTTAGTTTTCTTTATTCGTGACAACTTATTTCATTGTAGCACATCAGACATAGTGGTATTAACTTTTGACAAAATGACATGGTATCTTTTACCTCTGGAGTACAAAATACAGAGAATGAAATTGGGTAATATTAATTTATCCCTAGCAAGTATAATGCCTGGGGTATGATCAACCCTTCTGTGTCCCCCCACTCATATTTATATAACTGTCACTAAAACTAATGTAAACTTTTACATTGTTTTGTTTAATTTGAAACAGGATATAATTTTCTTTTTTAGGTTTAAAATAATAAAAATAAACAGTAATATAAAATAGCCTTAGATAAATATACTATATAGATATAATAATGAGTTATACATATAGTAAAAGCCAAGCAACAGATACAATATCACTGAAACAACATAGACCAATAAGAATGCGGTTTTTTCAAGTAGGAGAAGCACAAAAAAGGTGAAAAAAATTCGTCAGGGGAGACCTTTTACCCTTAAGCACCAATGTACGATTTTGTTCAGTGGCTATAATAGCAAATCACATTGTGGGACCCCCTATTATACATGAAATTAATTGAAGTGAAATTTAAAATGGAACAGGCTATTAAATACAAATTAACAAAGAATTTAACAGAAAACAACCTTAATAAACAGACAATACTCAGAAGATGATACATTTGGAGTCACATGGATGAAAAATGTATATTAAGTCAGGAGTTTATTTCTTTATGGAGTAAAACAAGCAAAATTCAAGGTTTAGTGGTTCATAACTGATAAAGAATAATGAAACTTTATAGCAATATGGATTTTAAGAATATTTAACTACTCAAATGAAGAAATTGAACATATAAAGGAATAAGAAATAATGCATATTTATACTACTGCAACAGGCCTGCTTTTTTTTAAAAAAAAAATTTAATTTCACATTCCAATCCAGCCAAAGAACACGACCCATCTTCCATTTTCCATCAGTAATAAAGAAAAGGGTTGTACAATTAAAGGTGTTTTTAAAGTATTGCTTTTACAGTCATTTACAAATATTTTTAATTTAATGATAACCAATTTCATAAAGATGATAATATTGAGTTTTTTTTTTTTTTTTTAATCCAAATAATAGTGAGAAATTAGACTTAAATTTTATTTATTTATACAATCTACTTATTTGCAGAATTGGCATGAGGTTTCCAAGGTAAATGAGATAAAAAAAAAATCCTAGCTCTAAAACACAATTGCATTGTATATAAAATGCAATACAAACAATATAAATTTTTATATGTTCTAGGATACTAAAAAATATGTACACAAAAGTGTACACGATGAAGCCAAGGTACAATCTGTAAAATAATTAATGCATTGATTAACCACTAACTAAGTTTATCACAGCCATGCCAACATTTTAATTTATTTCGCAGCATTGTAAATTCTTGCAATTTCTTCATACCACTATGTAGTGAAATTTTCTCCAAAATGTAATTACAATTAAATAAGAAAAGTAATATACCCTTTAGGAAGAGAGGTGTAATCATTATAAGATAAAAAAAAACTTTCTGTACCATGTTCTTAAATTTTCTGATGAATCATTAATAAAATATGCAAGAATAAAAAATAATATTTAAGCACATGAACTCAGTTTAGTGAACTAATAATAATAATGGGGAAAAAAAGGCTAATTTTTTAAGGTTCACATTTAAATGTATTTATTTTTTGTCGAAAGAAAATGAACCCGTAAATTTTTTTTGGCAACAATTATAGCTAATATTTTAATGGCTATTTATAAGGATTAGGAGCTTATTATTTTCATATTTTAATTAATTAAAAGAAAACTATTCGAAAATCTGACTTTGAAGTATTGTGTTGTCACTGTGTTCTGAGCTACTGTGAAAGTTTCAAATGTCTAGCTAGTAGGGAAGTTAGTTAAAAATAGATTGCAAATTTGTATCAGACAAACAAACAAGAATAGAAGTTAATAAAAACATGGTAAAAAAGAAAGAAGGTACTAACAAAACCAGAAAAAATTAAAATGTTGCCATGTCTAACAGTGTATTATACTAAATTACAAAAAATGAAACAAGCTGTATATTTCTTTGTTATTTTTTTGTCTCCGTAAAAAAATTAATAAATAAAAATAAATGCTTGTTTTTTGTTGAGTAAACCACTTCTTGATTTCATCCTTTGCCTGCATCTGAGAATAATTTGCTTTCAGATTTTAGAGTATGTTTTCTTTATTTTAATCTTTAATCTGTCAGATAAACTGAATACAAAGTAAAGCAACACACACACACGATATATAATATATATTGTGCAGCTCATTAATATGAATCTCAAAGAAGATAAAAAAATTGTTCATGCTGTCACTAACTTTATATAACTAAACTAATCTTCATTTTGACAGGGATTATGGAAACAGTTCATACTAAAAGAAATTCACATAAATGAGGTTTGACTTTATTAAATAAAAAAACTCATAAATAAATGTAATAAATGGCAAAGACACAAGTATTGTTTTAGATCAAAATTATTAAACGTTATCTATTATCAGCCTCCCACACCTCCCCCTCCAAAAAGAGGAAAATTGTGTTGGCTGGATTGTTTCAAGAAGTATAATTTTTATACGGCATGAAAGCTACAGCACATGTTGTAGCTTGCATGCTGCACTTACTTTTTTTTTTCCTTAAGCAGTCTAAGCATATTTTTATTATTCTGTGAAGAAATTTGTTTTGTAAATTACTCATTACCAAATGTATACATTTCAAAATTCTATTTTCATATTTAGAAAATTCATAAATGTTTAGCTACTTCTTGTTTTTTAAAAATTCTTTTTTTCACTTTACAATTTTAAAACAAAATATTAAAAAATATTTTTATTTATTTATATTTTTTAAACAGAAACATTATAATGATTGTGAATTATCCAAATGTGAAAACAGAATTAAAAAAATATACACTATATAAATAATGTATAATTTATAAATCAAATTTTTCTTTAGAATAAAATGAAGTTAGATTTGTTACGTTTCTGGTCAACTTTTAGGTGAAGAGTGAATAAACAATATCATCTTGCTAACAGCTGTAACCCATGTTGTTCTATGGGAAAGTTTGTTTTCATTACTCATTACCTAATATATTTTTTAAATTGAGAAAATTCAAAATCACTAAATTAGTATAGTATTTTTAAATAAATTAATTTTTCACATTTTTAATATTTTGACTTGGTAGCTTAAAAAAAAAAAAAAAAAAAAAAAAAAAATGCCCATAGTTTTTTTTTTTTTTTAATAACATTAACTCAAAATTATTATTATTATCATTATTATTTTTGAAAAATCAATTTTTCAAAATTGAGAGCTAATTTTTAATGGTAATTAATTTTCTTAATGTAAAAATTGAATTTAAAAAAATATATTAGATAATGAGTAAATTAAGAAACAACCTAAAATAACATGGGCTTGGCTGTTGGTGGGAACAGTATTGCCCTCTCTTAAGCATGTATTTTTTGTATCTGATCCATGCAAACTAACACTTAGCCTCAAAAATTGTGGAAATATATGAGGGGCAGAAAGGCACCAATGCAGCATGAAAGATGCAGCACCAGGTTGCTGCTTTTTATGTTGCAAATCTTTCTTTCTCTCATTCATGTATAAATGTTGGTCATTTTTTCCATAAAAAAAAAATTGAGTAATGTACCCCATTCTCAAGAAGACTCGTCAGCCAACCAAATCACATATTAATATATGGAAAATAATCACTTGTTATTCATTAAATATTGTATCTCCATTTTCCCATTCAAAAGTATCCACCAGTTTTAATCCTTTGTTTTCCAAAAACTAATTTTTTAATATTTTATTTCAAAACTGTAAAATGTAAAATTTTGGATTTTTACCACCTTAAAATAAATTTAAAAAATCGAAAAGATACTTTTTCTTCTTTTTTTAGTTTTGTTTGAAAACAGAAATTTATTTAAAAATGAAAATGTGTGTGAATGTGAAAACAAAGTTTTAAAAAGAACGAATAATGATTGTTTCTTCATGTTTACGACATTTAACACACTGTGAAACACTGGCTCTTAATAAAAGTCATGGAAATTAATTTAAAATAAGATTTTTTATTTAAAAGCACATTATGTCTCTTCAGAGAGTAAGTGCATATAAGCTTTTTGCTATTTAGAGGCACAAAAATGTAATGTTGCACCTCTTAATTTCAAAGGCACAAAAATCATAAATGTGCCTCTTAATTTCAAAAGCATCATTTGTGCCTTTTAATTTTCAAAGGCACGAAAATTAAAAATGTGCCGCTTAATTTCAAAGGCACCTCTCGTGCCCTTTAATTTTCAGTGGCACAAAAATGAAAAATGTGCCTCTGAATTTCAAAGGCACTGTTCGTGCCTTTTAATTTTCAGAGGCACGTGTGCCTTTTAATTTTCAGAGGCACGTGTGCCTCTTATTTTTCAGAGGCACAAAAATGAAAAATGTGCCTCTGAAATAAGAGGCACAGTTTTAAGAGTGACCAGGGATAACCAGTTGATATGTGACAGAATATTCATCACAAACAGAAAATTTAATTTTCACAGTGCAAATACTAGAAAAAATAAATACAGCTGCTAAAATTTTCATATACTTCTTTTTCAAATAAGTTATTGAAATAGTATTTCTACTCCTATTAGTACATATGTTGATAATTAATAGCAAGATTTAAAGAAAAATAATTATACGATTTATAAAAAAAAAAAAAAAAAAAAAAAAAAAAAACCTTTATATACCATGCTTTTAAATTTTCTGATGAATAATTAATAAAATACGCGATTATAAAAAATATTTAAGCACGCGGACTCAGTTCAGTTAACTAATAATAATAATGATTTTTTTTTTTTTTTTTTTTTTGGGGGGGGGGGGGGGGTTAAAAAACAAAATATTACTCCTTTTTAGAACAACGTATATTATTAGCATCATGAACTACATTAGCACTTATCAACGTATATACATTTTTAAAAATGACAATGACGTCAGTTTTTGTGAGATGAATCATTTAACTTTTTATAATTTTTTAACGTTCATGTTTAATTAAATGTATTTATTTTTATGTCGAAAGAAAATGAACTCGTACATTTTTATTGGCAACAATTAAATTATAGCTAATATTTTAATGACTATTTTTTTTGCTACAAGGAGCTTATTATTTTCATATTTTAATTAATTGAAAAATAACTATTCGAAAATCTGACTTGAAGTATCGTGTTGTCACCGGGTTCTGAGCTACTGTGAAACTTTCAAATGTCTAGCTAGTAGGGAAGTTAGTTAAAAATAGATTGCAAGATTCGTACCGGACAAACAGACAAAATTAGAAGTTATTAAAAAACATTGCAAAATAAATAAATCTTCTAAGAATTTTCTTAAACTTCTCAATAAAGGTATTCAACAAAATTATATTCTTTGTAACTTGGATTAAAAACATGATCCCTTTACAATATTGATGACTCTAAAGGCCTATATTGACAGAAAGCAGCATACTGACGACCTTTCTAACTGTTTTTAGCCCTTGATTGCTCCTTTTATCAGTATTAAAAGCCATTGTTTTTTTTTAATTACCCCTGACAAGTATTTCTAAATTTTTCAAACACCTAAGAAGGTCTCATTTTATTTTCTTAGTAACTTCCAGCAAACTAGAGGCAGATAACTGGATTTACTTTATACACAGTATTTCGTTGCTCTGTATAATCAGTTGAACACACACAAATGTAATTTAAAAAAAAATCTAATAAATCTTTTTAAAACAAGGTAGTATTTGGTAAAACAAAAGAGTTTTCTTTTTTTTATTACAGTCAGCTGTATACAAAAATTGCTTAACTAAACCAATTTTGTTTATACCATACTGCTTTTTATATAAAATGTAAGTCATTATTCATAATTATTGTTGTATCTTGATTTTCTGAAGATTTTTTTTTTTCCCTTCTTACAGACAGTTCCACAGAGAGAGGTAGAACTTACCGTGCTCTAAAGCGGAAGAGATTGGAAAATGAATTGGAAGAATTCGAAATTGAAGCACTATAAATGCAGAGAACTATGTGTAATGGTGTTGCAACTTTAGCAAGCAGTATGGTACAGGTTGTCCCAGCAGTACAAGCCACTCAAACGAACACCTCCTCCATTATGGACATTTTATCAGAAATGAACAATAATATAAAAGATTTAGTATCAAAAATTGACAGAAATAACACATTGTTAGAAGTGGCATTAAATTTAAACAATGAATAAATTATAAAATATTTGAAAAACATAAGTTTTCAATTATTATCTTATGTAAATTTACTTCCTAGGCAGTAGGCAAGGGGATCTGCCATTATAATAAAAACTCCCCAAGGGAAACAGTGTTTACCTTTTAGTTTGTGCAGCACTTTATCAGAGGGAGCTCAAGTTTATTCATTCAAAAAAAAAAAAAAAAAAAAAAAGATCTCTAGAGAAACTCGAATACTATGTTAGTAGGATCCACTATTTTATTTATTTATATATATATATTTAAAACTATTTTTAGGTGCAAATTTTCTTCATGTGATAAAAGGTAGGCACATGTGCAGCATGAAAGCTGCAATGCACTAATGCTTACCATAGTATTTTGAATATTCAGATTTTAAGTAAGGCTACAAAATCTTTTTTTAAATAACAGTTATTCAAGCACAGCTGTTCAACATTATGATTTTTGAATAGATGTATTTTTTAAAGAACTTTTTGAAAGCTTCTGTAGCAGTTTTCAATGATTAAATAAGTTAATCATTTCTATTAAAAAACAGCAGCAGCCAAAACTCATAACATGTGGCAGCTATGCTTATGCTGGGCATGAAAAAAAAAAAAAAAAAAAAGACAATTCTATTCAAATTTTCAACAAAAGATTTATTTTGATATATCTATCCGTTCAATCTTGTTTATTCATTATTTATAACAATATCATGAAGATTCACACATACACTAAGCGACAAAAAAAAAAAAAAAAAAAAGCCGCACTGCAGAAAAAATCTGGAGAGACTCAACTCGACTTTCCGAACATTGAGTAACTAACAGTTTTGTAGATAAAATAAAGAAAGAGGTGTTGCTAAACAAACAAAAAAGAGAAAAACATAACAGAGTGTTTGAGTATTTTTCTCCATATATCACACGAGGCTACTGAACTTTGATCCCTTAGATCATAAGGATAAAGAATTTTTCGTTGTGTCCCTGTAAAAATCTATAAATGCTAGATTCACCAAAATGCTTATAGTTAGTGCAACAGTGATTTAAAATATTCATACAAATTTTCAGCTCAATTGAATAAGGCGTTTAGATGCTATCGCTGGTCTCATAGGCTATAAAGATAAAGAATTTTTCTTTGTGTCCCTGTACAAAAACTGTAAGTGCTAGATTCACCAAAATCTATACAGTTGGTTCAAATGTGACCTATAACATGTGTACAAATTCTTTGCTGAGATTAATAAGGCGTTTAGACGCTATCACACTTTTAAAAATTTGGCAAAGAATTTTTCTTTGTGTCCCTGTAAAAAAACTATAAGTGCTAGATTCTCCAAAATCTATACAGATTGAGTATCTGTGACCTATAATATGTGTATAAAGTTTTTGCTCAATTGAATAAGGCGTTTAGATGCTATCGCACTTTTAAGATTTTGGTCCCTTGGCAATAATGATAAAGAATTTTTCTTTGTGTCCCTGTAAAAAAACTATAAGTGCTAGATTCACCAAAATCTATAGGGTTCGTACTATGGTGACTTACAATATACGTACCAACTTTCAGCTTATTCGAACAAAGCGTTTAGACGCTAGCGTGTTCACTCACAGACATACACACATACATACACACATACATACACACACACATACATAGATCATCGTAAAAATAGTGAAAACGGACTCGTTGGACTTCGAAACGTATAGAAACATCAAAATCTCGAATTCGGATTTTTGACATGATTACAATACTTTCCTCACTATAGTGTTCGGAAAGTAAAAATGACTTATACATTTTTCTATTTGTAATAACTTTAAAATTAATCGTTGAAACAAATAAAATTGTCATGTTTGCATAATACCAAAGGGGAGAAATGATACCTATGTACATTTTCGATATAATAACTTGCTTTATTACACTCTATGAAGTACATTATAAGAATTTGCATAAAACATTCGTTTTAAACATAATGCAATAACCAGTTTAAATGCCAAAAAAAATTTATATCTTGCTAAAAAAAGTTTTACCAATATTTCGTTAACATTTAATTATTTTACTATCTGACGTATTAAAATATTTTTCAATATTCATTCAAAAATTAATACTTTTTGTGGCATCGTTAACTGCCTTATTGAAATAATTTCTAAAATTACAATTTTTTGGACAATTGCAATTTATTTTTAACACTGGACTGAATGCCGAAATGTATGTGGAGGACAACATAATAAAATCTATTCTAAAATTTGCTTTTTGAACAATAAAATTGGCGGTTGTAGAAAAAGAAAATATCAAAGTGCGTTTTTTTTTTTTTTTTTTTTTTTTTTGTGGCTTAGTGTACTTAGAATTACTGATGCCCATAGTCTTTTTTACCATTATTTATATGTGTCGATCTTTTATAATGGGTGTACGCTATTGAAAAAAACATAGATTATTATGCAAAAATTGTGGTAGTTTTCTACTATTTTTGCATAAAAATCTGATACAAATGGTGGCAACCCTGCATATCTAGGGTTGGATCCAGTGGATTTTTATTTATTTATTTATATATTTTAAGAAAAATTGCCCGCTTTTGGGTTTTTTTTAAATTTCATAAGACTTTCTTCGATAAAAAAAAAAAAAAGCAAAATACCAAACAACTGAAACTCATTTTTTTTCATTTATTTTTTTACAAAACAATTTACATGAAGAATGAGTTTTTTTTTTTGGTGGTATAATTTTTACAAACAAAAGATTTAGCATTACATTTAGATGCTTAATACAACAGAGCGACAACTAGAAAATAGCTGGGGTAAGTAATATCTGCTCAATTCTGCATCATATATTAGCGCTCATAAATAGTTACTACTGAACAAGTATAAATATTTACTATTGTATTCAATATTAGAGCAATGAACTTTGCTGGTAGCCATTTTCCTGTCATAGATTGAAATGCCTCACCTACTAGGCTAACCTTCACTTGCATTGACACATTTACCTTTACTGATTTGTGGCTTAATCTTACAGATCTCAAATGTTTCAAAAAATGAAAATTCTGAATAAATTTACATATTAAAAAATTGAAATCAGGGTTCTGGCCAGTTCATAAGGGATACTATTTTAAAACGTTTAAATTTTTATCATCACTCATTTATAGTAGTTTACACAAACTAACAATAAGCTGACTAACTTAAATACGCACACTGCATCATTTTGTGATTTTAAGATTCCTTATACTGCAAAATTTATATTAAAAAATATATATAGAGAGAGAGATAGAGTACCAAAGTTTCCCATACTTATAGTTTGCTACATTACACAATTTATTTAAAGAGTTGTAGATAAAAAGTTTGAATACTCATAAATCATCACATGTAAAAATAAAAACTGCTCATTGAATTTCAGGAATTTTCGTGTAATATACTTTGATTTAAAGACCTTTTTCTCCTTTCAACTTTTCGACAATTAAGGTAACTGCATAGGAAATTTAGAAAAATCTTTCAATATCAATATATATATATTTAATTACAAAACTTACATGCATTTTATTGGTTACGAAAAAGAAAAAAAAGTCACTTTGCCTTTTTCTCTTCATGTTATTTCAGAATTTTTAAAATAGTCACAATTTGTTCTGAAGAATGGAATTGTAGAACATGAGCATGAAATAAATTTAGAGAACATCTGTTCTTGAATTTTATTTATTTATTATTAGTATTTTTTTTTTTTTTTGTGATTTTCTTAGGAAATAATAAAGTAATTAATTAAGGGATACTTTTGTATTAACTGCATGTCATTAATTTTGGTTAACAAAGATCACTATAAGAATAAAACAAGTCATTAGAACATGAAGAAAAAAATTAAAATATTTATTTCAATATCGCGTGAAGTTAAAAATTTAGCAAAAAAATACATGAACATATAGGCAGAAGAAAAATAAATAAAATGTTTCATTTATATTTCATTTAGTACATTTTATTCATGTTCACATAATTACTTAAAAAAAAAAAAAAAAATATTTTTCTAAAATGACCCATTACTTTTTCTTGTAGAACCCCAACTTTTTTTTTTTTTTTTCCCAGGTTTTATTTTGAAAAAAAAAAAAAAAAAAATTATCCCCCCCCCCCCCCTAAAACCCCCAAGTTTTTGAAAATCCAGTGCATATTTGCAAATAAAAACATAGACAAACACAGTAAACAAAGACACATTTTTTATCTGTAACAAATTTTAATTCAAACAAATACATACTAGTTAATAATATTACATAATTTCACTTTAATATCAATTGTATATACATAAGAAAATCACTGAATATTAAAATAATATATATGCATAAAACAATGAATATAAAAAGATATTTGCTAAATTTAGATAGCATCATTTCATATGTAGTTTGCTGTAAAAACATTCCTTCCTGCATATTCAAAAATATATACATGTAATCAGCTTGTATACATTTGTAATACATTACTTCATTTTTCAACAATATGAAAGAAAGGATAAAAAAAAGGATATAATTTTTATTCACATTAAAATAATGTAAATAAAATGTAATTTACCTTTTATTCTCAATTATTTTATTATTCTTAATTAAGTGCCTTTAGTCATTAATTTTTTAATAATATAAAATGTCAATCAAAAATTAAATTACACAATCTATAATAATAAAATATCTGCCTTATTTCTTACAAAATTTTAAACTCGCAACAATTGTTTCGGGTTGAAACAGCATGCGACCCTTCATTAGGCGAACAAAGTAGAGACAAGTACAGCAGTCAAATCAGTAACTGCTGTACTCATGCCTACTTTGTTCGTCTGACGAAGGGTTGTGCGCTCTTTCGACCCAAAACAATTGTTGTGAGTTTATTGCATTTTATGATGTTTTTCCAAAATTTTGTAAGTAATGATTTAAAATGCCAGCTCTGTGGTGCTTCCTTATTGAGATATCTGCCTGTCTGAGCGTCTATATGTTCATCCCCCACTGAACGTAAATATACAAAAAATGAAATATGGGTGCTTAGTAGCCTTCTTAAATAGATAGTGAATGCAAATTTTTTAATTTTTAATTAGTTGTGGAGATATTAATTAAATTTCACATTAGTATTTTTCACATAGTTGGTATAAAAATCATTCTTCCCCTCCAAATTTTCTAAAATAGTTACATTTTTATTGGAAATTATACTTAACACAACTCATGTGACCGAAAGACAAAGTAAGATTAAATTTTCTTTTATACTTTGCAGTATTTTAAATTGACATATGCTCTTAAAATTTTCTAATATTTTTTTTAATGCCCGATAATTTGGTTACAGATATTTTTGAAAGTGAAATTATTAAAGGGGATGGGGAATGGATGAAGGGGCAAAAATGTTTTTAAAAAAAGTTACAGCATTTTAAGTTGGTATTTTTAAAAGTATTTAAAGCCGGATAAATGGATTGTGGATATTTCCAAAAGTGTAAAATTATTAAGAGGGATGAAGGAGCAAAAATTAGAAATGAAGTTAGAGAAAAATTGATATTATAAGGTCAAAGAATCTCGATTCTTTGATAAGGTTTTTTTAAGGCTCAAGAAACCGATTGCAAATATTTTTGAAACTGTACAATTTTTAAGAGGGGCGGGTTGGTGGATTTCTAGCCCTCTACTATATATCTAAAATATTACAAATAGAAAAATACATATAAATACATATAAATGAAAAAATTATGGATGAAAAAAACTAGATGTGAAGACTGATTTCTTCACGAAATCTAACACTCTTGGCGCGTAAATCATATGTATGCACAGGGCTTTGATCTGGTGGGATGTCTGGTTCATTTTCAACACCGTCATAGGCATCAGCATCATGATCAAGATTGTACTGTACGCAAATGTTATGCAAGACAGCACACATCATTATTATTTTGCACACTTTACTTGGTGCATACTTCAGTATCCCACCAGTATCATGTAAACACCTCCATCTTGACTTCAAAATACCAAAGCATCGCTCGATAACATTACGAGCCCTGCCATGAATTTCATTAAATTTCTTGTTCCTTGGCAAACTTTCATCGGGATATGGCGTCATTAACCAAGGCTCCAGTGGATATCCACTGTCACCCAAAAGAAAATTTTTCTCTGGAATGAAATTTTGTGAAAAAATTTCTCTTAAGCTGCTTCCTCGCCAGATAAAAGAGTCATGGTTGCTGCCAGGCCATCTTGCCACAACATCTAAAATTTTCAGGTTATAATCACAAACCTAGAAAAGGAAAAATAAAAAATGCCACCTAAGTAATATTAACAGTTAAGAACATTTTTTAATTCTTTAATGTAGAATGTCATTTCTTAATATTAAAGTTATCACAATTATATAATTTTATTATCAACTAGCAAGTTTTGCCACTAAACTACTCACTACATGTAAAGAGGGTTTGTTGGATTATTTAAGCATACTTCAGAATCGGATAACATGTATAACTTCAATGATAATGTATTATGCTTCGAGTATGTTAAAACCATCACTGTATACAGTTAACTTATGCATCAATCTGAAAATGCATGAAAATCTGTACAGAAGCAATCACTATCATGCATGTATGCATACTTCCTTTAAAAAAAATCATTGAACACAGCTAAAATCACATCCATGAACCGAAAAATACATAAAATATAAATATTCACACAAATTTTGCATATGTTTCTCTGTTATTGGCTTTGGCTGTCTATCAAGTACTCTGAAGGTCTAAAATTTATGTCTTAAAAATTATCTATGTAAACAACCTATAAATTGCCTTGTTCAATTTCAAAACTCATTATATCCATTTTTGATTTACTTAAACAGAGTTGCCAAGTTCTTTAATTTATTCCAGAGAGCACTTAGCCCTGTCTTTATTTCACACCACTTAATTTATAAAATGATTTTCTTTAATACATAACTACAATAAAATAAGAAAAAAAAAATACTTTTATAAGAAAGTAGTATTAAGAAAAAAAAAAAAAGAGAGAGAGAGAGAGAGAAAAGAAAAGAAAGAAAGGTAAGGCTGGTCCGGAATAAATTATGGAACTTGGCAGCTCTGCTCAACTTATCTGATCATCCTACTATTAGTTTCAGCAAATGAATGCAAGTTCAAAACAAAAGGGAAAATGAATTTTGGAATTTGTTTAGTCAATTACTATTTACATATACAAATAGAGTAATCATGCTTGTTATATAATTGTTAGTATATTAAAACAAATATATAGATAATAAACATACTACATGACTTGAATAATTTATATGTGAATAAAGAATAAGCAGATAAATAGTCAGAAAATACTTTTTTTTATTAACAGGAAATCACTTTTTGCACTGTAAGGGCAACATGGATTAATCTCAAAGTGAGCAAGAAATATATCATGACATATATAATAAGATAAATATAATATGACCAATTTATTCATCATCTGTATAACATATATAATTGAAATATGTATTACACATAAAAAGTAAATGTTGCATATATAATGTGTATAATAATATACATCATACTATGACATTTGGGATATATGAATATATGCTATTTGTAATGCATTATATAGGTATAAAAGCCATTAAACAAGAAAATAAAAAAAAATATTTGATTAATTACTCACCATCTGTACATTAACTGAATATCTCCCATGCCGATAAATAAAAAGAAAATGATCGTTTTCTGTAGGTTTAACGATGTGGACATGAATACAATCTACAGCTCCAACACAATTTGGAAAACCTGTGTTTTCATAAAATGCTGATTTAATGGTTAACAAATCTGCAGAATTCACTGGATATTTTATATAATGTGGCACGATTGCACACATAGCATCAACAAATTTCTCCAAAAATCTTGATAGCTTGGGATATATCAGTAAATGCACTTTTTGCAGTGACTCGCTGGAAGTTTCCCGAGCTCAGGAAAAATAAACTGCACAGCACCTATATATAACAGACGCATATGTTAGCTTGAATGGTTATCGCAAATAATATAGCTACCTAATCATAAATCTATAAATGCAGTTAATCAAATTAACAAAAATTAAAAATTTAGGAAAAGGATGACATTAAAATTAACATATTACTGTTTTAAATAGCATCAGTCTAAGAATCATGATTCTGATTACAGTTTCACAGAGAAATTATAGAATCTCAAATTTGGATAAAGAACATTTTTTGATGAAATTTTTACATTTCTATTTTTCTTTGTAGCATGAATGTTATTCGAGCTGAGGGGGGAAGGATTAACATTCATGATTTTATGTTTTTATGTAATAACTTTTTGCAGTGACTCGCTGGAAGTTTACCGAGCTCAGGAAAAATAAACTGCACAGCACCTATATATAACAGACGCATATGTTAGCTTGAATGGTTCCTAATTATGATTTTTAATTTGAAATGAGGAAAAAAATGAAGCATCTTAAAAATAGCACATCCTTTAGATAAAATCGTCAATTAAAATATTTATAGATGTTTTTAGACTTTCAAAATAAAATACCAAAAACAAAACAAGCTGTGAAGAACAAAAACTTCACAAGAATTTTACTTAAGCAAAAATTATAATGGAAAATATAATTCTAATAAAGAATATTATTGTTTGTACTTTCAATTGAAATTAAAGTCGCTTCATTTTTTCCCGTTTTGCCTTGAATATAAAATTTTAAAAATGTTTACTTCCAGTACCTGTGTTATGAAATGATAAAAGCAGGCATGTTCTTAATCTTATATCAATATATTTGCAAAGACATAATATCAAACGAAAGCTATATTAGAAAAATTATTTAAACATTTTGGAAAGAGAAAACAAAAGCAATAAATAAACAATAACGTTTTACATACCTGCATTTCAATAGAAAATCCACCTGTCACATTCATATGAGGCCTAATTTCATCACATAAATCCCAAACAGCATACTTGCTGAGACGAAAATTTTTCATAAAAGCAGCATCACAGAACTGAAATGGATCTTTTCGATCCACCAGTGTCCACTGAATTATATTAATTAGCGCTAATCTTCGTCATCGAATTCTTCGTACAGCAAAAAGATCCGCCATGTTGTTGTTTACGACTTAACGACAGCTCTTTAGCTGCCGCAAAAATCGGTCACGTGACATACACATTTTGCGGGAGATATGCGAGTGCCAATTCTGTGTGCGTTTGAAAAGAATCGGTATCTCTCTCGCCTTCCGCAAATTAACGGGAGAAGGGGATTTGCGGGAGCCGCGTGTTTGACAACAATACAGCCGATTGGCCGGTCCGACTTAGAACGACATTGGCCGGTCCGACTTAGATCGACATTGGCCGGTCCGATTTAGAACGACATTGGCCGGACCGACTTAGATCGACATTGGCCAATGTTCGAATGGCAACATTGGCCGGTCCGGCTTAGATCGACATTGGCCAATGTTCAAAAAACAACATTGGCCAATCTCGGCAAAAAGGTTTGCCATTCGGCGCTGGCCAATGTCGATAAATCGATATTGGCCAACGTTGTAAAATCTCATTTTACGACATTGGCCAATATTGTTGTGCTACTGGGGTACTGGGGTAAGATGTGTTGTTAGGGCGGTTTCTGTTTCTTTCACAAAATGTCGCCAAAACTCAAATACAGAGTAATAGAAGGTCTGTGAACTCTTTATATTCACTTCTTGAATAATTATAGCAGTTTATCGCTAAACAAAGTTCCATATCATAGTTTACTTAGCTAAAATTATGAAATATAATAAAACAAGTTACTCTAAGGTAACGTAAGACGATAAAAAAAAAACAATTTGTCGTTTGTTTATCAGAGAAACGCGCTGGGTACATGTGGCAACCCTAAGGCAACAAAATGCCTGATGCGCCAGCTCGTATATATAGGAGCCTTAGTTCCAAATGTATGACTATTTGCAAACCACTTGCAAAATTTACGTCATCGAAGTTGCAAGCGATTCATTTGCAAGAGTTCCGTTTATATGTAGGGGAAGAGGGGGGACATTGGAACACTTTTTAAAAAAGCATATTATTTTCCAATTTATAAAAGTTTTAATGCTTTTGTGCATTTTTATTTAAATATTTGTGTTATTGGTCACCTTTTAATGTGTAATGGGCATTGTTTAATGTGTTTTACAAACAGAAATAATTAAAACATAACTTATGCAAAAGTGTCCCAATGTTCCCCGTGCAGGGGCAGATTGGGACAACACTGATTTAATGATGGGGCACTTTGGGACAACCATCTTTTTACTGATCTGATTACAATATTGCAAAATATTTTGCTGAAGTAAATGAAAGGCTTTCAAAACAATGAATTTGATACAATAACAAATAATAATAAAGTAGGTAATTGTGAAAAAATGAAATTGTTATGAAGCATTACTGCATATTCATATCTTAACGCACATCAAAACCCTGCAAGTCTATACAAAACTTTAATGTTTTGTAGGATCGTGTTGATGGCATTGTTAAGTTGAGAAAATGATATTAAATAATCTTTCAACAAGAGTTCTTGTTCAGCTGTGAATATTTGTTGAGAAGTATATTTGGATTGAAACTTATAATTTATATTTGTAGCACACACTCAATCTTATTTTCTCTCATTGTTTTCAATCTATTAAATAATATAGATTTTGGTATATAATATTTAATTGCAACTTCCCTTACATAAAGTTTATCTTTGATTATTTCATTTACTGCCTTTTCTATATTTTCTTCTGAAATTTTAGTTCTTTCAGTTTTTGGCTTATAATTTCTAATAATTTTCTATTTATTTAAAGAATACCTAATAAAAAAATATGAATACAGTTAGCTTTTATGCCCAAAAAATAAGTAAATAAATAAATGTATATTGGTGTAAGAAATGAATGGGCCATTGGAGCAGTCCCAATGTGCCCCATTCATTGGTGTCCCAATGTACCCCATCGGGTCATTTTCAAAACAAATGTTTAGGCCTAATTTTCTAGAGCACATGGGTTAATGATGTATAGCGGAAATGAAAGCTTAATGTTTATAAAAACACATAGTACTTTTAAAAATTAAAATATTTATTTCCTATTACCTAATAAATCAACATTAATTTACTTGAAAAAAATTACTTTTCATATGATAAAATAAACTAACCTTGTTCACAGGCAGCAGACTTGAATGAATGAGTTGAAATCACAAATATGAAGATGTACTACTAAGTGCCATCTAGTGTGATTTTTTACAAATTTTATTTTGCAATTATAAAGGGATAAAAGCCTTTGTCCCAATGTGCTCCTTGTCCCAATGAACCCCCTTCTCCCCTACCCCATAATTCAATGTCTTATATTTTGTCCAGGTTCGCTTTTTACTTTCTTCTATATTCAATAGAAGAAAGTATTGGATTCGTAAAAATTTTCGTCCTCGGGCTTTTGATGGATTACACGTTTTGAGAGCTGTAAAACACGATTTGACCTTTTTTAGAAATTGTCTGTCTGTCTGTTTGTCTGTGTGTGTGTGTTTGACAAAATTTTGTGGCAACTGTATCTCAGGAACTACTACACATAATTTCATACAAATTGGTATGTAATTGCACCTTGACATAAGTTAGTGACTATCAACTTTTGTTAAAAATTGACTTACAGGTTGCGTTGCCATCCAGCTTTTTCTAAATTCTTAACATGGTGATAAAGGACAAAATTTTGTATGAATGTGCATAAAGGGAATTATTTTTTAGTGATCATTATGAAATTTACAAGAATTATTTATAATAGAGATAGTCAACTGGTAAAAAATTTTTGTATGTGAAGGAGACTCGTCATCCCCCTGGGGGGGGGAGTAAATTTTCAAGATGGGTATCTTTCGAAAAGTCTCGTCAATAAATTTAATACGAATGGTTGAACTATAAATCTGTGATAATTTAAAACAAAGTTATCGATTTTTTTTTACTTTTCTCTATATATTAAAAAAAAGTAACTGTCGCTGGCGTCAATTTTTTTTGTCTGCGACAGCATCTTCTCCCGGAGGGCAAAGTGCTCTGCATCATGAGAGGTGTCAGTGTATTCCGATTGCTTCAAGGAAGGCATTTCAGCTGCTTAGAACTTTCTATCATTTTAATTAACGAAGTTATTAAGAAAAACGTCGGGTTTATGAAGGTACTCTATTTGCCACCGGAGGGAAAAGTTTCTCTTATGACGTTTTTTTCAGTGTCTCTGACGTCACTTTCCTCAGGAAAATTAAAATGTGATCAATGGTGTAAATAAGAAAATTGAAATATTAGCATCTTTGCGATGCTCGAGAGAAGAAAAAAAATATTTAGAATAGCAAAACATGAAAATAACCGATATTTTAAAAACATTAAGTAAAAAATTAATAAAAATGAAATGAAAATTGGTTTATATTTTTATTTTATTTTATATTATTAGTTAAGTTTATACTATTAGTTTAGTTTATATTATTAGTTTATATTTTAACGTTAGGCGAAAAAGATTTAGTAATGAATATAATTATTATGTTAAACAACGATTGGTATAAATTTAGAAGTTAAGCCCAGAATTTTTTTAAATGAAATTTACGAGACAACAACATAGATTACTTTATATAAAGATTTAGTTTTTTCACTCAAAATATATTTAAAATGATGGATCTTTACTCTGACCAATTTAGCTATTTTTAAAATTTAGAAATGAAGAAACTCGTACGTTTTTCGCCAAGGAATTCATTTACGCAACCACAATAGCCATTTTAACTCTAGCCATGCATTAAATACAGAGAAAAAGGTACTTACGTATTAACGCCACCGCAGCTAGGTACAACTATAATATCTCCCCACAACTGAATTTAGCGATTTTTCTTTGGCGCCGTTTTGAACGATAACGATGTCGTTCTGGACTGTTTGCGATATAATATGGCAGCCTGCATGCTGCTTATTTTGGATTTATGATTTTATGATTTAGCTTATGATTTACAATTTAGCTTATGATTTTATCATTTATGATTTTTAGATTTATGATTTAGTCATAATCGCCAAATATAAATCGCCAAATTCAGTTGTGGGGAGATACTAGAGATGTTCACTCTGATAAATAAGATTCCAAAAGATGTCTCGCTGTCCCCTTATGTCTCTTGTGTGCGAACAACAAGATTACTCTTTATTGGCGCATTAGCGCAACTTCTGCTGCGGTGGCGTTAATACGTAAGTACCGAGAAAAATTATAAAATAGTGCAATAATAATAATAAAATTCAACCTATTTTTGTTTTTTAAGCATTGATGTAAAACTTTGCAGAAAACAGAATGTAATTTAATACAACAGGACTTTTTTTTTTTTTTTTTTTTTTTTGTCTATTTTTCCATGTAATGGAATGAAGTAACTGCATTGCTAAAATATTTTAGTTACACCTAATACAGGACCTCACTGCCAGATTTTAAATTTTTCATTTATTTTGACGATGACTTAAATTATCTATCTCAGTTATGCATGTCAAGACTTTTGCGGGAAAAGTCTAAGCTACTTCGGTTCCAAATTTAAAATTTCGCCAAGAGGTTAAACTGTTCCATTGCTTTAGCACATTTTTTTTTTTTTTTTTTTTTCAATTTTATTTTAAATATTTTTTAACTTAATTCAAGAGAGAAAAAAAGAAGAACATTTTTTATTTGAGCTAAATATACAAAATATCTCCAGGTAAAATATTATCCGTACTATTAGAAAGAAAATGGCTAAAGTAGTTTTTCCTGTACCTTTGATGTCTCTATAAATTAAATTATATTATCCAATATCATTATATTTCATTCTCCACACGCATCTTTTATTTTCTAAATTCAATATTATATAATATATATTTAAAAAAAAACAAGGTGTAACCAGTACACATCCAGAAGTTATAGCCAACAAATATTTAGAAGCCAATCATTAACACAAATTCAGGAGATATCGCCAACAACTATTACGATGTCATGTTCAATATATACCAGTAGATATCGCCAACAATAATAATTATTCAGAATATATTGCCAAAAAGTATTCAGGAGCCATCATGAATATTTATTCAGAAAATATTGTCAACAAACATTCAAAAGCCATCCAATTTATGAATGGTGATGGTCTATCTTGAATACTCCAAATCGGCAATTCGTTTTTACAATACAATCAAGGATGAATTTTTCGCTTATCAGTAGGTTTCGAAAAGTGTGATTCCCTTCCCCCCCATTAGTATTTAATATAGTTTAAGAAATGGTAAAATCCGATATTGACGGGAATCTTGGCACATTCATGGCGACAATGCAAAATCGCTATCTGAAAGAAATTGTCCTGTCGTACTACTACTAATGAAATGTTTAAAATAATTGCAATAACCACATAAGATATTTAATTTCAATAGATGTGAAAGTTGCATCTTTACTGTTGTAAACACCATTTTAAACCTTGTTGTACACTAGAAATAAATGCAGAGTGTTACATATTGCCCTAAATTAACTAAAAAAAATTTAATAGTAAAAAGTATAGGCATTAAAAAAAAATAAGTTCATAATTTCTTTAATCAAGTAATAATACCCGAAAAATTCATCGTCCAACAATGACAAAAATGTAACAAGTGGAACGTATACCAAAGCTGTAGCGCTAAATCGTTTAGATAAGAATTTCTCTCTGTTCTAAACAGTTAGTGCTATCGTTGTTTATTTTGTGCGTCTAGCTGTTTAACATATGTTTTCTCTCAAAATAATGGCAAATTGTTATTAAACTGTCGAACGTTAAGACAGATTTTTCACATATTTTAAACGATATAATATTAAATATTGTGTATTTCAATGTGATGCCATATATGGTGGATTTCTATAATATTGTTCAACTTTTCTCTTGTGTTATGTATTATTAATATTCCAATTCAATGAAAGGCAAAGTTGCGAATAGTCGGGCAAAATTCAGCAGGGGTTAATGAGCGAAGCAAGTCGGGGTGAGGGAAAGCCTTCCTCGGGGGTTAGTGAGCGGAGCGAGCAGGGGGCAGAGCCCCCTAGTAACAAAAAAAAACTGTATTTTTTTTTTTTTTTAACGAAATTTAACCAAATTTGGTATTTAGTTGGCCCTTGACATAAACTGGTGCTGATTAGATTTGGGGATCAGGTGGCACTGTGATCGTATTTTTTCTAAATTTTTAACATGGCAGTATAGGACAAAATATCGTATAAATGTACATAATGAGAGTTATTCTTAACCTGTGATTGTATAATTAATATGACTTATTGATAATAGTAGTAGTTAATTACGAAAAAAATTTTGTGCATGTGGGGGCATCGCTTCCCTCCCTCCTCGGGAGGAAGTACCCCCGGAGGGAGGAATTTTCAAGATGGGTATTTTTCGAATGGTCTCGTCAATACCTTTAAAACTAATGGTTGAACTATAAATATGTGATAATTTAAAACAAAGTTATCGATTTTTTTTATTACTTTTAACAACAACAACAACAAAGAAAAAACTGAAAAAAAATCGTGATTTTTTTTTTTTTTTAATATTGTTATTGAGTGAATTTGTATAGGAAAATATAGAAGAAAGTCTTGTGGTGGCCACAACATACTAGTTTTCCAGTGTCCGGACAGTTCACGAAAGTAGAAAAAATAACAATCCTGCGTGCAGAATTCACTATGGCCAAATTCCTTAAAAAATAATTTAAGTCAGTGGTAATAGGAATATTAAAAAAAAAAAAAAAAAAAAAAACTACAGGAAAATATATAAAATGAAAGAAGTAAATATCTCTTTAATCGTTCGCATTAAAAATCCGATTTAGAAGTACAATTTAAATCCCTGTCATTGTTTAAGAACTGGAATGCAAATTTAATAAAACCTTACTAAATCACATTTAGAACACAAAAAAACTTTCTTTTCTCAGCCAGAAAACATTTGTTAAATGTAGTAGACTTTGTTTTGATGATTGCATTACAAACGTAAACAAGACCTTTCAAATGCCGATTTAAAAGGCATAGCAATCCTGTCAGTTTTGTTACGAAGTTTTACTGAAATTTGGATGAAGACTCTTGAACAAGACTTTTAGAAAGAAATAGAACATAATAATTTGGTATTTAAGTTGCTCATTTATCAATATTAATTCAGTTTAAATTTAAAATTACTCAAATATTTACCCAACAATACACATCAGTCTTGCTTATCTTTGGAGCATCAAACATTGATGGATTTTTCAGTCCCAGTCCTTTATTTCCTTTCAAAGCATTCCTATAGTCTGTGTTACAACCATATATAGTGTAACCATGTTTCCTAAGCCTAGCAGTCAGGACGAGTCCAAAAGCTTTGAGGGCTGCGAAGTTCACCGTCAGGTTGCGATTTAGTAAACATTCACCATAGGGCGTTCCCTTATCGCTTGTTTTCTCTCAACGAAAATAATATTTCCCCTATTTTAACAGTAGACTCTTTGAGTCTGCACTTGCGCAGAAGCTCCATAGTCGCAAGAAATGTTGTTAAAGAATACAAAGCATCTTCAAAAGTCAGAGACTTTACAATAAAATTATATATTTAATATAAAAAAAAAAAATAGCTTTCAAGTAGCAACCTGTATTAAAACGGCATATGTAACTGCATCAGCGCCTCCACACGGTAGCTTGATCGTTAGACCCATTTTCGCGCCAGATTCCCATTGAGGAAATCTCTCCTTCTTCATGTTTTCGACCATCTGTCATCGCTGCATGAAATGACCAATTTTCAGAGAATTACTCAAGTACTATAAACTGATTGCTGTTTTAAGAATAGTTTTACATTTATAAAAATATACATCATACAAACAAATTGTGAGTCAATTTTGGTATATTATTTCTTCAATAAATTGACAAAAGCCTAACAGAAAAATCGCTTCATTTTATTTATTTTATTTTAAAACTTTTCCTAAAAAAATAACTTTTCAATAAATGTTGATTTCATACAATATATTTCTGATTTTTCCTTTTTTTTTTTAAACGGGAGGGAGGGGAAATTGTTTTACTTTAGCTTCGGCAAACTATATAAAAAAAAAACTGTGCTTATGAGAAGTTTGTTCAAAAGTCTCTTTCGCTTGTTATATTTGAAAAGAGATATGTATGTAAAACTCATATGAGGTTTCCCCGAATAAACTATGTCAGAAACGCCAAAGAAAAACAATTGAGGTGCATACAGCTGTT
This sequence comes from Salticus scenicus, assembly GCA_963930645.1. Lineage (NCBI taxonomy): Eukaryota > Metazoa > Arthropoda > Arachnida > Araneae > Salticidae > Salticus > Salticus scenicus. Next base: position 21,031,107 of record OZ005662.1, read on the forward strand.
TCGGTAGCCTAAAGCGTACCGTCTTCAGTGCAAAAAGAATTCTGAATCAGGAGAAGTGCTCATATATATAGGAGAGGGACCGGATTTAGTACAACCAATAGGATTACGGAAGAGGTGGGGAGTGTGGCCAATAGGAAATAAGGAATGTGTAGCTGTGTAAACAGTAGAAAAATTAAGAAAATGTGGACTGAATGTAAAATTTCCAACAATCAGACAAATAGAAAACAGCGAAATCACAATTTACAGGTTTTTAAAATTTTTATAGATATGAGAAGCTTAAAAAAAATCGAGTTCATGAATGGATTTAGGTCTGCAAATTATTTTAGCTGAATTAAATTCAAAATTATTATTTTCCTCCCAGCAATGTTTAGAAATAGCCGATTTATTCGTTTCTTGTTTGCAGACGTAATTCATATATTCTTTTAGACGAAATTTAAAACTGCGTTTTGTTTGACCAATATATGATAAAACACACTGACAGGAAATACTATAAATGCCCCAAGAATTATGCATATCAATAGGATCTTTTAACTGAGAAAAGGTGAGTTTATTGGAAGGCGAAAATATTATTTTAAAATCATATTGTTTGAGAATTTTAGCTATGGTTCGACAATACTGATATTAGATGTGACTGATTTAGTAGACGAAATGCGAGGGAGTTGTAATTTTTGGATAGCTTTGTCTATAATGGAAGGGTCACAACCTCTGTCAATGGCGATGGCTTTCAGGTATTTAATTTCAGATTTTAATAAATAGTATTTGAACAAATATTAAGGGCACGGTTTACAAATGTATAGAGAGCAGCCATTTTTTGGTTAGGTGGGTGACATGAACGTGCATGGGGAGGAAGGGAGACTGCAAAATTTTTACGATAGACGGTGGTTGAAAATCCATTTACAGTGCGAGAGACGAGGGTATCAAGAAATGGAACGGAGCCATTATTTTCTATTTCACATGTGAACTGGATATTACTGTCAATTGAATTTAAGGTTTCTAAAACATGGTCAATATTGTGACGCGATATGTCGATAAGCGTGAAGGTGTCGTCAACGTAACGGGTCCAAAAAGGAAAAGATATTTTTTTAAAAAGCTTGCTTTCGAAATAGTGCATGTAAATGTCTGCGAGAACTGGGGAGAGAGGGGAACCCATGGCTAAACCTTCAGACTGACGATAGAATTTATTTTGGAAAGAAAAAGTGGTTTGGGATAAACAAATGCGGGTAAGAGAAATTAATTCTTTTATTTCAAAAGATGAGAAATGAAACTCTTTTAATCTATTTTTGAGAGAGCAGAGGGCGCCACTTATTGGAACATTAGTGAAGAGAGATTTTACATCAAAAGAAACCATAGTGAGATTAGTGTGAGGGCAGTTTTGAATATTTTTGGCAAATTTTATGGAATTCTTAACGGGTATAACTATTAGCAACAAGAAGGGGAGCAAAAATTGTGGTGAGAAATTTAGCTAAATTATAGGAAGCAGTACCGATATTAAAGACTATTGGACGAAATGGAATATTGGGTTTGTGAACTTTTGGTAAAGCATAAAATCTGGCACAATTAGCAATAGAAGGGATAAGATGAGATTTAGTCGAGTTCAATAACAAGGGGCAAGATTTTATAGCAGATTTAATTTTATTTAATTCTTGAGGAGAGGGGTCACGGGGCAGAGAAATATATGGGCCATCATTAATTAGTTCGGTAACACTTTCGATGTATTGTTTTTTATCGAAAATAACAATCTGACCACCTCTTCCAGTAATCCTATTGGTTCTACTGAATCCGGTCCCTCTCCTATATATATATAAACACTTCTCTTGATTCAGAATTCTTTTTGCACTGAAGACGGTACGCTTTAGGCTACCGAAACAGCTGTATGAACCTCAATTTTTTTTCTTTGGCGTTTCTGACGTAGTAGTTTATTCGGGTTTTAATATTCCAACGCCAAGTGTCCTGTTATCATATGAGGTATGTTTTAAAAGGTTTTCCAAAAAACATATATATATATATATAATAAATTCAAAGCCATTTGTATGTGACTTATGTTTGTAAAGCTTTCCAAAAACAGAACATCTAAATAGACATCTACACATATATATATATCATACTTATACAGTTTTTTGTGACATGGGCTCAAAACTAATTTAATAGATAATATGGATCCACACGCAACTACCGATAAAAAGCCATATATTTGTGAAGAATATTGTAAAGGATTTTCTGATAAAGGTAGTCTAAGAATACATATTCGCATTCATACAGCTAAAAAGCCGTATGTGTGCAAAGAATGCTCTAAAAGTTTTTCTCATAAGGGCAATCTAATTACACATCTTCGCATGCATACAGGTGAAAAATCGTTTGCCTGTGAAGAATGTTCCAAAGCATTTTCTCGAAAGAGTGGTTTAAAAACGCATCTTCCCATACATACTGGAGAAAAACCAGATGTGTGTAAAGAATGTTCTAAAGGATTTTGTGAGAAGAGCAGTTTAAGGAAACATCTTCGCATTCATACCGGAGAAAAGCCGTATGTTTGTGAAAAATGTTCTGGAGGATTTTCTGAAAAGAGATATTTAATGACGCATCTTCGCCTATTTAAATCTGGTGTAATATATTTAATTCCTTGTAAAAATTGCAAATATGTTTATATAGGTGAAACTGGCCGTACAGCAAAAATTAGACTACAAGAACAGAGACGATCTTTTAAAAATTGCAACCAAAATTCTGAAATTGTAATCCATTCAATAGAAACCGATCACATTCCTGACTTCGATAATATAAAAATTCTAAATTCTGGTTTTCATAATTATAAATCGAGTATTTTCCTTGAGAGCTGGCACACTGCCAAGCATCTCCACCACGGAGTAATATTAATAGGAGTTGAAGGTCCAATGGGAGAAAGCTACGAAATTGTGATCTAAATTTTGGTTAATATTGAGGGCACCACTTGTCATTCCTCCCTACTTCGGCGCGGATATACTGTTGTTTTCAATAGAATTTTGCTGAAGTACATTTAAAATTTTTTATTTTAAGCAATTTAATTTGTTTGTAAGTTCTTAAAACTGCATAATTCAGATGTTTCAAATAAATGCTTCGTTCCTAGTTGTAAAACAGGCTATGATAGTGATAAGAAAAACAAAAAAAAGCCCTAGGAGAAAAATTAAGTCCGAGTTCGTGTTTTCTGCACCTAAAGTAAGTTTATTTTTTTTCTTTACAAAATTTCATCCATTCTCCTTCCTTCCAATTGTCTGTTTTAGCTAGCTTCGGTTCATAAGAATCGTCATTTTTTAAAAGCTTTCTTTCAAAGTAAAATTAGTATAAAATGGCTCTTAAAAAAAACATGTTGGTTAGAATACTCTATTTAATGAAATTTGCTTTCAATCGAAATTTTTTCAGCTTGATATTATTTTTAAAAAAATAATTAAAACGAGACATTTCCCCATTGAATAACATTGCGGAAGCTGGAGAGAAGGAAGGATTGCACGCTGGCGCCATCTGTAAACATTAGAAAACAACATCACAAAATTTCAGCGTTACCTTCTTCTCCTGTCTTTTTACTCCGTGATCTCCACACTATCAATGAAGCATGCGCACTGGCTCCTCAATATTCAGTACTCCTTTAAATTCCTTGAGTGTTCATGTGATGTTTGCATATTGTGTTGTAATTACTGATGAGGAAACCCGGACGGGTTTCGAAACGTCTGATTTTAATTGTTTTTATATGTAATTTTTGTTTTTTAAATGTATTTTAACATAAAAATTTTTGTCTCATAAATAAAACGTTTTTGCTTTTAATATTCAGAATATTGTTTCGCCATCTAGAAATGTGTAGACTAGGAATCCTCGATCATTTCGTCTGTTCAGTTAATTGGTGTGCCTTATGCGCATAGGTCGGAAATCTATATTTTTAGTTAAGGGATTTAGAAAAGGACCAATTATTCATTTTAGATGAAGGCAGCATTTTTTTTTTTTTTCTCAGTGTACATTAATCGCACACAGCACATCCTGAAATGCATTTCTAGCAATTTTCTAATGTAGTCCATCGATATCCTAAATCTTTTGGGTAGCCCTGGAAACAAATGATGAATAATTTTTATAGCCGATTCCACCTAAAACATGCTTTTATGCATATAACAAATGTAAGTGCAGCCTATAGATGTTAAACTGTATGCCCATCAAAAATTTCGCCAGTAAACGTAATGTACTAGAATTTTTTTGGATGTCTCTGTACATGAACCAATTACTTAATCTCAACGAAAAGTTTAGTATCCCTATATGATACAGATTTAAGATATCGAGTTTCGAAATCCTGCTACTGTTTGTTCTTGAGATATGCTGATAACAGACGCACACATAGTCCAATCGCTTAAAACATGATTTTCGTATTCAGGGGACCGTAAAATATATAGATACAGCAAAAACTCACGTCCGAAAATTTGATCTAAAAACAGTACTTTCTCTGCCATGTATATGGGTGAGAGAAAATGAAATTTTGAACTAGACATTCACTTCTCTATAGTGTTATAATCACATTGTATACAAAAGTGGTCCAAAAATTCTAAATTGAAGTGCAGAAGCAATATAGTTAACCTTGTGATGACGCATTGAAATCTCTAGTTGTCAACATTATTACTATTTGTTTACTGAATTAACTTAAGAAACGTAATTATTAGCTCGTCGATTTGGATAAGTCTTAATGTCATAAATATAAAAATAACACATATGGATGAGATTTATGAATAATTATTCGAAACGATAGAAGCTTATAATTTTGAACATAGGCCTTAAAAAAAAAAAAAAAAAAAGAAAAGAGAGAGAGAGAAGGAAGAAAAAGACATTTAAAAGATAAATACAATTTTAAATTTTTAGACACATTTTTATAAATCACAAATTTGAAGCATTTTACATGGTTCTACAGGAAATTTCACTTGAATAAATAATGTCTGTAAGTTAATTTTAAATTATATATCAATAAAGGAGGCAGTTCACGTACAACAAAAATTATAGGTGTCAATTTATTACAGATTCTCCATTCTTTATATCAATGCTTTTTAATAATACTCTTTTGTAATATTTATATTTAATTAAACAAGATGAAGATTATTATTCGTAAATAATGGTATGAAAATTATTTATGTTTCATATTAAATTGGCAGCTATAACCAATATCTATCAATATTAATCGTGTGCACAATGAAAAACAGATAATCAATTACAAAATTTTATAATGATTTGTGAACTGTTTTTATTTTATTTATTTTTTTTAAACACCGACTTAAATATTTATAAGTTGAAGTGTTGAAGCTAGGTCGTCTATTGTTTTATCATAACCAAAAATTACAGAACTTTCAACGTACACAAATAAATAAATAAATAAAATCTTTTAAGTGTTCTTGACCAAATTAAGGACGCAACCGCACTTTTAATTATTTTAATAACTGAAAAAAATTTTTTACAAGGCACTTGCGTACATGAAAGAATTTATACATACTTGTAAGATATATATGAGATAAACACTCACCCATAAAAGTTAAGTTCATGTAGTAACTCTCATACATGTTGGCACATGAGCCCAACTCATACATGTTGCAAATTTTCTTTTAGCTTTGTTCTTCAAATATGCTGATAACATACACAGACACCACAATAAACCTGATTTTCGAATTCAAAAGACCTCAAAGCGTTCAAATATATTTAAAATACAGTTTCAAAAATTCGACCATAAAACACTTTCCCTGCCGTAGAAAATAAAAAAGAAAAAAAAAAGAAAGAAGAAGAAAAAATATTTCTATATTTTAAAACTGAAAGTAAAAAATATTTTCTCTTAAGAAAAAGGGACTCACCAGCTTCTGAGTGGTTCTGCTTTCGAATCTGGGGAGCATTAATAAACGTTTCGCTGTTTATTGCCTGCTGTTAACCAGACTAGGGGGTACATACAAACGGAACGCTTGCAATTTCGATGACGTAAATTTCGCAAGTTTTTTGCAAATACAGTCGGCAGCAAAAGTAACAGAGCACTAGCGAAAATTCCTATGTAAAAAAAGCACACTTAATGCAGATTTGTTAAATAAATCCTTGTCGAATCCTGTTCGTAGTCAGTCTAAGACCACAATTTGACAAGGATTTATTTAACAAAACAGTGTTAAGTGTGCTTTTTTCACATAGGAATTTTTGCTAGTGCTCGGATACTTTTGCTGCCGACTGCAGTCATACATTTCGAACGCCTGCAAACGGCTTTTCAACTGGAAGTGTTTCATTTGTATATACCCCTAGCTCTGCCCTTCACACATAGCATTCAGGGTACATGTACCACGTCCTACGCTTGTTCCACTGTTGTAAAGGTTATTTTTAATTGCTTGCAAAAAAAATTGTTTACGTAGAATTGAGAGAATGAAACGTTCCAATATAAGTATTTTTAATGAATTCTTTAGTGCTGAAATTTTCACGTAGTTATGACAAATCACTAGTCGGGAAAAATTGAGAGCTCACAGATTTCAAATGCAAAGAACCCGACAAGAAAACTGCGATGTTGAACTACGGGCAAATTCGTAATCTATGCTTACGCAATTCAGAAGTGTAGCTTCCATTGAAACACAAAAATATTGTGGGCCAAAAGTTAAGCAATATTTTGGGATTTTTCTGGTCCAAATTATGTGCCGTATGATATATTGTACTATTCTGCCATTAGATGCATATTCATTGTCATCATATGTACCTTATCACTATTTTTTCCTGAAGAAATAAAATTCAGCACCAATAACGCAATTTTTTTTCCTGTTCATCTGGCCCACAGCCTACATAATTTGGCAGTTGGCCCAACCGGCGATCGTGGGGTAGCCGGGTGGCGAAATTCTAAATAGAAGGCACAAATCTGCAGTCATATCAAATACATCCATCTCATTGGTCGATTCAGTCACGTGGTTTTTGGCGATCGATCTCTTGGCGAAAACCATAGAACGCCAGATATTTTAGTTTGTTTACAAAGTACAAACATGTTTTTACTAGATACGCAACGAGGCTTGTGTTTGCTTTCGTATCTCTTGAAAAATAACATTTATGTTATAAATGTAATAAGAAATGACTAAATGAATCTATATTAAAAGCAGTAAAATATATTGAAGAGATGACTAAATGATTGTGTATTAAAAACAGTAAAAATATATTTTGTCTGAAGAACGTATATTAAATATTAAATTTATGGCATATTAAAATATGTGTACCTCTCCGCAGTGGATAATCGGACCAACGGTCCCATTAAAATCCAGGATATTCGGACCCATGTTCGCTAACGCATGCGCAGAATATATTTCTGAACTTCAGAATGTACCAAAACAAGATATTGGAGAAGCTAAATGTGCTGTCGTAGCCGAATGATTAAGATGCCGATTTACTGTTGCTATGGTATAACGTTCGATACTCGGCTGAATGATGTATTTTTAATTCTTCCCTCGAACATTAAATACATAATAATAATCAATAATACATAATAATAATCAATAATACAAAAAATATAATTTTAAATAAATAAAATATTGTTATAATTTCTATTACATACAAAACTTTTATTGTCAGAAAAATTAAATTATATTAACTAAAAGAAAAAAACTGCTATAAAAACATTATGTTATAACTTATTTACTGTAAGTGCTTAAGGGGGGGGGGGGGGGTCTGGGACACTTTTTTCTATTTTTTTTGTTATTAGTATTTAATTCTGAATTTTTTCCCCAGAATACATGTCTGTATGAAATATTCATTACATATGAAAACTCTGTCAAATAATTTTAAATTCAAAATTAAACTTTTAAGCATATTTTAAAATTGATATAATTTCTGAAATACTTGCTAAAATTTCATACTTTTCTTATTTTTACATTCAGAAATGAATATACTTTAAATTGTGTTCAGGGTTTATAAAAATATTGCTTACAAATTTAAAAAGAAAAGAAAAAATCCAAATTTTTTAGAGTAAGTTTTATTTGTAAGCAAATATTTCAGAAGAAAATTTATGAAATGCAAAATCGCGAAGACAATTTGTTCAAAATACTATAAAGAAATAGTGTGCAAAATTTCAGACTTGTACCTTGACTACAAGTTGAGATATAACCTGTAAAAGTTGAAAAAATACTGACAATTTCATTCTGAGAAAAACAGACTTAAAAATCCATACTACACATCTAATATAACAGTTTTAATATAATAAGTTTTTCCCGAATATCAATAACACAATTAAATTTTTACATGCAATTATAAATTAACTAGATATTTAATGTTTCGCTAAAATGAATTATTCAAAATGATATAAAACTGCAAAGTATTGTTTACTCCATCTATTTGCTACTAGATGGCGCCAGTGAGACGGATCACTACTTAGGTAGAGTTCAAAAATTTTCTAAGTCCACGATCGCGAATGGTATTTGCGCATGCGTTAATGAACATAGGTCCGATTATCCTAAGGAATATTCGGACCATAGGTCCGATTATAAGCGGCCGTATCTCTCTATATAAAAGTAATTATGTATCCATAAATATGTAAACTAATTAATAATGAACACTGGATTTATTTAGTTATTTATAATTCCAGCATTATTTTAACGTTTATTTAAAAATAATATATTGCAGAATATATATTAAATTAAATATAAACTTTGCCCAGTTTCTGAAATTATTCAGATTCCCTTTTTTGTATTTATTAATTTTCTAATTGAGGCGTTGAAAATGAAAATGAGGTAAGTGCCAAAATTTGCGAAACTGCGTTTTTTCACTGAAAATAATCTATGTTCCAACGCCAATAGCATCGAAAAAGAGGCAAGTGCCTAACGAGCTTCATTTAGTTTCAGTCGTTCCCGGAATTTTTCTAATAATTAAAATATTTTTTTTTTCTTTTCACACTTACCTGTTATGTCTTTTGCTTCAATAAACCATTTGTAGTCAAGACCGTGATTATTCATTTTGATATTGGACCATCAAAACTTCTGTTGCTTCTCCTGTAAAATTTAACTTTTGGCACTTTCCTTATTTTCATTGTCAATGCCTCAATTGTCTTATTAAACTTATCCATGGTTAAATTTAAAAATGTAAAATGATTTTCATTTATTTTTTTATCGTATTTGGGGGGGGGGGGAGGAAAGAAAACTGCAATCCGATGTGATAGTGTTAGTTTTCAGTATTTCCACAAAGTAAACAAAATCTGTTGCACCGTAATGTAAATTTTTTCAGGAAAAAAAAAGTGAAGTAATAAATATTTTTAGCTAATTTATATCTTTCTTATATGAATTGTGTAAAATATTGATTTAGTTTGTAATTATACATCTCCTGTAGTTTTTTACAAATAGTCCTTGGTATAAATTCCTATTTACGTAAACTTTCTGTATTCCTCTCTCTCTCTCTTTTTAAACATACTGAGAGGGAGGGTATAAACCAATCCAGGTAGTTGTTTAAATTTGAAAGAAGTACAACTTTTGAAATCTGTAATTTATTTGTAAGCATTTTTTTTTTTTTAACTACTACTCACACAGATTTTAAATATCTAAAGAAAGGTAAATTATTTAATTCCACTAATTTTAAAATGCCCAGTTCCTGTTATGAGTGTGATTACTGTAACCTCATGAATAATTACTATTGTAATATTTTATACATCTATATATATAACAATGGAAAACTGGTTAGTCTACTTTATTGGTTCTAACTTTATTTTTAAAAATGGTGTTGATCTTGCTCAATTTGCATAAAATTTAGATATATTCATTTTGACCATTATGCAGTGGTTCCCATTATATTACATGTAGTACGATTGCATAGACATATGAATAAGTTGAACTTGCTAGATTTAAATGGGAACAGCTTTACTATAAGGCACCCATTGCTTATTGCTGTTGCCGATGTTTTGATCAAGCGGTATGATAGTGTTTTGATTTTGTTTGTGAGTCAGTACTGTGAATCGTTTCACAATGTCGTGAATTAAATAAAAATGTCATGAAACAATACTTTTCATCATTATGGAACATTTAAAACAAAATTTTAGGAAATAAATGATTATTTTACTTATCTAGTAAGAAAAAAATCATGAATCGTTACCAGGGTTGGCAAGTTTCTTCAAAGGTGGAAAAAACCGGCCGGAAGAAATAGGTTTCTTCCAAGTGGAAGAAACTGTTTTTCTTAAAAATTTATCCTATAAATTGCAGATTTGTAAGATACAATGGATGCGTTGATCTTATAAACAAGTTTAAGTGACTTTAAATATACAGTAAGACCCCTCTTAACGCTGTTTCACTTTAGCGCTCTTTTATTTCCCCTGTGGATTCCTCGAAATTGCTCGCAGCAGTATGGGGATTACCTGAAATTGTACACGCGCTGTTTAGCATTACGCTCTACTTGATGGAATGTATCCCCCGCGTTTCTTACTGTACCTATACAAATTTAATAACCTATTTAGTTAATAATTATGAGGTTTTTTTTAATCAAAATGAGCTAATGAGCCTAGGTATCTGATGATCACGTTCCAAAATACTCAAAATTCGGTAAAATAATCAATTTCAATTTAAACAATATAAAGTTTTATAATTTAGACAATTTTGTTTCTTTAACTGGTAATAAATAATAATTTGGATCACTTGCTTATACTTTCTGATCAAACAGCTCTTAACGTAATCCAGTTAATTAAAATACCAGTATGCAATAATTACTTTTACTGTATTACAAAATGTCATCAAAAACTTTATTTTCCTTATAGTCACATACAGTACAGTCGACTCCCTCTAATCTGCAGATTTATAATCTGCAAATCCTTCTAATCTGTAATTGATTTTTTAATCTAAAAGAAATTTAGATCTCATATTTTTAAAAAAAATTACATTTCTCACATTTTTACTTTTCATTACCATGTTTTTATTAACTTCGATTCTTGTTTGTTTGTTCGGTACAAATCTTGCAATCTATTTTTAAATAATTTCCCTACTAGCTAGACATTTGAAACTTTCACAGTAACTCAGAACCCGGTGACAACACAATACTACGAAGTCAGATTTTTGAATAGTTTTCTTTTAATTAATTAAAATATGAAAATAATCAGCTCTTAATAGCAATAAAATAGCCATTAAAAATTAGCTATAATTTAATTGTTGCCAAAAAAAATTTACGAGTTCACTTTCTTTCAACATAAAAATAAATACATTTAATTCAATGTGAATGTGAAAAAATTATAAAAAGTTAAATTATGCATTTCACAAAAATTGACGTCATTATCAATTTTGAAATTTTTTCACATTGATAAGTGCGAATATACGTTGTTCTAAAAAGAGTAATATTTTATTTTTAAAACCAACTTTTTTTTTTCACTATTATTATTATTTCACTGAAGTGATTCCGCATGCTTAAATATTGATAAAATATTATTTTTTAGCCTCGCATATTTTATTAATGACTTATCAGAAAAATTAAAAACATGGTATGTAAAAAGTTTTTTTCTTATCTTATAATTATATTTTTATCAGACTTTTAGCATAATCCTTACTTTGAAACACAAATGGGAAAGGGGGGGGGGGATTAACCATTCTTATATTTATTATCCTGCAATTCATACAGACTAGCGCTGGAAATGAACCACTATTACATGAATGTTTAACAAAATTAATCAACAATGAATATTATTTCCAGACTTTCAAAAATATTTTGTTTTGTATTTTTTAAATATGTTTGTTTACATTTTGTATTTACCTATTATTTGAATATGCTTAAATTATTTACCATCATATATTAATGTGATAGATTAGTTTTATTAATATTAAAGAAATATTTATTCTAAAAATTATTAAAAATCCTCTTTCCATTTGATGTCTATTTAATTAATAATGACTGACTTTGTATCGGTAAAAGAAAACTGTAAACAAAGACAATGATCTCTAATTTGCAAATTTCTATTATCTGCACAACCTCTGGACAAAACTTTTGATCGTTAGAGGGAGTTGCCTGTAAAACAAATGAAACACTTTTTCGTAGTTCAATACTGCACTTTATTTTTCAACTTAAAATAGATAAATACAAACTATGGATTTTTTTTTTTTTTCTTTTTCTTTTTTTATCCTAGAGAGCTTGCAGGACAGTTTAAAAGTAGGTATCTTACTTATTGATTCATTGGGTACCAGCTTCGAGTTTATACAAAAAATTGTGCCCTTAAAAAAAAAAAAAAAAAAGTGCAAATATTATGGCTAAAAATTCAATAATTACTATCACTTGTACTGTGTGAACGTATAATAATATTATGAGATAGTATGTATGCAAAAAGTTCTAAAAATATTAGCATTGAAAGGTAAAAACCCATCACCTGTGTATATTTAGTGTTTGTTATCAAATAACTTATTTTTCTAAAGATATTTTTAATATCAATTGAATTATAGTTTAGATTTGGCATTATATTTATGCTTTGAGTTTATATAGTTCATAAATTTTAATTTTGAACATCTGTTTTGTCTTTTGGTTGGTTTCTTCTGGTTTTTTATAGTTTCTTCCGGAAGAAACCCAACCCTGATCGTTACTCTGAATCATTACAAAACATCAAAAATGCATTTTAAATAAAGTAAATTATTGTTTCACTCTGGTGCTTGTTCTGAAATTCACTGAAAAAAATGTAGCCTATTTAAGATTAATAAAATAAAATAAACAGTAATTAATAGAAATTTGAGCTACTTCACCACAAAAAATAAATAAATATATCAGAGGGCTTTCAAGCTTTAGCACATAAAATTCAATGTTATGATTTATGTATAAATTGAAGATATTTTCCACAAATTTTCAAAATTACATCCTTGCATGAATCTGAAAATGTATGAAAATAAAAATCTGTATAGAAACAATCGCAATAAATAAATAACATCACTGGATGGATACCCCTAACTCATAAAGGCATGAATTGGAAAATGTATAAAAAATCTGTACTGCAGCGGTCAGTATCCCGATATTAAAAAAAAAAAAAAAAAAAAATCACTTGATATCCTTAATTCGTAACACATGAACCAGAAAATGCATAAAAATATGTACTGCAGAATTTAGGATCCCGATATTAAAACCAAAAAAAAATCACTAAATACCTCTAATATGTGGTGCATGCATCGGAAAATGCATGAACATCTGTACTGCATTAATTACTACCATGCACTAATTTTTCTCTAAATAATAATAATAAAATACACTCGAAAAAATAATTTTTAAATCTCAAAAACACATTTAAAAAAAAAATCATTCAGCTAGGCCGCATTACAATAAACATGGTCGGTGCAAAAAGAAAAACAAAGTTCCGAAATGGTTAATCAAAGTTACGATACATTAAAAAGTGTCGATACACTGAATCGCATCACAGTGTCACAAATCGCCAATGGGTGCCTTATAGTAAAGCTTAGCCTTTAAATGTTATCTACATTTTAATAATTCAAATAAGATAAGTTAGTGAAACTGATTGTTCTTTTTGTTTTCTCTTCTAATATTAATACAAATTAATGAAGATCCTACTGTAGTTGTTATATCTGAAATAAATTGGGATGGCAATGCCACCTGCTGGATGATTTTCACCAAAAGTTGATAGGCACTAATTTATGCCAAGGTGCAACTACATATAAAATTTTATGAAATTCTGAGCAATAGTTCCTGAGATACATTTGCCATAATATTTTGCCACGCACATTTTCTAAAAATGATCAAATTGTGTTCTAGTCCATTGAAAACTTGACGTTAAAATTTTTTTACAAATACAATACTTTCCTCAATTGAACGTAGAAGAAAGTAATTAATTATATGAACAGTCATGAACTGGAAAATGTCTCTTTGTTTACCAAATAGTTCAACACCTGCAAATAGGTATCACCTATCTTTAAATTCGTTCATATTCATAAAAAATTATATATACAGTCCTGAACTGGAACCTGTTTCTTTGTTTACCAAATAGTTTGACATACACAAATATCTGTTTTCCATCAAATTCACTTTATTCATTTAAAAATAAATAAAATAATTTTATATGAGCTGTCATGGACTGGAACCTGCCTCTTTGTTTACAAAGTAATTCAGCACATACAAATATCCATCATCTGCCTTCGAATTCACTTGTATTTATTAATATATACAATATATATAGTTTACATATTATGGTGTCCCTTAAATGAGGGGGAATTATGTTTAATCCGATATACATCAGCGGCAGCTCGTGGATCGAAAATAGGTGAAGAAGCACTTCATCTAATATTTTACACTGTACTCATTTATAAAGTATGAATTTACATTTAAATAAAATGGGTACTTTTCGTTAAAGTTATGCATAACTACTTTAATGTTATTCTTCAGCACTTATCTATGTTCAATTCACGAGCCGCCACTGATATGCATATCCTCCAATTCTTTTCTGTTTGACCCTAAACAGTTTTTAGCAAAATTCTAATATTAGGATTTTCCTGTCAATTTGGCACATGTTAACATTATCCCAAAGAAAATTTATTACTACATACTACACGAGTCATATTAAATCCTCGACAAAAGGTTTAATGCCTTAACCCAAATCCCTTTCTGTTCTTGAATGACTTTTTCTACTTAATTTTTTCCTTTTATTCCTTCTGGTGTTAACATTTTTTTTTTTTTTTTCCCGGCCTTAACGTAGTGTATTTTTATTTTCATCCCATGCTTTTTGTATGGAATTTTAGGTTTTTTCCTCAATTTTTATATTCAAAAATGCAGTGGAAATGTGCTTGAAAAGACTTTCGCCTTTTTACATGAGACTTCTTGCCACCACACTTTAGAATACAATATATCATTGCATGGACTTTACATCACGCTCGTGCTACACTATGGGTAATTGCCGATGGTCTGAGACACACCCCCTAAGGTGGTCAGGAGACAAGCTATCAGTGGGTGAGTCCCAAATAAAAATGGAATTTCTAGGTGTAAGTACAATGCAGTGCCTACCAAAAATAACAAATATTTTTCAATGATTTTGGTTAATAACTGAATTTCTGAAAATCTCAACAGTTACTGATTCTCTTATACATGCTAAGATACAATTCTACCATAATGATCGATGGGTTGAGCTTTTGGCAAGGTCTAAGCCAAGGAGAGTGGGAAGGGTTGAATTGATTTAATTGCCATCCTCCTCCTTCCAAAAAAAAAAAAAAAAAGTAGATTTGTTGAAAATTTTCAAGCTACACTTCATTTTTAACATACATCTCTTATATTATTAAAATCTGTACATGTGTGTGTCTTTCTGTGAGAAACGGCTTGAAACAGCTAAGGCTCCGCCGCTAATGGTCGCACAGACTTCGGACAGGAACCGTCGGACAGAGAATTTATCGCAGATGTACGTTATCTAATTTGCTAAACGATGCTACCCTAATTAGCGGAGATAGTAATTAAAATGTCGACCCATGTCTAACAAAAAAAACAATTCAAAATGGCATGCGATCATCATTTTCGACCGGGACCGCTTACCTCAAAAGAAGAAGGAGGAAGAGGAAATTTCGTGGGTTTTTGTAAAGCGATCGCTGCCGATCTGTTGGAAATATTGAAAATACACCTGCACCACGAGAAAAAGCATTTATTACCGATTCTTACGGTACAATTTTTTTTTTTTAAATACAGATTTTTTGTATTTTTAAAAAAAAATTAAAAAGGGTCGAAATTTTCTCTTTCTCAATCGTTTTTTTTTTAAACGCCCTGTACAACCGAGTAACTGTTCCATTTCTTAACAACTGGTATATTTCAGAGAGGACATTTAATCCTCTTTCGAACCATATAAACATTTTTACAAAATACGGATTAGCGATCCATATTTTTAGATTTTACGAAACGTCGATTTTTTCACAAAACATTCTATAACCCAAAAGCGTTTAGAGATAAATCATTTCTTTTTTTTTTTTTTTTTTTTTGTATATTACATCTCGCTTCCATAATTCAATTCCGAAAAGATTGAGAGAAAATTTTAAAAACTGAATGAGTTATAATTTTTTTAATTTTAGCCATAAAACCATTGAATTGAATATGCAACCTTCGTTCAGTACTGATTTCCAGAATGAAATGCTGCAGTCGTCAGTTTCCGTTGCTACCTTGGTAACCCAGTCCAGTCACAGAGAGTCTGTGGGAAGAAACATCACATGCTTTTTCTACTAGGAATATAAATTGCAAATTTCAAAATGCTTCAATGCGAGTTTCTATAGCAACACAAATACACTTACCTTGCAAATTAAATTTTATTCTAATACACATATTTCAATTTCTAATTACAATTAAATTATTTTTAATACATCATTCGAAAGATATTTTAAAGTTCTTTTATATTAGCCAAAGTTTTCACCAGATTTACACGTTTTGAGGTGTCCTGAATCAGTTTTCTTATATGGCACTGTAATATTTTAAAATTTCAATATTTCAATTTCTAATTATGATTAAATTATTTTTAATACATCATTCAAAAGATATTTTAAGTTCTTTAAATGTTATCCAAAGTTTTCACCAGATTTACACGTTTTGAGGTGTCCTGAATCAGTTTTCTTATATGGCGCTGTAATATTTTAAAATTTCAATATTTCAATTTCTAATTATGATTAAATTATTTTTAATACATCATTCGAAAGATATTTTAAAGTTCTTTTATATTATCAAAAGTTTTCAGAATTGGAATCGAACAGTGGAATAGAGAAATTTCTACCGCCAGATAGTGCTGTAATATTTTCAAATTTCAATATTTCAATTTCTAATTATGATTAAATTTTTTTTAATACATCATTCAAAAGATATTTTAAAGTTCTTTAAAATTATCGAACGTTTTCACCAGATTTACACGTTTTGAGGTCTCCTGAATCAGTTTTCTTTTGCATCTCAGCTAATTGAGTTAGATTGTTCAAAATTGTTATATGTAGGTTAATTAGGCGGGGCTGAAAGTGTGAGGAAGAAATAGGCGTGCACCGCGCGTGTGTCCCCCTAACTTGTGCACGCTGAGTGTGCACAGGACTACGCTGCCGAAGGCAGTGGGGAGCCGGTCCAACTTTTTAACCAATGAGAAATGATTTTTTTATTTTCTTTTCTTAAGAATAAAAATTTTATCACAGAAGGAATTTGTGCGCGCAGCGCGCGTATACCCTCACACGTGCACGCGCATGGGTTTGTGCTGCCGAAGGCAGTGGGGATCCAGTGTGAGTTTTACCCGATCAGAAATGATTTCTTTTTTAGGGGAAATGAAGTGTCAGGGAAGGAATACGCGCATGCGGCACGTGTGTCCTTTAACTTGTGTGCGTGCAGCGTGCAAAGGACTTTGCTGCCGAAGGCAGTGGGGACCCGGTCCGAATTATTACCCGATGAGAAATGATTTTTTTAAATTTTCTTAAGAATAAAATTTTGATCCGAGAAGGAATATGTGCGCGCAGCGCACGTATACCTTCACACGTGCTCGCAAGCATGGGTCTGCTCTGCCGGAGGCAGTGGGGACCCGGTGGGAGTTTTTACCCGATCAGATTTTTTTTTTTTTTTTTAGGAGACACGAAGGGTCAGGGAAGGAATATATGCACGCAGCGTGTGTATCCTTTAAGTTGTGCACACGCAGCGCACACGGGACTGCTCTGCCGAAGGCAGTGGGGACACGGGCCGACTTTTTACCCATTCATAAATGTTTTTTTTTTTTCCAATTTCTTTTCTTAAGACTAAAACTTACTGTTAGTGATTCATTTGAAAATACTGACCCGCTAGCGGGCAAAGCTCGCTAGTTATGTACTAAAAATTAAAATTGAATTCCAACCTAAAAAACTTTTCTAGCTGCATTGTGTTTTTCAACCAGCTTTAGTTTTAGTTTTGCTGTATTACATATTAGACTTAGTATATTGTGGCCATCAGAAAATTTTCTTTTTTTATAACAACCCCACCTACAAATAAATATATACAAAAAAGTATCGAAATAACTTCTCTCAATCATATTGTTTTCTAGTGGAGGCCACTTGAAAATTTGTAATCGCGATAACTTTTGAAATACTTGATTATTTCAAACCAAAGTTGAAAAATGGATTTATCATTCAAATATGTGTGATTTTGGTGGGTAAGTTTCTTTAGAATTTTGTTTCCAAGTTGCGACTACTTGAGAATTTTTTATTGCAATAACTTTCGAAATACTGAATTTATTTGAACTAATGTTGGACAGTGGACTTATATTTCAAATATGTTAGAATAGTTCACTGAATAACTTGCTGTGCCATTTTTATCTAAGTGGCGGCCACTTAGTTTTTCAACGTGATAACTTTTGTAATTCTGAATTAATTCAAACTGAATCTGTACAGTAGAATTATCTCCCAAATACATTTGTTATGCTTGTTTGCCAAATTGGCCGATCATCTTGTTTCCAAGTGCTGGCTACTGGAAAATTTCTAAATCACATAAAAGGTATTTATGAACAGATTTGCTTAGTTAACCCACATCAATATTTCTACCAAGTCCATTAATAATTTGTAGCTGCCATATTGTTTCAAAATGGCGGCTGTTTGATAAGAAAAAAGAAATCAACCTATCCTTCTGAATGAGCCAAAAGGACTTCCTTTTTTTTTTTTTTTTTTTGTGAAATTTTACTTAAGTAATTTATTACATCTAGTCTGTATCGAAAGAAAAGACTACATCTCAAGAAATAAAAAATGTTTGAAATATGGTTCTTTTAAACATGAATCATCTTAATAACATTGTAAGACTGCAAGTAAAATCTGTGTAAATGTTTTCTTTATGTCACACTACCTCTTTGTGCAAATTTTCACTGTTGGATACTATGATATACTATGTTTTGCATAGTGTGATGCAAAAGATAAATCAATTTATTGAAATAAATAATTTTAATTTATAATGCAAACTCAGTGAAAGTATAATTATTTGAGAGTATATTTAAAAATTAAAAGCACTGTTTCAATATGTAAATATACTTTATTAGACAAAACAAAAGTAGTTTTAATGGAATCTAAAAACAAATCTTTTAAAATAACACTGAGGTGCCACTGGAATTTTTATATCATTCCTTTTAAAACTGTTATTTTGAATTTGAAATGTAAATGAAAAAGCATCAGTGAGTGTATTTTATATATCTGTCTGATCTTGAAGCTAAAAATATTGCGTTTGCATTATAAATATAAATAAAAGTAGAAAGTAAATGATCAAATAAGAAAATCTATGTATATTTTAACTAATTGCAAAGCGTCACTTAAAATTTGATATCATTATTTTTAAGACTCATATTTCAAATTCTTATAGCCATAAAGTAGTGGCGTCACAAACTTTTAACCCGTTAAGGGTTTTTTGTACTGATAATAAATACCTGTGGTTTATCTTTTAATCCAAATTTTGCTGATGTCATTCTTTTTCTTAGTTAAAAAAATTCAAAATGGCTGCTAAGCATAAAAGTTATTGCATTTAATTGCAAAAGCATGAATCATTTATTTAATTATTTATGTTATTATATGTAGCTGAAAAGTATCAGCTATATTGTTTCTGGAAAACATGAGATCCAGCTATGGATCTTATACACAACAAGTAATTATATACAAATGTTAATCTTACATACAAAAAAAGTAAACATGCAAAACCATGACATCGCATATTTTTATATTTACTATATGCCATGAAATGAGAGTATAGTAAAAAGCAAAATACAACTAAAATCATACCTTGAGCAATTTTCACTTATATTCTATTATTTATTTGAATATTTTTGTGTGGTTCTGCATTTTAGTGATTACAAAGTACAAAACTTTGAATAAACACCATAAAATGCAAGAACTCGCAACAGTTGTTTCGTGTTGAGAGAAAACACAACCCTTTGTCAGGCGAACAAAGTAGGCATAAATGTTGCAAACAGAGGTAATGCACACAATAATTTTAGGTTGAAGGGCTTTCGTAAGGTGAACTAAATAGGCAGGAGTGTTACAAATAAAGTGGTAATCTATCTACTTTGTTCGCCTGACAAAAGATCATGTTTTGTTTTGACCTAAAACAATTGTTGCAAGTTCTTGCATTTTATGGCGTTTATTCAAAGTTTTGTACTTATTACTTTTAAACACCAGTTCTGAGGTGCTTTTTTATAATATTAATGATTAACCCCTTGGGTATGGATTTATTTGAGAAAATATTTTCATGTGGAACGGATATAATTTTTGGTTGCTTGGAGTAGTATGTAAAAGCCCAGTGGCAGAAACACCGTGACAAGGCGACATAGTCGCGGACACAGAAAATCGGCTTGCGGACAGTTTTTTTCTGCAGTGAGAAAAAAATTTGTCTGCAACTTTCGGATAACAATTCACTTATAAAAATTTCTGTATCAAAACTAAAACTAATACTTTCATGATTTATAATTATTTTTTCTGTGTTGTGTCAAACATTGCTATAAAATATTTAATTGAATGAGACGAACTGATGAATACAATTGTTTATACTATATTGTTTTGTAGTAAAATTTGTATTTGTGTATTGTTACATGAGATCACCTCTGATGTTAAGCCCCCCCCCCCCGTCACCATCAGCTTTCAGGCTTTTTGAGTGTAAGCCATTTTCACCCCTGATTACACGCAAATTTTGCAGAAATATTATGAAATTTTAAAAGCCTGTCGCTGACCGCTTCAAAACTTTCTGCCACTGGATGTAAAAGCAGTACATTTTACGTAAGAATTTATTTATTTCTAAAATATTGGTGACATATGTAGTATTAAGATGTCTTCAAGTAATTAGAATTGCAAAACAAAAAAAGTGTCTCAGACGTCAAATGTACCCAAGGGGTTAATCATCTGTCTGCCTTAAATTTCATTTTAAATATATTTTTTAACTTAATGTGAGGTAAAATGGAAAAAAAAAATTAATTGGTCTAAATATACAAAAAGCATTTAAAAAAAAAAAATGTATATCGAAAGTTTTTTTTTTTTTTTTTTTTTTGGGGGGGGGGGGAGTATCAACATAAAAATAAATAGATTTCCTTTAAAAAAGAAGTAAATGAACATATTATATATTAGGGTTGCACCGAATAGCAGTTTTGGCCGAATATCCTTCAAACCGGAATAGTAACTATTTGGCTGGCAGGGGTCGATCCAGGCAAAATTTGGGTCCCTTCACAATATTCCACATAGTAAAAGGGGACCCTTCACAAAATTCAAATTCACAAAAAGGGACCCTTCACAAAATTCAAATTCATAAAAAGGGACCCTTCACAAAATTCAAATTTATAAAATGAGTCCCTTCACAAGATTTTATTTTATAAAAATGATCCTTTTATTAAATGTTTTCATAGTTTCAGTATTATTTTTAATTAATTCCTTAATTTGGCTCAACGAAACTCTATTAACTTGATATTAAACATTACATAAAGTGATTGTAAAAACGGAAGATTTTACACAATATTTTACTTTTTTCACAAAAATATATAAAAATTTCACAAAAATATTTTGTTTTTCACAAAAAAGGGACCCAAAAATTAAAACCTGGATCGACCCCTGGCTGGCTGATTTACTCTTATATTAAGTTCTTATTCTTATCGTGTCAATCAGCCTAATTCTTTGCAAACTCTTTCAGCAATACCATTTACATTTAGTAATATATATATATATTTTTAAGTATGAAAATATATAAAAAAAACTATTCAGAAACAGTGGTTTACATAAATGTAGAAAAATATTAGGAAATATTACTATGCATAAGTAGTGGTGTAATGCTGAATTCACAGTACAAAAAAAATTAATTTCTTGTTTTCACCGTATCTCACGAACCAATGAATGAAATTCAACCAAACTTGGTATATAGTTGGAACCTGACGGGGCATGGTGCCCATTAGATTTGGGGATTAATCGCTCAGCAGGTGGCGCTGTGATTGCAAAATTTCGTATTTTTCACCGTATCTCACGAACCAATGAATGAAATTGAACCAAACTTGGTATATAGTTGGACCCTGACATGCAATGGTGCTGATTAGATTTTGGGATGAATCGCCCAGCAGATGGCGCTGTGATCACATTTTATGTAAACTTCTAACACTTCAGTACTAGGCGAGTCGTATTAATCCTGGACGACAGGACCCATGCCCCAGCCCGCCCGATTCCCGCTCTTCGATGTGTTTTTCTAGTCAATTTTGTCCTTTTATTACTTCCGGTGTGAGCCTGTTTTTTTTTTTTTAAACACACTTGACATTGTGAGTTTTTTTGCTTTTCTTCCCATGCTATTCCTATGGGGTTTTTAGCCTCCCCCCCCCCCCTTTTCTACATTCTAAAGTAGCGGTGGTATGTTTTTTTATTTCCTGCATGTTTTTTTATTTTCTCACATAAAATTTTTAACATTGAAACAAATTTGTGCAGTCTTGTGGAGCCAATTCATTAAAATTTTTTGTCCGAAAACATAAACACTCTTAAAAAAAAAACACAACAAATTTGAAATGAAAAATCTTTCATCTTTCACAAAAAATTAGCAAATTTCAACAAACCCTTCACGACCATAGAATGATTTAAAAGAGTTTTCAAAAAATTTTGATAACAAAATTATTTGTTTTGCTGATAAGCTTCAAAAATACATTATATTTCTACAATAAACACCAGAAAAATTGGAATTAGATAAATAAACTTGTACATATATATATAAAGTTTCATCAATATGCAGTGCAATAACTATGTCAGTGATTGACAGTGAAAAAAAGATATTTTTAAGTAATTAAATGTAATTAAACTCAAATTATACGAATGAGCTGTAAAATTATGCATCATTAGCAATTCACATTAATCCAGATTTTTTTTTTACTCTTCTGTTCTTGCATTCATTAATTCACATGCAGTTTTTACCTCTGATGAAATCCCCGATATACATTAAAAATTAGATGCATTTGGGCTTTAAAATACTCTTAAAAAAAAAAAAAAATAATAATAATAATACAGTGATGGATACAAATGTTACCTCACAGCTCACACTCCCTTTCAAACTCAAATAATCAATTACATTAAATATTGGCACTGATAAAAACAGGTCTAATGAAATAAACAGATCTTACTGCTGTTTCATCATTCATTATGGTCAGCAGCCATTTTGAATCTTTCAATAATGACATAGCAAAATTTGGATTGAAAGATAAATCACGGGTAAGTTTTGTATTTTATATACTAAATGTTACATGTAAGAGAAAAAAATATACAGTATTGCTTTAACAAATTAAAAAAGAATTAGTATTCTATAAACATTTAAATAAGAATAATCACAGGAAAATACTCACAGTTAGGCTTAGTAAATAAGGTGAAAGAAAAAAAAAAATGTATATATAAAGACTAAAAAATCTTATCTTATTAATTATTTTAGACATTAGAATATTTTAATTGAAAATTAACTAGTATGATAAATAGTACATATCTACTATAATGATTACACTGAATTTGCAATGATTTTTAATAATATCTAGTATAAAATGTCCTTCATGTTCAAAATACTTTTCATACAACTTAAGTATATTGCATAATTCTATACATGAAACATATACTGTAAAAATGTTAAAATAAATTATGTGTTATACTCTAACAATACTTTCTATTAAGAGTTTAATTTAAGTACTTAAATTATCTAACTACTTAATTTCTTTCTATGTACCTACTGTTTAAAAACATATGACAAAGTGACAAATTATGCAGAAATTTACTATGACCTTGTGTTTATTAACAGAGAGGGAAAAAGAAAATACAAAATATCTTAAAAAGAATAAATTGATATTTAAAGCTTACTTTAAAGTTATTTTTCTGTATTTTACAATGTAAGCTTAGCAGTTATTATTTGTTTTAAACTTAACAGATAAATTTCTTTAAAGTTTAAGAACAATAATAACAAAATATTGTAAAGAAAAAAATTAGGCCTTTGCCGGTTGATTTTCAACCTGACACCTGGAGTCTCCTCCATAGCTGCATTGTGTAGGGGTTTATTTGTTTTCCAGGTGCCGGCCCCTTCCCTACACTAGGCTATGGATTCTTCGACTTCAGCTATAGTAAAATCCATACGTGCATTCATCTTTTATAGATTACTAATTTTAAAAATGAGTTCTTTTACCATGTAAGTAATGATAATTATATTCTTACATGAACAGTAACTTGTCATAATTCATTATTAAAAAGTTCTAGTTATTATAGTTAGTATTTTTTTTCAAAAAGTTTACAAAACACTATCTTTATAAATAAATAAAAATATTTTTTTAACTAACATAATCAAGGTAGACATCAAATTAAATCTTATGAAATTCTCTTTAAAATGAGGAGTCCAAAATTTCTCTTTCTCTTAAAAAACATAATGTGTTTATTTAAGCTAAAAAATGGCCAAGTTTCAAAATCAAAAGAAATAATATATTTTTAAGAGCATTTTATCATTTATTTCAAAAAGAGGAATGATTCCTGAATGTTTAAAATTAAAAACACACTTGGCATGGGTTGATTTTACAAACAAAAAAATTTTTAAAGCATGTGTAGCACAAAATAGTCTGCCTTTAACTAATTCAATAAATATTATAGATTATATTTTAAACAGGGCTTTGCACAGTACTTTTAAACTTTTTAATGCATAATTTTCTGCAAATTAACCTTTATTTATAGATACTGCATTGAAAATTAAATTAAATACAAGTGGTAGATGATAAATTTGCGATTAAGCTTACTTTTATCTGTTTACACTGTATTTCAATAAAACAACGATAATTCATAACCTAAACTTAATCTGTTTCTTTTTTAATTTAATTTAACAGCATCCAGCTTCAAATACGTTAAGTAAATATGTAAAATTAATATTTACAAGAGGATTATTAAAGAGTAAACTTTTGACAAAATTGTTACATCATTTTTTTTTTCCAAAATAAAAAAGCCTTAATTAAATCAAATACAAAACTAATCTGTCTTTCTTTACTTTTAAATTAACAAAATAATTAAATATTTAAAATTATACATGTACAAGTAACAAGCAACATACTTAAGCATTTCATGCAAGTCCATTTCTTAAATATCCTAATCTGAAAGCACATGGACGAACCCCTTTTTACAGAACAATTTATATAATTCAAACTTCACACTACTAAAATATGTATTACAAGCTTTAAAAATATATAAGAATCACACTCAAAATTTTGTTAAATTTGAAATATTGACGTTCAGGTTGACATTTCCGTGGAATTGCCTTATTACGAATCAACAGCTATATAGTAAAATTAAATTAATGTCAGGCACATTTAAGATTATATATATATAGGAAAGAAAAAGATATACATTCAACTTATTCAAAAAATACTTCTATGTAGATTTTTCATTTTAAAAGTTATAAATTTAATATATGTTTACAATAAATTTTGGTGAGTATTAAATAATAAGACGATTAAAATATATATAGCAAATAAAAGTAGTCTTAAAGATGCAATAATGAAGTTGCAGCAATCCTATAATGAATACACCCGCGAGATATTTATTCATCAAACAAAATCTATTCATCTAATCTTTTTTGATTTCAAAGTATCCAAATCAAAAGGAAGAATAACTTGAAAAAATATAAATATGTTTTATATGAATAATTAAAAAAATTTCTCTCAAATCGCTCACACAAACAAAACAAACTATCCTTCCAAATACGTTTAGTTTAGTTAAGCGGGATTCGTATTTGTCAGCGAAGCTGATTGGTTCCGTGGTGTAAACATTCCATGACGTACGCAAATCTGGCGTTCTATGGTTTTCGCCAAGAGATCGATCGCCAAAAACCACGTGACTGAATCGACCAATGAGATGGATGTATTTGATATGACTGCAGATTTGTGCCTTCTATTTAGAATTTCGCAGCCGGGTGGGCCAGTCCGTCCTTGGAATTATTAAGGACCTAAAAACAGCTATAAAAAGTAAGGGGTTTTTAAGGACTTCCTAGACTTTTCAAGCACCTGTACGAACCATGTACACGTACGCTTATTCCACGGCATAACTACACAAATGTCTCTTTAAAAATGTTTCCCTTTATATTTTACCACACCCATGCTTTTTTTAATGCTTGAACATGAGAAGGTTTTCTTATACAGCCATATCAAGGATATATTTCAGAACATTTTTCGCACACATGCGGGTTTTCTCCTCACGAAGGCTAAAATGCGTAGAAATGCGAGCGAAAATGAATAAT
Organism: Salticus scenicus; assembly: GCA_963930645.1. Lineage (NCBI taxonomy): Eukaryota > Metazoa > Arthropoda > Arachnida > Araneae > Salticidae > Salticus > Salticus scenicus. The sequence goes on from OZ005662.1 coordinate 21,057,234, forward strand.
GTTTTAGAAAAAAAAAATTGTGCATACTTCGCTCACTATAAAGTTTTCCACCTGAATGTAGGCAAGTTTTTATTTCTAAATACTCTTTTACCAAATCACTAATAATTTTTCACGCACAAATATTTTTTTTTCCTTCTTGAATACGAAGATGTTTTATAAGTTTGCTTTTTCAGAAGTATCATTTCAACATTTTTCGCTCACATATGGTTCATTTGACAGAAAATCGTTTAGAATATTATTTAAATACAGAAGGTTTTTCTCCTGTATGGATGCGAAGATGATTCTATAGATGAGATTTTTTAAATAATCCTTTAAAACATTCTTTACATACATATAGCTTTTCTACTGTATGACTTCTAAGATGTCTCTTTAGTTTACTTAAACCAGAAAATCCTTTTGAACATTCTTAACACGCGTATGGTTCTTCTCCTGTATGACTTCTAAGATGTTTTTTTAGACTATTTAAATGAGAAAATCCTTTAGAACATTCTTGTTTTTTCTTCTGTGTGAATTCTAAGATGTCTTTGCAGACGACTTTTATTCAAAAATCTTTTAGAACATTCTTCACATACATATGTTTTTTCTCTTGTGTGAATTTTAAGATGTTTTTTCAGACTATTTAAATGCGAAAATCTTTTAGAACACTCTTTACACACATATGGCTTTCCTCCTGTGTGAATTCTAAGATGTTTTTTCAGACTACCTAATTCAAAAAATCGTCTAGAACATTCTTCACACACGTATGGTTTTTCTTCTGTGTGAATTCTAAGATGATTTTTCAGACTTCCTAATTGAGAAAATCCTTTAGAACATTCTTCACACACATATGGTTTTTCTCCTGTGTGAATTCTAAGATGTCTTTCTAGATTACTTTTATTCGAAAATCCTTTAAAACATTCTTCACATACATATGGTTTTTCTCCAGTGTGAATTCTAACATGAGATTTTAGATTAGACTCTTTAGAAAATGTTTTGGAACATTCTTCACACACATATGGTTTTTCTCTTGTATGACTTCTAAGATGTATTTTTAGATTATGTAAATGAGAGAATCCTTTAGAACACTCTTCACACACATATGGTTATTCTCCTGTGTGAATTCTAAGATGATTTTTCAGACTACCTAATTCAAAAAATCGTTTAGAAGATTCTTCACACACATATGGTTTTTTTTCCTGTGTGAATTCTAAGATGTCTTTCTAGACGACTTTTATTCGAAAATCCTTTAGAACATTCTTCACATACATATGTTTTTTCTCCAGTGTGAACTCTAAGATGAGATTTTAGATTCGACTCTTTAGAAAATGTTTTGGAACATTCTTCACACAAGGCTTTTCTCATGTATGACTTCTAAGATGTATTTTTAGATTATGTACATGAGAAAATGCTTTAGAACACTCTTCACACACATACGGTTTTTCTCCTGTGTGAACTCTAAGATGTCTTTCTAGATTACTTTTATTCAAAAATCCTTTAGAACATTCTTCACATACATATGGTTTTTCTCCTGTGTGAATTTTAAGATGTCTTTCTAGATTACTTTTATTCGAAAATCCTTTAGAACATTCTGCACATACATATGGTTTTTCTCCTGTGTGAATTCTAAGATGTCTTTCTAGATGACTTTTTTTCGAAAATTCTTTAGAACAGTCTTCACACACATATGATTTTTTTCCTGTGTGAATTCGAGGATGTTTTATTAGACTGCCTTTGACAGAATATCTTTTTGAACATTCATTACAGACATATGGCCTTTTAGCTGTTCGAATGCTAAGATGATTTTTTATACTATGTCTTTCAGAAAATGTTTTAGAACATAATTTACACACATATAGTTTTTCTTCCGTATGAATGCGCAGATGTACAACTAAAGTATCTTTATTAGAAAATTTTTCAAAGCATTCTGAGCATACATATGGTTTCTCATCCGTATTTATAGGTAGATGTATATCCATATTTTCATATAATAAATTAGCCTTGAATTTATGATGAAAATAATAAGTGTTTCCATTAAATGCATGTGTAATTAACGAGTCGACAGATCGCAAGCTTTCCGGAAGTCCCAACTACTTTTCCTTAGCTCAGTATCCTAATCCCTGCTCAGTAGTTTTATCAAACAGTCCACCATAATCATCATCATCATCATCACGGGGCTTGTAGGAGTCATAGATATAGTAATAGACATACAGTCGGCTGAAAAATTATTCGAGCACTAGCAAATAATTCCTATATTTAAAAAGAACACTTAAGACTGTTTTGTTAAGTAAATCCTTGTCGAATCATGTTCTTAGACTGATTAAGAACAAGACCCGACAAGGATTTATTTAACAAAGCTGTATTAAGTGTATTTTTTTTCGGCAAGGATTATTGCTAGTGCTCGAATAATTTTGCAGCCGACTGTAGATTCATCAGGGAGAGGGAAAAAGTGATACCTTTTTTTTTTCAGGAAAAGTCACTCTAATGACTGCCTTTTTCTGAGTAAATCACACACAGGAATACACACTGATAATTTAGTAAATAAAATTTATGAATAATTTATTTACTAAAGATGAATGAAAAAATCAAAATACAGTTTCAAATTCATTTTGCTTTTTATTCTTTTTTCAATACTCTCTAATGGCTGATTTTAGAAGTTTTTTTTGGCATAAAAATTTTTTGCTCGATAACATGAGGATGATAGATCTATCCGCGATTGTAATGAAATGGTCGCCCTCTGGTGGGCTAAGGTGAAATTACAATAAACATGGTTTAATTCGAATTCCATACAGCCACCATTGCTTGCCGATATTTAGTTTCACATATATTTATTGAATAAAAATGAATAAATACGGTAAAAAAGATAACACATACTGTTGTGTGCTACAATCTAACTCCAAAGGATCAAGAAATCCAGAATTGAGCTTCCATTTATTTCCAAATGACAAATTTAAAATTTCAGTTGCTTCGGCTAATGGAAGTAAAGAATTAATCAGATGATTTGAAATTAATATTTGTTCAACTTCAGTTAAAAATCTACTTCCGATCGAACTTTGAATAAACTGAAGTATTTTTTCCAAAAGCAATCAATTTTCCATAATGTAATGGCGGAGAAATTATAGTACGAATATTAAGTAGAATTAGAGATGTGAGCGGGGAAAAAACCCGGGTTTAAACCAGGGAATAAACCCGTTTTTTTGGGAAGGGAATTTTGAAAGTTTGCAAAACAAGGGAATTTTGAAAGTTTGCAAAAGTTACAAATTTAGCTTTTTTTTTTTTTTTTTCTGAGATTAGATATGCTCTAAGGCATTTCAAAATGTTATCTTACATTTAGATGTTTTTTTATGATCTTTCAATTTTTAAATAGTGCTTTTAACGTCTATAAATTTAAAAAGTGCAAGTTTCAAATTTCATTAATTAACAGACTTATTTTCTGTTATTGCAGTATATTTATATATTAGTTCTGACTATATACACACTGAGTTCAATATAACACTTCTTTTTTTAATCGCAATCGGAGTTTATCATGTTTCAGTTGTATATCTTTAACGTTTTATTTCAAAAATAAAACAAAAATGCTTCAAAATTTTCTGCATTTACAAAAACAATCAATAATATTACAATGGAAAATATTATTTCAATTAAAATTTCAACAATATTGATATGCAAAATATAAAGAAAGAAAGAAATAACAGCCAAATTATTAATTATTTGCTATTGAATATTTTATGTATAGATTTGATGCATTAAAAAAATATGCTCTAATTCTTAATAACCGAAGAAATGATGTTCAATTTTGTTACCCGTGCTCTTTAACTGATTATAACGAAATTTCATGAACTATTGTGAAATTTTGTTCGATGAATTATAATAAAATTTAATAATTTTAAAGTATTCTAACCATAATTTAATTTCATTGTATTATTTTTTATAACATATTTTATTATGGAATTCATTAAAAAAAGTGAAAAAGTTCTAAAGTTATTTAAATAGGCAGACAAAACTTCATCATTTATTATTGTCAATAACGTAAATGTTTAATTTTTTACAATTTTTTGTAAAATAATCACATAATTTTTTATATCACTTTTATTTAAGCAAATAGAATAAAAATGATATTGAAACAAGTTGTTTGTATACTTAAAAGAAGTGAAATTAAATCTAAACACTGAATATTAGTTTCTTCCCATCAAAGTTTCCAAAGTTCCCAAAATTCCCGGTTTAAACCCTAAAATTCCCATGTTTATTCCCCTGAAGCAAAATTCCCGGGTTTTTTACATCTCTAAGTAGAATAACAAAAAGAACACTAATGGAACACACGTGGCTATAATGTTTACTAACAACTGCAGTGTTGATAAAGCGCCATCTATCGATCATTACAATCGCGGATATATCTGTATTGATTGATAAGTATAAAGGATTTAAGTCCATATTCTTGATTTTTCAGGAGACGAAAAATAAAGTTTAACTGGCTAAAAACAAATCAGAAGAATCGATTAGGAAAAAGGTATTTCGTTGATTTATACCCTTTATACCATTCAGTGGTTGTCAACCTTCATTTAATAACGGGAAAATTTGAATTAAATATTTTATACCGTACATGAATGGTACATTTCTGAATTGGTCCTTTTTTTACCATTGGATTTTCTCAAAGACTAAATGACATAGAATTAAATCCTTTATATCAATCGATAGAGAATTTTTTTTCTGAGTTTGACTATGTACTTAACTAAAAATCGACATTTTTAGACTTAAATCCTTAATACTTATCAGTACAGATATATTACTATATCTATGGTAGGAGTACCTACGACCATGGATTAAGACTTTCCTTGTAAAGGACACACAACCCACACGAACTCTGTGTGGCCGCCCAGACGGTGTAGTGATTAGCGTCACTGACTTCTACAAAGTTGGTCCCGGGTTCGAAATCCGGAGAAGGCATGGATGTATGTATTGTCCTAGTTCATGTTCTTGTAATAAAAACTTGTAAAACCCTTGTGGGGTGGATTATTTGAAATATAAGCGGCCCTAAAGGCAGGCAATAAATATCATGTACTCACCAAACCAAACCAAACGAACTCTGTGTTTACATACTGTTTTCATATATTTTCCCGGGCCGCGGTAGCCCAGTCGGTAGAGCGCCAGCCTCGTAATTGGAAGATTGCGGGTTCGGTACTCGACCCGTCAAAGACCGTCGTGTACACCACAGATTATTATACAGATAGGACACTCCCGTATATTATTCGGTAACCGGAATTGGAAATCCTTCAGTAAACTAGAGATACGACAATGCTGGCAATGAATCCTGATTCGTCCAAAGCTACTTTCGACCGCCTGAGGGAAGGCTGCAGCGCCAACATAGACTTGGCGACCACTGCACTAGAACACCTTCAAACAAAACCACTTGTGAAACATACAAATAAATAGCCCATACTGCGCTTATGCGCCAAGGTTAGAAATCCAGGTTGCCATAGTTTGGACGAAATTTAATCAGCCCGCCATTTTTTTCCGTCCACTGCGCAAGCGCACTAAGCTCTTGTCTTATCTCTGGTTTACTAAAGGATTTCTAACCGGAATTTGACTGCAACGACCCTATTGTCAACGCCTGTTAGTTTCTCGAGCTCTCCAGCTTACGCAATCGCTCGTATTATTTTTATCGCTCGTATTATGTACCCAGACAGCACATCGCCTCCCCAGGATATCTTCAAGATGTCTTCTGGATGAAAAGACATCCCAGAAACGTCCTTAAGATGTACTGTGGATAAGTTAAGCCTAACTGTGCTGTTAGGGTATATACCCATACAACCAAATTACATCCAGCGATCATCCGGAGACTTTCACATGCAGGATAATACCTTATCCGCTGGCTGTTCTGAAATATCCCGTCACCAACCGGTGGATGTTCAGTGGTTTCCAGAAGGAGACACCACTGCATGTCCTTCGGATGTCTTTTATCTGATAATTTCAGGATGGAGTTGTTATTCAGAGGAGATCCTGTGACAAGTAGAAAAATACATCGCTGCGCGCCCTCCGGATGTCTTTTTGAGATAGCTACAGGATGCTTTCAGGATATTATGACACAGGTCTACATTAAAGATTTTGATTTAATAATTTTAGCTGATCTTTATATTTTTTGGCGAGTTGAAACCAAAAATGAAGCCCGTTTTTCTCTATCACATACCCTAACAGCACAGTTAGGGTTAACTTATCCACAGTGCATCTTAAGGACGTTTCTGGGATGTCTTTTCATCCAGAAGACATCTTGAAGATATCCTGGGGAGGCGATGTGCTGTCTGGGTATACACTAAGCGACAAAAAAAAAAGCCGCACTTGGATGTTTTCCTTTTCGCCTTCTACAACCGCCAATTTTATCGTTTAAAAAGCAAATTTTCGAGCAGATTTCACTATGTTGTCCTCCACATACACTTTAGTTTTAAGTCTAGTGTTAAAAACAAAATGCAATTGAAAAGAAAATTGTAATTTTAAAATTTATTTCAAAAATTTTAAGAATAAGGCAGTTAAAGATGCCACAAAAAGTATTAATTTTTGAATGAAAATCAAAAAATATTTTAATACGTGAGATGGCAAAATAATTAATCATTAACGAAATATTGGTAAAATGAATTTTAGCAAAATATAAATTTTTTTGGCCGTTTAAACTGGGAATTTGGCTTTAGGCGGTCATGTTGCTCATCCAAGCAAGATAACTGCAAGTTAAAATGCGAATGTTTAAAAAATCGATTTGTATCATGTTCAGAACTTAAAAAATATTTTTAAAAAGTATATAGTAAATTACTTTCTTCAAAAACAATGCGGGAACAATTAAACAAAGCGGGTTAAAGAACAGAAGATCTGCGAAAAAAGCCATTATTAAGGGAAAGAATTAGAAAAAACAATACTTTAGTTGACCAAAATTTAAAAACATTATCAGTTAATTATAAGGCTGAACTGGTTTTCTCTGATGAATGAAGTTTTCTTTATTTCGATCAGTTGAAAAAAGCTAGAATGAAGACGAAAATGTGACCGACTTAATGAAAATTGCACTTTTAAAACAGTGACACATTCTCCGTACATTATGGTACGGAGGTGCATAACTTTTCAAACACTCGGGGAAATTTTTATGCTCAATGGATCAAATAACTCGATATAAAACACAATCTGCATAAAAGTGGTGCCTGACCGACTATTTTGGAGGTATCTTAGACATTTCCGTAAACAGCATTTGAAGATAATAAGGCACCTTACTACACGGCGTCTGTGGGAAGTTTATTCACTTCAAATTGTCAAAATTTCTTATACATTCCCATGAGAACCTATAATTCTGTAAGTAATCATACCTTTTTTCACTTTAAGTTAAATAGCACAAAGGATATAGTAGAATTTCTTCTTTACCAGTCATGGAAATGGTCAAAATCGCGATCCGCTCGAAAATGTTTCGTCTATAAAAAGGCGGGGGAGAGGGGAGAGGATTCGAAATTTGCAGCCTATAACTCTGCCAGAACTAGAAAAAATTATTTGTGATATTTGGCCCATTGAAATTTCTGAGATTTATATTAAAACACTGTATAAAACTATGCCATTGCGCATTAATGCAGTAATTCCATATAAAGGTGGAATTAACCCAATGCAGAATACATATTTTTAACAAAAAATTGCTTAGATCTAACAAATAAATAGTTTTATTTCATATATTAAAATATAACTTGTTTATTTCATATAATAAATCATAATAGAATGCAAAGTGTTTTGCTATTGCATTATGTTCAAAAAGAAAGTTTCATGCAAGATTTTTAAAAAGTACTTCGTAAAGTGCAATAAAGCGAATTATTAAATCGAAAATATACATAATTATCATTTCATACCTTTGGTATTATGCAAAAAAGACAGTTTTGTTTGTTTTAAACATTGTCGCTTAGTGTAGATTTTTGTTAAAACAGGGTGCCTACCGGTATAATTTCTTTCATTACTCCTCTACCATTGTAACTATATGGTAAGTTTTATAGTATGTTTCCATGATTAATTAGTCATGAGTACCTATTGTTGTTATTGTGCAGCACTAGTGCGACACAAAATCCTATCAACCAAGCTATTGTTATGATGGTATATGTAAGACATTATGTCACTAAACACCTTGTATTGACAAAAATCTATATGTGATAGAGAAAAACTGGCTGCATTTTCAGTTTCAGCACATCAAAAAACATCAGCTAAAATGATCAAATCAATTTTTTTCAACATCATTTTTGTAGACCTGTGTCATTATCAGTACTTATGATCATGTTTTTATTAACTTCGATTCTTGTTTGTTTGTTTGTTTGTTTGTACGTCCAGTACAAATCTTGCAATCGATTTTTACAAACTTCCCGACTAGCTAGACATTTGAAACTTTCAGAATAGCTCAGAACATGGTGACAATACTTTTCTTCAGTACTTTTAGCCTACTGTTTCGGGTCCCCGATGCCGTCGGCAGCGTTTTTAAGATTCAGCAGAAAACTTATTTAACTAACTTCCCGACTAGCTAGGCATTTAAAACTTTCAGAAGAATTCAGAACATGGTGACAATGCATTTTTTTAGTACTTTTTGCCTACTGTTTCGGGTCCCCGCTGCCTTCGGCAGCGTTTATGATTCAGCAGGAGATTTATTTCAATAACTTCCCGACTAGCTAGACATTTGAAACTTTCAGAAGCGTTCAGAACATGGTGACAATGCATTTTTTTAGTACTTTTAGCCTACTGTTTCGGGTCCCCACGCGGCCGTGAGCAGCGTTTATATGATTCAACAGAAAATGTATATAAATAACTTTCCGATTAGCTGGATATTTGAAACTTCTAGAAAAGCTCAAAACATGATAACAATGCATTTTTGAAGTGAAAACATCTTTAGGCGCGTTGAGCACTTTTGGGTGAACAAAAATCATTAAACACCCGTCATCGTCAGCTAACGCTTTCCATTTGAAGTGAAAACTTTTGGGTGAACAAAAATCATTGAATTCGCGTCATCGTCAGCAAACGCTTTCCATGCTTGTATGATACAAATAATGTATCATAAAATTAACTTGCTAATGTGAAGTGTTAATAATTATATACTGTATATTGTTTTAAAATCTGGTGCGGCTCTACACGATTTCTCTCATTTCCGGGCACCGTCTCTATTGCAGTTAGACCTCACAAAACCGTGAGAAAGCCCAAAGCTGCCATTTTTCTCACGTTTTTACAATCTGGTGCGGCTCTACACGACTTCTCTCATCTCCGGACACTGTCTCTATTGCAGTTAGACCTCATAAAACAGTGCGAAAGGTCAAAGCCGCCATTTTTCTCACGTTTTTACAAACTGGTGCGGCTCTACATGACTTCTCTCATCTCCGGACACTGTCTCTATTGCAGTTAGACCGCACAAAACAGTGTGAAAGGTCAAAGCCGCCATGTTTCTCACGTTTTTACAATCTGGTGCGGCTCTACACGACTTCTCTCACCTTCGGACACTGTCTCTTGAAGATTGCAGCCGGAAACGTTGCAGTTAGACCTCAGAAAACCGTGAGAAAGGCCAAAGCCGCCATTTTTCTCACGTTTTTACAATCTGGTGCGGCTCTACACGACTTCTCTCATCTCCGGACACGGTCTGTATTGCAGTTAGCGCATTAAATAAAATTGTAATATAATTTTTGTAGTAGTAGTTTATGTTAATGAATAAAAAATCACTCCATTCAAAAGTATTTCCTACAAAATAAAATATTTCCTGACGATTCAAGAAATACACACGTACTTGTTCACGTTTTCACTTCTGTCAGCACTCCCGAAGTGCAACTTTTTTTTTCTTTTTTTTTATTATTACCATTTTTAGCCTACTGTTTCGGGTTCCCACTGGCCACCTGCCGTCGGCAGCGTTTATAAGATTCAGCAGAAAACTTATTTAACTAACTTTCCGGCTAACTAGGCTTTTAAAACTTTCAGGAGAATTCAGAACAAGGTGACAATGCATATTTTAAAATACATTTAGCCAACTGTTTTGGGTCTCTGCTGCCATTGGCAGCGTTTATATGATTCAACAGAAAACATATTTAAATAGCTTCCCGATTAGCTAGACATTTGAAACTTGTAGAAAAGCTCGAAACATGATAAAAATGCATTTTTTTTACCATTTTTAGCCAACATTTTCGGGTCCCTGTTGCCTTCGGCAGCGTTTATATGATTCAACAGAAAATTTATTTAGCTCGATTAGCTAGACATCCTCCCGATTAGCTAGACATTTGTAAGTCGTAGAAAAGCTCAAAATATGATAATAATGCATTTTTTCCCCCACTTTTAGCCGACATTTTCGGGTCCCTGCTGCCTTTGGCAGCATTTATATGATTCAACACAAAATTTATTTAAATAACTTTCCGATTAGCTAGACGTTTGAAACTTTCAGAAGAGTTCAGAACATGGTGACAATGCATTTTTTTAGTACTTTTAACCTACTGTTTCGGGTCCCCGCTGCCTTCGGCAGCGTTTATAAAATGTGACGTTATATAATTAATAAATATAATAAACCTTAAAACATTCTTCATGCTTGGCCGTGAATATTTTCGGCTGGGCGCCCAGCTCTTTTCAAACGACTTTATCTGTGCCGGATTTCTCAGAATTGTGAAATCAACTATAAAAGACTACCATTCTGAGAAATAATGAAATGAACTATAAAAGACCACCATTCTGAGAAATCCAGCACAGATGAAGTCATTTGAAAAGAGCTGGGCGCCCAGCCGAAAATATTCACGGCCAAGCATGAAGTATGTTTTAAGGTTTATTATATTTATTAATTATATATAAAGTATTTCATTATAATTTAATTTTATTAAGTGTTCAACGTTATATTTATTTAAATAACTTTCCGACTAGCTAGACATTTGAAACTTTCAGAAGAGTTCAGAATACGGTGGCAATGCATTTTTTAAATAGTTTTTGCCTACAGTTTCGGGTCCCCGATGCCGTCGGCAGCGTTTAAATGATTCAACAAAATAACTATTTAACTAACTTCCCGACTAGCTAGAATTTGAAACCTTCAGAAGGCTCAAAACACGATAACAGTGCATTTTTACAATGCTTTTAGCGAATTGTTTCGGGTCCCCGCTGTCTTCGGTAGCGTTTATATGATTCAACAATCATTTATTTTTTTGACTAGCTAGACATTTGAAATTTTTAGAATAAATCAAAACACAATGACAATGCATTTTTTAAATACTTATAGTCAATTGTTTCGGGTTCCCGCTGCCTTCAGTATTATTTATATGATTCAACAATCATATAATTTCCCGACTAGCTAGACATTTGAAAATTTCAGAATAGCTTAGAACACGGAGACAATGCATTTTTAATACTTTTAGCCATTTACTTCGGGTCCCTGCTGCCTTTGGTAAGATTTATATGATTTAACAGAAAAAAAAAAAAAAAAAAAAAAAAAAAAAACATGGTATATAAAAAATCTTTTTTTTTCTTGTAATTATTTTATAGATATATATCTGACAAGAGCACATCTTGAAATTAGTATTTATTTGAGTGACTGAAGAACATTATTAAAAATATTCATAAATTTTAATTTGTTAAATCTATATACATATAAAATCGTTTGTCCTGAATGAGTGAGAAATTCATCATCGCCCAGCCCAAACCCTTGGACCTAGAAGCATGGAATTGGGAGAAAACATTCCTTCTGTGACATAAACATCCCCTAAGAAGCGATTTTACAAATTTCGCCCCCTCTCCCACAAGGGGGGGGGGACGTGATTCCACAAAAACTTTTATAACAGATATCCCTAAAATTTTTTATTTAAAATATAGTTAACACAAATTTCTGGAATTTTAGAAATTCGTTCCAGGATCGGTGGGAAGGGGGGGGGGGGGTGAGCTGAGGGGTAAAAAAATAGAAATATAGTTAGACCGTTCAAAATTGGTACATAGAGGTTTTTCAGCCCTCAAAATCGGATGAAGATATTTTCAAACTTGATTATTAAGAGGGTGGGTACGGGCGCGAAGGGAAAAAAAAATAGAAATAGAGTTAGGGTACTCAAAATTAATTTTGGGGGCCTACAAATTAAATGTTTTTGAAAATGTTAAATTATTAGGAGATGTAGAAAAGGGTGGGGTGGGCAAAAAAAAAAAAAATAAAGAAAATAAAGTAAATAAATAAAAATAGACTGTTCAAAATTGGTATATATAGGGTTTTGGCAGCCTACAAATCAAATTCAAATATTTTCAAAAATGAAAAATTATTAGGAGAGACAGGAAAGGGGGGGGGGGCAATGAGACCAAAATATAAAAATATGAGTTAGAAGTGTTGGAAATTGTTATTATTAGTTTTTAATGCCTGATAAATCGATTGCAGATATTTTCAAAAGCGTAGAATTATTACAAGGGGCGGGAAGGGGAAGGCATTGGGGCAAAAATAAAGAAATTCAGTTAGAACTTAAGAAATCAGTATCATTACCTTTAACAGCCACAGAAAGCAATTGCGGATATTTTTGGAAGTGTAAAATAATTAGGAGTCGTGGAAAGGCTGGGCGAAGGAATATGCTGCCGTAGGCAGTAGGGACCTGAACTAATTATTCCAGAGATGAGTTTTTTTTTTTTTTTTTTGTATTTTATATTTATGTTTTTTCCTTACAATAATATAGTGATTCCTTAAGAATGTCGAATATAAACGTACTCAAGCAGCACACAATAGCCTGCACTGACGAAGGCATTAGGAAACTGGTACGACATTTTTCTCGATGAGAAATTATTTCTTTTTCTCTTTTTTTTCACCTGACAAATATTAGTACAATTTTGAGAATTCATTTATTGCAGTAATTCATTTAAAAACAGTGATGCGCTAGCAGGCAAAGCTCACTATTATTTTATAAAAAGAGTACTTACATAATCAATTGCTTAGATTACACTTAAAAAGTATAAAAATTATTTTGTAATGTATGTTTTCATAAATTTTCCCTTTTAGTATTTTAAATTAATTACTTATAATTCACTAGAAGATTAATAGACTAAAAATTCATAAACATACACATTATTTCTTTTATAAAATACTTAATAAATTTATTTAATGAACATTAACTAGTATTATAAAAAAAAAAAAAAAAAAAAGTAATATTCTGTATAGGATTATTAAAAAATTATAAAATGACTTTATTAAAAAAAACATTTTATAACAATATATTCTTACCTTTTCCTCTTTCAGCTCCACATTGCACATTCTTATTTTCTACTACAGGGCATACTGTATTCATATTAAGGCCAATTATCTCACACACTCACAAACTGAAATGCCCCACCCATTAGGCTCCATCACTTCAATACACTTATCTTATTGCACTTTTTTATATTTAATTATGGTCAATTGTGTATTTTTGTTTTTATGCAATTTCATATTAATTCCAAGGCTTTAATCCTCATAGTATATATTTATAAGAGATATTATTCTATTCTGCCAAGTTATGTAAATAATTATTAGAAATTTGTGTGACAGAATTTTTCATAATTTAAGGAATTTTAGTTTAATATATTTCCTGATTCAGGGATATTTTTCAAATTTTTAGTGACTGTCAAGAGAAAACTTATATAGTAGAAATTTAAGGGTACATTTTGTAAATTACTAACATTTGTTTAGATTTACAAAAACTTTACTTACAATTTATTGGTTACAATAATAAAAAAAATGTTCATCACAACTATCCATTTCTTTTTCATGTACTTTTAAGATTTTTAAAGTAGGGTTACAATCTGGCCTTTAATTTTTTATTAATTTAAAAAGCTTGTTAAACAGAATGTCTATTCTTTAATGGTTTGGCAAGTATATTTTTAAAAATTCCAGTTTGGGATAAATGCACATTTTGGTAAAATTCTGACATTCATTCATGTTAACGAAATCAAATTTTTAATAACTTACATTTTTTTTAAACAGAATATACATTATCAATGATGTTCATGCTAAAATCATACATATTTTTAAACTGGTCGGACATCTGTACAATGAAAACAACCCTTACAATGCATATTTATGTGAAATTTTGTCCTTTTTCACCCTTGATAAGAAAAAAAAAAAATCTGAATAACTTAAAATTAGATAGCTGAAAATCATTAATGTTCTTGCCAGCATTTTAATTGACAGTTTAAAAAAAAAGGAAAAGGGTTTCATAAATGCTTATGTTTCCTAAATCTGCAGGATAATGAAGCAAGTCAAACACGGTGGTAGTCTTCTATAAAGAAATTTGAAATTAGAATTATCAAATACTTGATATATATATATATACATTGAAATTTTAAATTAACCTTTCATATTTAAAAAAATCTCCATTGTTACATTATTCCGTTTTTAAATTATAAAGCATCAAAAAACTAACTGTACTTTTAAACTGTATGCAGGAATTTCACAGTTGCAAGTTTTCTTGAGCATATTTTATTAAAAATTTCCTCATAGTATCACATGTTTAGCTCTGGGTAGTGATAGGTGATGTCTGTTTTTAAAAAGAAGATGTGTAAAGCTTATTATTATTATTTATTTATTTTAAGTATAAACACAGTATCGATATTAGATGTTTATATAACATTTGTTAAAACAATAGACTTGAAGTAGTCATATTTCTTACCATATTTTTGAATATTTACTGTAATATGTGATTTGGTTCATAATTTTAAAATTACACCTTAACATGAAAATCTATTCTAATAGAAAAGTTCAAAATATCGAATAAAAATCACAATATATATACACACACACACATCTGCCAACATTCTAATTAACCTTTTACATACCAATGTTCCATAAATAGAGCATGGAATTAAAAATTAATTTAAAAATTAAAAATCATGAACACTGACTTGAAAAAAATATCAGATATAATAGGAAGATTACTTGATTTTTTGAAATAGAAATTACAGTTCAATCATAAAAGGTGAAATGTACAGAAAATTATAAAAATGACCTATTTTACCATTTTCCCTTTTATCCCACTGTTTAAAAATTCACATAATTTGGAAAAATAAGCAAATTCTTCTAAATGTTTAGACATGTTTAAAATAGCTTACATAATTAAATTAAATTAAAATAAAATAAAAATATAATAATATTAAATATAATAATAGCGAATTAATAATATTGAATATAATAATATTAAATTATATATATATATATATATATATATATATATATATAAAATACACATTTTAATGATAAAGTTCTTTAAACTAAAGCATTAGAAGGCAAAATATGTAAAAAAACAAATTTCAATTACACCCGGATCTGAATTCGGCGTATAAAAGGTTAATATTCTGTATTATTGTTAGTACCTGCTTCTTTATTCACATCTTGGAGAATTTGGCAAACACTCATACCTCTCATGATGTGAAGGACACTCTCTTCTGCTAGAAGATTAGTCGCAGGAGAAAAAAACTGATGCCAGCAACTTTTTTTTTTTTTTTTTTTTTTTTTTTTTAAAGTATCAGTTTAAGTTAACCTCACTGCTGAATTATTACTATCTTATTTGTTAATTATTTGTTTTATTTACCTTTTGATATTGAAAATCTTAATTTGTGAAATTTACAAGTATGGAACATTTTAATAATACCAACTCCAAAACACATAAAAAAATTTAATGCACTTTTATTTTATATTAACACATTTTTGTTTTTCTGACATAAAATTTTCTCTCTTTAGCATGTCGCAACCATAATATATCTTCAATCTATGCCCTTGTCACACTTTATGTCACACTACTTGTTATTCCTTTTCAGCTTCATCTGAAACAAACAGTTTGTAAAGTTTAAAACTTATGTATTAAAAAATAAATAAATAACAAAAAAAAAAAAAAAAAAAAAAAAAAAAAAAAAAAAATGGATATATATATATATATATATATATATATATATTAATGTTTAACATAGCCAAAAATTGATTTAGATTTTTGGGATGAGACTTTAAAATAAGCCTTATTTTCTTAGATTGCTCTTTTCATCAACTGCTATGATTAAAGTAATCAATAACTAATTTTCTTTAATGTTACTTTAGAAGACATATAAAACAATTGCTTTCATTTAAATATAAATTATTATTTCTTAATTATTCTGGATAATCTCAATTTAGTGATAATTAAAAATAACAATTACGTAAGAAATTTCTCAAATAATTTAAAATTTTAAAAATGGAATTTTTATAGATTCAGTTAACTGTATTTTAATATTTGACAAAAAAAAAAAAAAAAAAAAAAAAAAAAAAAAATCAGATTTAACAAAATTGAATATTCAGTAATATGTCTGAAATATCAAATGTTCAGCACATTTGTACGTGTAACAGTGATTCTGCTAGTCTTCTAAAATCATAATGCCATGCTCTTGTACTCATGTTCGTTCATCTGTTTCATTTCTTTCAATGAACTTAGAACGCAGCATAAAAGATCACAGCTAAGCTTTGTATAGTGCATCCATTGGTGATTTCTTATGCAGTAATATTGCATCAACCCTTTTTCTTTGCAATCTTTTTGCAATGGAACTTCATTTTTGCATATCAGAACTTTGTTTTTGAAGCTGTTAATGTGTGTTTAGTGGAGATAAATGTTTTTATTATTATTAAATTTTTTAAGAATGGTTTTGTGACCCTTTTGCGAATTTCATAATTGCACTAAGCTTTAGTATAAAGCATTCATTGGTGATTTGCTGCATGGCGATGTGGTTTGGTTTATTGACACTTTTTACTCATAATCTTTCGTATTGGAACTTTGTTTTTAATGTCGCTTCGCTGGCTGTTTGACTGTAATTGTTAACATAGAGCTAAATTAAACTATTAGTATTGAACACAGAATCTACAGTTAGAAGCAGTCATTTGTTTGAATGTTATATATGTTTTAGGCAGTAAAAGACTAAAAGTTTTGAACAAATCAACTTTTATCGAAAATATTTTAGCCTATAAAATTTAACAATAATAATAGTATATGTAAAAAATAGTATTTTAACAAAAATTTGCTGGGTTAAAATAGATAACAAACAAATATCAATGAAAAACTTAATTATTTTGGCATATCTCAATAATTACTGGCAAAATAGGAAAGGAACTATCCAATAGTTTTAATTTAGTAATCTTAAATAGTATCTTATAAAAAAACAATTCACACATTAATTTTACCCATGTTCCGAATTTTACTTTAATTTACCCAAGAAGGACTAACTTAATGCATTCTAATGATTAAAAAAAAAAAAAAAAAAAAAAAAAAAAAATCTACTGTCTACATTATTTCAGCCCCTGAATTTTTAATGGCATCAATAC
This sequence comes from Salticus scenicus, assembly GCA_963930645.1. Taxonomy (NCBI): domain Eukaryota; kingdom Metazoa; phylum Arthropoda; class Arachnida; order Araneae; family Salticidae; genus Salticus; species Salticus scenicus. The sequence goes on from OZ005662.1 coordinate 21,074,494, forward strand.
TTCCTTGAAACATATCACAAATCGTAATAATAATAATTATTACTATTATAATACTTTATAATTTTTTCAAATACTATTAGAGTAATTTTAATAAAATATAATTCTGCTGAAAAGTATAGTTTTAGACAGTTTAAAAGAGTAGGGTTTTGGACAGTATGGTAAAAACCATGGTTTATACCACCATAGTGTCCGAAACCTTGCTAACCCTGAGATAAAGCACAATTGAGAATTTTAAACATTTCAACATTTAACTAACCTACTATAATACAACAGATCTTTCGATTAGAAAATTTTAGTTTTTCATTGCTCCCAATCCAGCTATAGCGCACAGCTACATCTTCGGTAAATAGATATCTCATAATGCATCACGTATGGCTTTAGAACATAGTTCCACCTAATCTTCTTAATTTTCTCATCTAAATAAGAAAAATATGCATCTGTTAAACAATTGCAACAAATTGAAAACTATGCATTAATTAAACAATGAAAGATATATTAAATATGATTAATTCACAAAGTTTTTTTTTTTTTTTAAAGGTAGAAATAAATGATATTTATATTAGCCTTTTGATTAATTTGCAATAACTTTTATGTAAATTTATGTACATTACGTAACATGTAATTTTAGTTTAAAAAAATTTCTACCAGGTACTGCTTTAATTATATATATATATATATATATATATTTATTTATTTATTTATTTTTTAGAGTGGCACAGTGCATTACACAATGCACCTAGGACTCTAAGTGTTGAGTGTGACTGCCATTATCATCCATGAGAATGGCCGTCAGACATTGTGCATTCGGAATTATTATACTGAAGTTTAACTAACAATGTTCTATCTGTTAACATAATCATGATTTTCTTTTAAGTATGATTAACTGCAGTAATAAGTAATAAATTTTTAATTTAAATATTCACTTACATCTGAAATTAAATGCAACATATAGTCAGATTACTATACATACCAAGTAGTTCTGCATATTATTATCATCCAAGTCCATTTCAAAATCTTCCATCTCTTTAATTGTTGTTAGGGGAAATTTTCTCGTTAATTCAATTTGTCAGGAATCCTTTGATTCGGATATGGATAGGAAAGTGAAAGGAAAGGGGGAGGGAACTATAGTTTACTTAAGTAAATTAACAAAAGAAACTAGCACATAGTGTGTAATGTCAATCAAAAAACTTTTTTCTACAACATTTAAATATATTAAATAGCCTAAATATTTCATATATAAGGAAGATAGTAACAGCAGAAATGTTTAGGTTTTCATAAGAATCCACTTTTTTCGTACTTTCCAAAATCTATGTACTTTTGCGCAAGTTTTTGAACATTACCAACCAGTTAAAATTCAGAAAGAAATATTAATATTGCTTACCACAAGAAACATTTTACATATGCATTTTAGTGGAATTTAAATAACCAGATGCTCATAATGAAAAATCAAAATTCATTTCCCTTTAAAATAGTTCACTGTGAGAACTTTCACCACTTTCCCCAGAGGCATCAAGATTAATTTCATTCTTTCTTCTAAGACTCAAAAACTATCTACAACTGCATTACAAAGTTCAATTTAAATTTATTAAAAAAAAAAAAAAAAAAACTTTACCGAGAATTGAGATTAGCCTAAGCAGATTTTAATAAAGACTTCAGAAAAGATGTTACAAATGATTAAAAAAAAAAAAAAAAAAAAAAAAAAAACTTAAAAATCATGTTTACTTTTATTTATTTTTTAAATAATTAGATGTAAATTTTTTGCACTATGAATTTAACATATTAAAAAAGATAAAACTGTCAACATAGAAAATTATTTTCAAAATGTAAACAAATGTTTTTTAATAAAACAAGGCATACAGAAAGGTTCCAATTAGGGTGGGAGAATCTTGCTTTCATTTATTTATTTACTCTCCGATTTTTAACACTGAGTGAAATGTGTGCACTCTTCTGAGACCAATTATTATTACGGGGGGGGGGGGATGAAAACAGGTTATTCAGAAAATTGAACAATCTTGAAATTAAAGAACTTTTACAAAATTCAACAAATTTAAATACACTTCACAAATTTTAGAAGTTTTCAAAAAATTTTAGTATTGAAAATTACTCATTTTGCTAGTCAAACCATTTTGTAAAAACCATTTGTAAAAACCATTCAGTAAAAACCATTACATTTCTACAATGAAACACCAGAAAAAAAAAAATACTTTTAGGCAAAATACTAGCTAAGTCAAAAAAATAAGTTTCATCAAATTTTAGTGCAATAATTGCCTATTCCATTGAACAGCAGTTTCAAAAAAAAAAAAAAAAAAAAAAAAAAAAGACAGATTAAAGCAATTAATTATAATGAAGAATTATATACATATATATATATATATATATATATATATATATACATATTTTTTTTTTTTTTTTTTTTGAGAAATCTCACTTTGTTCCTCAGCAAGTATGAGAAATTTGCACCAAGTTTTATCCCCGATAGGAACACTGTACAATATTTAAAAAAAAAAAAAAAAAAAATCAAATAATTAATTGTACTTATGCAAGTTTAATGTCCCCCACAATATATAACCAATGATTCTTGCAAACCATGTTTAAATGGCTAGCAGCCCTGACTATTTATATTTCCGTAAGATACAAGTTATCTTTCTTGAATTCTACATTTCTTAATATGTCACTGCTATATATTACACAATTTTAATATTTATATAGTACATACCGTATTTACCCGCGTATACGTCGATCCCGTGTATAAGTCGACCCCCCACTTTTCCGTTCAAGAAATTTGAATTTTTTTAAAAATACATTTATTCAAAATCATTGGAAAAGAAAATAAAGTATTAAATATACAATAATAAGGAAACTTTAAATTTTTTTTTAAATAATTTATTCAAAATTATCTGAAAAAAAAAAAAACTAAATGTACAATAATAAAGATAATAATACACAAATTTAGTACACAAAATTAAACTGATAATAATGAATAATAATAATATGACATTATTGATAGTACGATATGTTATGGTAAAGTAGTAATATACAAAGTTAAACTGATTCAAGGTCCGATTCAGTATCGGACTCGCCAAACAATTCACAAAATTCCTTTGTCGTCATCGGCTCATCATAATACACGTTTTCAATCTCTGTATCTCTACATTCTTCGTTGTCGTTATCACTTTCAAAAATGGCATCATCTTCTGTTCCGTCTAGTTGATTGCTTATGCAGCATTTCTTGAATGATTTTATAATCATTTCTGAAGGAATTTTATTCCACGCATCTTTAACCCACTGGGCAATTAATGCGATGTCAGGCTTTCTAATATTGCCGCCCTTTGTAAATGTTGGATGGTCGGATGAAATCTACTCTGCCCAATATTTTCTAACATTTGCTTTGAAGGGCTTATTGAGGCAAACGTCTAGGGGTTGAATGACGGATGTCAAACCTCCCGAGATTACAGCTACAGTCGTTTTCAGTTCTTTCGTCACTTTATTCACGTTTTCAGAAAAGTGGCCACGAAACGAGTCGTAAACTAAAAGGGAAGGTTTTTTGAAAACAGCTCCCGGTCTTTTACCCCACACATATTTAAGTCAGACGAGGGTTCCGTCAGCGTCCATCCACCCCTTTTCATGGGTTCGAACCAGCACACCAGATGGAAATGTAAAATTTATCGGCAAAGTTTTTCTTTTAAAAATAATTAACGGAGGAAGCTTTGTACCGTCGGCCAAACACGAAAGTACGGCCGTAAACCGGTTTTTTTCGTGCCCAGTGGTTTTTACCAAAATGCTTTTTTTCCCCTTGCAGTTCACTGTTTTTTTTTTTCTGGTAGGTCGAAACACATGGCTGTTTCATCCATATTTCCTATATGGCAAAGTTCAAAAGAATTCCTTTTTCTTTGATCGATGACGTATTTTTGAAATTTCATAATCTTTGCTTTCAAGTCAGATGGTAATTTTTGTGCCAGTTTAGTGCGCTGGCGTAAAGTCATTGACGATATCCATGACGATTCATAAATCTAGTGCACCAATGTTCTGATGCACGAAACGTGTTTGGAACACCATATTTTTCTTCTTTTGCAAGCTTCATGGCGCGTACACGTATGCCAGTTCTAGTGACAATAAAACCATTCTGCCTGCACTCTAAAACCCAATCATTTAATACATTTTCGAGTTCTGGAAAGGGTGATTTTCCATGCCGCAAAGCCTTTTTTGATTTTGGGATGTTTTCTAGCTTTCCCTTATTCTTGCGCCAATCACGAATCAATTTTTCGTGAACCCCAAATTGACGAGAAGCAGCACAGTTATTAGATTCTTCCGCAAAAGAAATAACTTTAAGTTTAAATCCAGCTGCGTATGAATTGCGTTTCTGTTTTCTAATAACTAAATCAGCCATATCAGTAGAAACAAGGAGAAAAAGTGTAGTAAGATAAACGAAGAAATAATGAATAAAGTGTACTTCTAAGAACGAGCAAGATGTAACGCGGGACACATGATTCTAGCGAGTCACGTGTTTATAGCCACTTGCGGACGATTCAATTGCCTATAGGGGTGATACATTGTCGGAATCTTACCCACTGATCTCTCGGAGGGGGCAAGGGGGGGGGGTGGCGTACATTCATCGCCTGGACCAGCCTCGAAACCCCACCCCAGCGCTAATAAGGAAAAACAATTCCTTCCTCTTTTTCTCTCCTGGTATAGAAATCGACAGTAAACGACGTCATTGTGTTATGGAATGTGGGAAGAGAACAATTGTTTTACAAAAGGGAATTTTAGATTTCTGATAAAAAAAAAAAATAAGGATCCACGTATAAGTCGACCCCCCCAAATTTAAAGCCTTTTTTTGTCCAAAATTTCTCGACTTATACGCGGGTAAATACGGTAACTCATTTTTCATTATATCAAACATATTTCAATACTATTAAATCTAGACAAAGATACTGAAATTAAAAATATATATTACAATTACATACACACATTTATTACTCAGACATTATGCAAACTTACATAATATATTAATTTACACATGTTTCAGTTTTATTATATACATACACATTTATAAATACTTGAGAACAATATGTTTTTTTTTTTTTTTTTTTTCCCTTTATAAAGCAATACTTTTACCTTTTGATTATAGATAGATTCACTTCTAGAATCTTGAAATGGTATCAATCTGGCACATTTATGAGAATATCACATTTAATAATCATAAATGAAACAATAAATCTTTACCATAAAGCAAAAGTAATGTAAGCAAATATTTATTTCTCAATGAAAAATATATATATACACACATACATACAAGAAAAATCCATTTATGAACTCACAAATCTTAAAAGTTGCTCAATATATCTAGATTTCAACCAATGCAATAAAATTTTTTCTATCTCACACAGATGCACAGTAAATCAATATTTACTAATTTAAAATATAAATGCTCATACCTCAGTGAATATTACACGTGGGAAAACTGTTTCAAAATAATGTTTCTCTAATGTTTTATCAAATTTTCTGTAAATTTTGATGGAAATCCGTTCTAGTTATAAGCAAAAAAAGGTTTAAAAAAAATTAACTTTTGAAAAGAAATTATATCTGCTTAAATAATCGCATAATTTCCCCATCAAAACAAACAAATATTGTACATTGTATGCACAACAATGTGTTAAAGTTACAAGTTATTTGTAGCTTTTTATGATACAGGGTGATCTAAAGTATGTGCACTCTTCTTCAACTTGTGGTTGGTCCCCTAATTGCACTCTGAATTAAATCGATAGTGGAAAATGTGAATTTTTAATGTTCTTTGCATGTCTGAAGTTATGCACTATTTTGTTCAACATTTTTTTAGAAAATCCAAAAAGTGTAAAAAAAAAAAAAAAAAAAAAAAAAAAAATTGAACACCCACTGTATAATCCTCTAAGTAAAACTTTTACATTTTCTTTGCATGCAAAAGGAGAAGTGTATCCGCGATTGTAATGAAATGCTCGCCCTCTGGTGGGCTAAGGTGAAATTATCACACAACTGCATATCCTCATATTATGCAATCGACTTTCCATGATGAAATGGCGGAGAAAGAATAATAATTACACGTGGCTGTTATATTTACTAACAACTGCAGTGTTCAGAGAGCGCCATCTATCGATCATTACAAACGCGGATAACAGCAGAATTAGTGTAACAGAAAAATAAAATTATAACAAATAAATAACAATACACCCAAAGGAAATTACTTTAAAGAAAAATTACAGATATAGGAAGAAAGGCAGAGCATTCACAAGCATTTTTACAAATACAACTTGCACAAAAGAATGCTAGAATATAAGAAACTGAGAGATAGAAAGAAGAATCAGAGGTGTAGATTGAGGGTCAGAATATAAGACATATTATGGGGGAAAAAAAAAACATGCCAATAATAGGAAAATAAAAATTATTTTTTAGAAAATTTCAATACCTCCTTCATAACTGAATATGGTGAACGAGCTTACCATAACAATTGTTCTTGGAACTGTTCTTGTATGGCTGGGGCTAAGTCTAAAAAAAAGGTGCTTCCTAGGCACTATATTCATTGTCAATTGAGTTCATATGTTGCCGCAGAAGAAAAACTAAATGACTGTCATCTGGTAATGTGGAGCAATCAAAACACACAAGTACCAAACAACAATCATTTAGTCACTGATACAATCAGAACCTAAGATAAAAGAAAAAAAAAACTCCCCATAAATAATGAGTGATTAAAATAAATACTTTTACCACAAATTGGAGAAAAGTAAAATTGTTTAGTAATTGGATATATTATAAAATCACTGTACACAAGAAAGATACAGCACATATCACTTTCAAAAGATTATTAAAAAATCATCTTTTCGTATAGGAAAACAATTTTATTCTTTAAATAATATGCGAGGAGCTTGGTTGAATAGTTTAAAAAAATCATTAAATTCAAATAACTCTTGATTTAAATAAAAAGAATCGATTTTTTTTAAAAAAATCAACAACCTTGTATAATAGGGATTACAATAGGATATATGAGTATTTTTCTCCATTGTTTAATTTTACGCTATTGCACTTCTAATAATTTGAGTCCATAGATCATAATAATAAAGAACTTTTTGGCGTGTCCCTGTAAAAATCTATAAAATCTAGATTCACTGAAATCCACACAATTTGTGCAATAGTAACCAATAATATGTGTATTAATTTGCAGCTACATAGCTTGTGAAGCTGTGACCTATAACGTGTATAAATTTGGTCATTTATATGACTAATGACTATGGTCATTTATAACATACATACCAACTTTCAGCTCATTTGAACAAAGCATTTAGGTGCTATCACATTCACTCACATGCATCATTGTTTTAAAAGTAGCAGAAATGAACTAAGGTAACCTCAAAACATATAGAAACACCAAAATCTCAAAGCTTGATTTTTGACATGAATACAGCACTTTCTTTACATATGCATGTCTGGAAAGTAAAAAACTAAAAACTTTGTATTCTTCAGGCTCATTTTACTACTAAATTTACATTCAGAAAAATCTGATACCAACAACTACAAAAATTAAGAATATAATGAGTAATAATTAAAAAATAAAAACTTTTGTGACTCAGTTAAATTTTGTAATTTGTTGTCCTAAACACTGTAGTAGAAAAAAGGCAAAATTGGTCAAAGGATCAGACAATGCATGGAAGTAATCTAACTATATTAAAAACTGCACTTAAAGGGAGGTAAGTTTATATATATATATTAACTTTCCTGGAATTTGCTAAACTAGCTATTAAATATTTTTAATAATGTGTTTGTAATATTTTAAACAAACCATAAACATAACATAGGTATATAAACAATATGAGACTGACAATATCATTTCATACATTTATAATTTAAATTGGTGATTTTGCTTTATCTCTGCATCCAACAGAATTATTATAAATTCCCAGGGAGAAATTTTGAACATTATGCTTTGAAATTATTTTCATGTAACTCATTTAATTTATTTGAATGCAAAATCAACAAATTCCAAGATACAGATGTAGACACATGTAATAATGCAAAATTATTAATGAGCTAATGATAAAATACTTGTAAAAGAAAAAATAATCTATTAAATATACTTGTGAAAGAAAAATTACATTTTAGTAGGTAGCTAAAGCAAGGGTGTAAAATCTAGATACAAGTTGAGCTATTTCCTATGCCACAAAAGCCAACATCAGCTCAAAAGTTTCATTAAGTGCACATTTTGCAGCATGTTTAAAATATAATTTATTTTAAATATTTAGAAGCATATTATTATTAAAAGTGATTTACTAATAAGGTCTAGTGTACTAACTTTGAATAACTGAAATTAAAATTAACCAACACAGAAAATATTTCAAAATTTTACAGTAGAGTGAAATAAATTTTCCATTGCCCTAACAGTCTGTAACTCACCAAGGATGGTCTGAAGACATGACATCACAATTTTTATCCTCTGTGGTAGAGACCGAAATTTTAAAGAAATATCTTCAAATATAACATCGGTATATAAAACCAAAAATACTGCGTTTTTTTTTTTTCCCAAAAATTTTCCTTTAAATTAAATGTTGATGTAAACTACTAATAAGTAACAAACGTAAAATTTTTGCTAAATTTTGTGTAAAACAAATGTTAAATTTCGATTGAAATTTTTTCAATGAATTTAAAAATTTCAGAACTTCAGGTAATTTTGTTTAAAAATATTTATTTCGTACACTAAAACAGCACTACGTTTACGGTCCTCAGGATAAATCACGAAAATGATTGTTGAAAACGACCAGCAGCTATCCATAAATAAATGTTGGTAAAAACAAATACACTTTTTAACATTCATATCCACAAACATTAAAATATACTACACACGTATTTTTTTACAAACATTTATGCAACACAAAACGCGCATATGTTACATACATTTAATATGCACACAAAAAACATTACACGTGTTTTAATAAAAATACACACACACATTCATTTTAATGTATTATACTACTTAACATTTAATTCTACTTTGTACATTATCAATCATTTCATGGTTTTCTGATACGGCAACAGCATTCACACTAAGGAGATTTTAAACTTATGGATGAACCATTAAATCTTTCATTAAAAGTTACTTAACAAAACTGAATAGAAAGGTATGTTATTTTTTAAAAACCTTTAGTAATAACTTATTTTTGTGCACACGGTCTAACATCTAACAATAACAGAACACATGAAGTACAATAAAGCAAGTTGTAAACTTCAGAATAATTAATTTCATATCAAACAATAAAGATGTTTACTTACTTATAATATTCAATACAACCCAGAAAAAAAAATAATAACAACATATTAAAACATATCTGTAATCACTATCTGAACTCTGAACTAAACAACAATAACATAAAACTCGATTCAGTTCGTTTGCTAAAGAACGATTTATTAGAATAGAATTTAGATTTCTGCGCATGTGCTGTAATAATTCAGCCTGTGGATGTCCTCTGTATTACCCTAACAGCACAGTTAGGCTTAACTTATCCACAATACATCTTAAGGACGTTTCTGGGATGTCATTTCATCCAGAAGACATCTTGAAGATATCCTGGGGAAGCGATGTGCTGTCTGGGATCTATGCACTTGAAACCCCCGCGATCCTACGAGTATTATGCATAAGGCATTCTCTGGTTGCTGTTTTATGACACTTACCGGATACTTACTTGTAGGATCTGTATGATGTTTGTAGGACATCCAATGGATCCTTTTGGTTGTATGGGTTATTGGAATATACATTATTCCACTTTTTCCTAAATGAAAAAATGTTACTTAATTAAAATCTAAAGTATTTTTACATGTATAATAAGTATAATTCTTTTACACCACTGCACATTGCAGTGTACTGGCTATTCTAAAAAAATCATAGAAATTTAACTGCATTTAAAAGATGTTACAAAAAGTGGTGGTTGTATAATTGTGTTCTTTTCATACTTACTTTATTGATTTCAAGTAACACTTTACACCCAAAGATTTTTTATGCAACATATTTTTATATAAAGTTATTTATAGTAGTGTAATTAATTACATTTGAAATTCAATTTGGAAGTAAATTTTTTCTCCTTTCTTTCTCAAGTTATTTATAACTCTAATGAGAAAAGTATTAAGTTTGTAAATTGCTTAATAAAAATGTAAACATTATTACACTCTTTAGGTTCAATAGACAGAGTATTACTCTCTTTGTCATAGTAAACCTAATTTTTTATCCATGACCTTACTGGATACTCTGATTCAGTAAACAATTCTCTGTACCATTGTCATTGTGAATCTAATTTTAATTATATAAAGCCGTTACTTTAAAGAAGTACGCATTCAAAATATTGAACCACTCCACATTACCATTACAGAGTTTGTATTTTTATAGTTCTACCATTGCCCATATTGAATGAGTAAAGAATTAACAGTCTACATTTGAGGCTTGCAAATATTATCGACCGCTTTGTACTTTACTACTATATAAGTCACATTTGTGTGTCTCCCCCCTCTCCCCATTCTTTGGTAGGTACTTTTAAAAGCTGTAAGAATTCATTTTGGAAGGAGGGGGGGGCGATTGTGAAAGGTCTATTTTAAGACAAATTAATTTTTGTAAAAATTCCAATTGTAAATAATTTTTATGAGAAAGGGTCATTAAAAGAGAGCATTCTAAGAAGATTTAACTGCAAGGACTAGCTTATTACTGTGACTGTTATTATTTTTTGTAGGTCTTTGAAAGAACTGCTGAAAGAATGCAGTTGTTAGGATACCCAATGGTAACTGGCACTATGTGCGATAATAAGTGGAGGAGCCTAAAGAAGACCTACATGCGAAACAAACAAGGCCAGAAAACATCTGGAATGAATAGGGTCACATTTCCGTACTTCAATGAGATGGATGAAATTCTGGGCAAAAAGCCAAATGTAGTTCCTTTGGCTACATATGAAAGCTCAGATGCTGGCCCCTCTACTAGAGGTTTGTGTGCTACCTAATTTGATTTTAATAATTTGCATTCTTTAGTATAGGCTTTCACTTTGCATAGGAAGGGTATGTTTTTAAAATATTATTTATTTTAAAATTAAATATAAAATTAAAGACAATACGTGGTATTTCATTATTAAAATTTAAAAACATCTTGGCTGATTTTTTCTTTCTACACATACATATGTAAGGAAAGTATTGTAATCATGTCAAAAATCCGACATTCAGATTTTGGTGTTTTTATATGTTTTGTGGCCCCCTGAAATCATTTTTACAATGACGTGTGTGAGTGAGTATGATAGCGCCTAAGCACTTTGCTCAAATAAGCGGAAATTTGGTACGTATGTTGCAATGTCGCCATAGCATGAACCTTATTGGTTTGGGTAGATTTGGTGATTTTGGCTTTTATTTTATTTTTATTTTTATTTTTTATTTTTTACAGGGACAAAAAAAAAATCTTTTTCATTGTGCTCTATGGAGCAAAATTTTTTTAAAGTGTGATATCATCTAAACATCTTATTTGTCTGAGTTAAATATTTATACATATGCTATAAATCACCATCGCACAAAGTGTGTATATTTGGGTGAATCTAGCGTTTATAATTTTTTTACATGAACACAAAGAAAAATTCTTTATCATTATGTTCTATGGGCCTAAATATTTTAAAGTGTGATAGTGTTTGAATGCTCTATTCGTCTGTGTTAAAAATTTATAAATTTTATAAATCACAGTCACACAAAATGTATAAATTTTGGTGAATCTAGCACATATAGTTTTTTTACAGGGACACAAAGAGAAATTATCATTATGGTCTGTAGGATCAAAGATTTTAAAGTGCAATAGCATCTAAATGCCTTATTTGATTGAACGAAAATTTATACACATGTTAGATCACCGTCGCATTAATTGTATAGATTTTGCTGAATAAACCTTTACAGATTTTTGCTGGGACACAATGAAAAAATGTATATTATTACGATGTATGGGCTCAAATTATATGAAGTGCAATTCAGCATAAAATTAAACAATGGGGGGAAAATATTTAAATATCCTATTAGTCAACTATTATATATAAACTTGAACAATTGCAAACAGCCCTAATTTCATGTATAATTGTTTATAAATATTTTAATACATTTCACCTGAAGCAACCCAGTGGTTGCACACAAATGTGCAACAACTGAATTACAGTATAACATTCAATGGTAAAATATGCCACCAAACTTTGAAAAGATGTAACAGTGGATCTTAGATATATATATATATATATATAATTTCTTGGTTAAAATAAAATAATTAACTTATTAAGAGAATGTGGAGTCTCTATTCCATGTGGTTTAATTTTGAAAGATGAAAGTGATAATGAAAATGAGACATTAAATATATCTAACATTAAGGGTATATATATATATATATATATATATATATATATACACATACATACCTAGAGAGAGAGTAATGCAACAGGTAATTGATGTATGAAAGTTTTTTGCTTCTCTTTAAAACTCAGTAGATTTACTTTTAACGTTCCTATGAGTTTTTTAAATAATCCTGAAAGTTGAAAACAAAATAATAATACCAACAAACTTTTAAAAAAATTCTGACTGCAGTTTTAACTTATAGTAATATCAATTAGTTATTATATTATAATTATTTTAAAATGAATAATTTCTTGTTTTTATTTTTTACAGTTTTTTTGTGCTAGCAGTTCTGGCTGTGGATTCTGCTTTCTTAGTTTGCCAACTGGATCTGTTTGCAGGCAGTGTTTTAATTTGCTGTCTGTAAATAGAATCTTGCTAGACCTTTGAATACTTCATAGGAGCCATAGAGGGCTGCGCCCCTCATCATTTCATCGGTGCCACTATCACTATCGATGCACTGACTATTTATGTATGTATTTATATCGTCGAAAAGAAAACAGGATTGTTCAGGATTAACCATTTCTTTCTAAATTTCATGACAGAGGATAAAATTCATTCATAGTAAGTGACTTTTCATATTAAAGGTTTTTTTATAAATAGTTTATTTAAATATCATGGTTTTAGATAGATTTATTATGAGAATTACAATATATATTTTCCATTGTTAGAAATATTTTTATTTTGTATTAGTCTTAAACTAATTATATAATATTAAATTTGTTACATATATAAAGAAACTTAACAGTCAAAGTAAGTAATCTTTAAGTTTACTTTATTTTTAATATATTATTTATGTTTCTGTAATTATTTTTATATGTTGAGAATTACATGAAATTACGTTTGAGACTTTTTAAGAAAATTTTCTGATGCCCTAAAATTAGATGACATTGTCCTTGAATCTGGGCCTTACAATCAACCTGGAGCTGTTATGCAAGAGGCGGGGAGCCAGTCTACTGCAGGAGATACAAATGTTGTACCTCCTCCTCCAAGAAACCCTAAAACTGAAATCCCTCCTAGAAAGAGTTCTTTCCCTGCATGGTATAAAGATTGGGTTCAAAGACAGGAAGAAAAACAAAAAGGAAAACAGAAAAGACACGAAGAAAACCTACAAATAAAGAAAGAAACATTAGCCATATTAAAGGAAATGTCAAAAAAATAATTTTCAGTTTTAATTATCCTTTTACTTAGCAGTGTTGTTTTATTAAAGTTTTCATTTTTTTTTTTTTTTTTTTTTTTTTTTAATTTAATTTTTATTTATTTATATTATTTTGCATTCTTTGAATCCCACATTTTTCTTTTTATTGATAAACAACTTTGCTTCATCTTATTTTTATCATACATATATATATATATAACTTATTTTGTTTTAATAAGATAATAAATTTTTTTATGGGAATTTTTTCTGGATTTTGTTCTGTAATGCAATTTGAGCCCCTACAATATTCCTGAAAACTTTTTGTTAATATTCTAATAATGAATGTGACATCTGTTTTATATTTATATGTTTAGTGTAAAACTGTAACTTCATATAAGGATTTAAAAATTTTTTGGTTTTCACTTGTGATTCTTCAAGTGGGTTTTAATAATAGAAATAATTAAAAAAAAAAAAAAAAAAAAAAAAAAAAAAAAACCACTTGGGTGTTTTTGGGTCAGGCAATATCAAGCCAACCCTAGATTGTATTATTGTAATATTATATAGTGATAGTATTAAGTGATTTCAAAAGTTCATGCTTGATTTGAAAGCAGACTAACATGCAAAATGTTATACAGTATAGGATCCGTTATTTAGAAACCCGTTATCCAGAATGTTCTGAAAACCAGAATGCAAAATGCGAACTACCAAAATTTTTAAATATGGTAAAATTTAAGAATTAAAGTTATACAATAACAGCGTTCAGAATTATAGTTTTATAACATACTTCATTTAAAGCTACGGTGTTATTCAGAGGAAATAGGGTGAGCACAAAATTGTCCAAATAATTACTGAAAATTTTTCAAATTTAGGTTAGAAAATGATTTTTTATTGTATTTTTCAATAGATAAACATTAATAACACATACTTCTTAAAGTGCCCAATAGAAGATGAATTTTATCCTTAAAGTCAGGTTGCATGCATGAAGTCCTAATTGTTATAAAATTTTTAAATAGTTTTTATTAATTTCCATTATTTTTCGAATTCATGTCATAAAATATTTATCATTATGTGCTAAAAATATTTGAAACATTTATGAACTATTAGTATCAGAGCAGAGACACACTACAAGCAAAAAAATATCATAGAAATTTTTGCAAAATCCAAATGAAAGGATGTTACTCTCAGGTCCAAAATTAAATTTTATATACGTTTTTTTTATTTTTCATTTATTATTACTATTGTTATTTATAGTTTGAAATTCTAATTAAGAATGCTTTTTTATTTTTATTTTTTGGAAATAATTTATTAAACGAATTTATTATTAATAGGTAAAGTGTTTACATATATATTCTTCATGTTTATCACTGTTATTCATGAAATTATTTTGTAACATTTTTTTACATATAATAAAGTGTTCTGAATTACGGAAAAACCCCTTATCAAGAATATCCCATGTCCGAAGCTTTCTGGATAACAGATCCTATACTGTATATACCTTTATAACTTTTTAGAGTACTGTCGACTCGTAGTCACAGTCATCAGTATGGTAATGGCTAGGTTAACCTGCTGCCATAACATGTACTGATGATGATCATGATTAAAGGTCAAAAGTACTCTAAACAGCCGTAAAGGTATTAATGTAATACTAGCATACCTGTGGGAAATTCTCACACTTTATTTATTTTTAAAATTTGAAACTCGTAAATATTATATCAATTTCACCACCAAATTAAAAGTTTAATTTTCCAGAAGCCAAATTAAAATTGTGAACCAAAATTAGAACCAAATTAATATTGTGAAATAGTAAAAACAGAATCATTCAAAGAAAGGTTTTAAAATGAAATTCATGGTTGACGACCCAGTTTTCATACTTCGCAGGCAATACACTTTTAGTATAGGACCCCCGTGATTCCTTTTAATTTTTTCTCGCCATATTGGCAATGGTATTTTATTTATTCGTTTTGCCGTAATTTTTAGTTTAAAAAAAAAAATAATAAATAACCATGCTTCCTATTTCAATTATACTTTTTATGAATGCGTTTTTTTGTCAATTTCTGATAATAATTCATATTTTGTATATATCTTTAAAGTATTGCTAGGTTTAAATGATGCAAAGATATTGAAAAAATAACTTTTAAAAATACATTTTTCCTTAAATTGATCTCATAAGACAAATGTCATTTTTTCGTATTAGATCATTAAGCTGAAACCGCGTGCTTAAATATTGTCCACTTATAAATATTATTTCTGTATCCTTGTGTAATTTATTAATTACATCACTATTGTATTGTTTTGTAAAAATGTAATCGTAACTGGTCCACGTTAGAGAAATATATAGATTTTATATTAAAATTTGGCCTTATTAAAATGCTTATCTTTTATAAATACAACATATTTTTATGAGAAAACTTATAATATATTACTTTTAATAATTTTCTAGAACAATCTCCCAACATTTTACAAATTTATTACTTCATTTTCATTTTAACTTCCTAAGTTTCTATAGCATCTGATTAGCAACATGTGGTTATAGTCTTCTCATTATGAAAGATGATTCCTTTCGATTGATCAAATTTGGTGGTTATGCTGGAATTACAGCATTGATTCCGGTCAAACAGTAATGAGTATTACTCAGAACAACTCACCCGAATTAATGCAGAAATCCAAGCAAAAAATGTAATTTTGGTCAACCAGTATTTATTTTCATCATGACAATGCTGAAAAATTTTCTAGCACCTGCCATTTTTTTTTTTTTTTTTTTTTTTTTTTTTTTTACCATTAACCTTCAGATTTTTATTGCTTTCATTTTCTGCAAAATCATTTGACTAATAAAGTATTTGATTCTATTGACGTTCAAAGGTACCATATAACACAGTTTGAAGTGAAACTATGCAGTTTCTGCAAAGAGGGAAATCAAAAATTTGTAAAATATTGGCAAATTATCAAGAGCATGGTCGATTAATAAATATGATTTGCAGTCAACTCTTTTTAACTGCAGACCTGTAATTTGTAAATAATATAATTGTAAATAATATAATTTGTATATACTATAATTGTAAATATAAGGGTTTGTATTTTATATTGATTGAGCATTACAAAAATCTACAGGCTCTGTGAAGCAATTCCTTTTTAGTACTCTAAAATGTTTTACATTATAACTTATTATTAACTTATTTTATTGACATTCCAGTGTGCATGCATTTATCTGAGATATGCTGTAGGTAAATTTCATTCTATATCACAAAGCCAAAGAGCATTTGTAAGTCTTATTCTTGGCTGTTCTCTCAGCATATATTGATCTGTTTTCACTTTTCTTTTTAATCTTGTAACAATTATATTAAACTGTATATTTGCTGTTAGATATTTGAGAACATGTCCATTCAAGTGAGTTTTTGTTATATAAATATATATAATATAGAAATCTGATACAGTCTTCTGATAATAGTAGTCGTTTCTGAAGTAAAATAGTCAATAATAAAAAATGAAACTGTAATGAAGCTGTACATTTTAATGTATTATAGAAAAGGCTGGAGTTTTACCTCGTACAGAGGAGCCAGTATAGTATTTTAAAGAGATTACATTTTAACAGTTTTAAATGCAATCATAATATTGACAAGATATTACATAGTCTTCTATAGCAATACTAGTCGAAAAAAGGCAATATTTTAATGATGCAAGCACTTTTATATGAGAGGAAAAAGAAGGAAAGATGGAAGACTTTTCCCCCTACTGATGTAACTTAGTGCTTTTTAGTACTTCTACTGCTTTCTTCCCTTTCAGACAGGACGTTCACAAAGTCTAAAGGGATATTTTTAGTCTTGGGGTGGAAAAGAGAATTTGGAAGAAATGCATTAAGAAAAAAAAAAAAAAAATCCTAACGATTATATTTAATAAAGCGAAAATGAAAGTTTCGATTTACAAAGAACAAATCTGAATCGTTATTAACTTTTTACACGCTGCATTCAGATCCAGGTGTAATTTAAATTCATTTTTTACATATTTTGCATTCTAATGCTTTAGTTTAAAGAATATCATTAAAATGCGTAAAAAAAATAAAAAAGTATTATAATTTCATATTATATTCAAATTATTAATTTAATATTATTATATTTTAATGTTATTGTATTTTATTTTAATTTAATAATGTAAGTTATTTTAAACAAGCCTTTGCTTATTTTTCTAAATTATGTGAATTTTTAAACTGTGGGGTATAAGGGAAAATGGTAAAATAGGTCATTTTTATAATTTTCTGTACATTTTCCCTTTTATGATTGAACTGTAATTTCTATTTAAAAAAAATCAAGTCATCTTTCTATTATATCTGATAATTTTTTCAAATCAGTATTCATGATATTTAATTTTTAAATGAATGTTTTAATTCCATATTTCATTTATGGCACATTGGCTTGTAAATATATATATATATATTCACTGTTTAAAATGATTGTTTATTGGCTTTGTTTTAAACATTGACTTTTAACGTTACTATTTTTATTAAAAATTACAAAACATCAGGTATATGCTTCATTTTATTTTCAGACATTTCTGATCTTTCTTTGATTTATTTACATTGATTTTGTACTTCAAGTTTCATTTTATCTTTATTATTATTTAATGAATAAACATTCCATTCAAATGTTCTTAGTAATAGTTGAACGATATTATATGATTTTTCATCTTAGTATAAATAGTACACTCGCTGGAAGATTAATATGTTTATTTTATTTAAGATTTCTTTTACTTTGTTGGTTGTGTGTGTTGTAATAAGATAGTATATTAATTTACAATATAATTGTAACATACTGTAAATTGTAAGTAATTTATTATAATTATACTTTTTTTTTTTTTTTTTTTAATAAAAACTTCTTTATATTGACATGTTTATTTTATTAATATTGTGAGGATATTATATTGTAAACTTCTGTGGTGTTTTAGCTGTTTAAGAAAGGGATACTAGATTTTAAAAATCAAATATTTGTTTAGTAATTTTGATTCAGTAAATTCAGTTGCCTAATAAAATCTTTTTGTAAAAAAATAGAACTGACTCAAAAAAGCAACTACTATTCAAACAATTATATTCAAAAATTTAAAGAAAAAAAAAAAGGGTATAAAATGAAACTGTAAATTGCACCTAAAAGTATAAAATGAAATAAAATATTTAGAAATTTTTTATTCATGAATTCATCAACCGTGAATATTCCTTTTAAGTAAATTGGAGTGTAAAGGTTGATATATTTTTATTTACCAACTATGTGAAAAATACCAGAGCCACGGTAGCTCAGTGGTAGAGCATCCGTGCGTTAAGCGGAAGTGCCAGGGTTCGATTCCTGACTCTGGTATTTTTCACATAGTTGGTAAAAATATATCAACCTTTACACTCCAATTTACTTAAAATAAAATAAAATATTTTACTAATATAATCTTGGTTGAAGGGTTATTTTCATAGTAAAACTAATATGTTGTGGCAATCACAAATGCTGCTATGTCATTCTATATAACAGTACCACTTACTGTTTAAATTGTACAAAAGTTTAACCATAGCTTCTTACAATAAATATTTTGCATATGGAGTTTGGTGCAATTTTAATCAACAGATGCTGAGATATAGACTTGCGAACAAATTAGAATAGCAGCTCCATCTGTCAGTTGATATACACCTAGATACGGTCGACAATCGTTTTCATAATAGTTGTCTTATATATCAAGTTTTATGCACTTATGTCATAGAAATTGAGACTGACTATTCATGAGATAAATTGCTGTGTAGTATTAGCACCTGTTGGCCGATATACAACCATAATAAATCACAATGCAGGGGTGTTTGTGTTCAGGGTTTACCCCTGATTTCAGGGTTTTTACTCAACCCATCTGTATTTTCATATTTCCTATAAAGTTATTTTTTGCTTTCATTGGTTGTTCATTTGTTATCCAGGTGATATGTAAATTAAATGTAAAAGAATTGAGGACTTCTGGCCTAATCAGTCTGTATTATGTGATATATTGGGTGTTTTTTAATTTGAGGCTCTAATTTTCAGGGGTTTTATCTTTGAGTCACAATCACCCCTGCAATAGTGTTTCATAATGGCTGGCTCTCTCACATACCAAGTTTTGTGCAATTATACACAATAGAATCTGAGGTACAGCCTTCTCGTTTTGGGGAGAAATTTCCGTATAGCAACGTTACCTATTGGCCAACATGCATCCAGGTTAAATCAGCATAATTTCTTATACTGCTCTTCTAACATAAAGTTTCATGCAATTATATGCAATAGAACCTAAGATATGGCCTTCCCTAAAATTGAAGAAACTACTGTATAACAGCACTCCCTGCTGAATGATTGACAACAAAAGTCGATAGGCACTGATATGTCATGGTGCAACTATATATGAATTTATATGTAATTATACGCAGTAGTTTCAGAGGTACAGTTGGACAGAATTTCTGTCACATACACACAGACAGACATTTTTAAAAAATGATCAAACCAGGTTCTGAACTTCTTAAAATGTGTAAATAAATCAAAAGCCAGAAGTTGAAAATTTTTATGAATCCAATGCTTTCTTTTGAGACATTTATAAGAAAACATAAAAGAAAGAAGCAAACAAACAAACAAACAACAACAAAAAAAAAAACTAAAAGCTTTAAACTAGTATGTTATGGCTATCACAAAACTTTCTTCTATTTCACTCTATATAACAATGCTACATGCTATTTAACATGTACAGAAGACACTTCATCATAGCTTATCACAATAAAGATGTTAGATATGGAGTTTAGTGTGATTTTAATCAAAATATTTTGAGATGTGTCCCTGTGGAGAATCATAGAATGTGAGGAACAGCTCTGCTACCTGTCGGTGGTTGATATACACCCAAATTAAGCCAGCTTTCGTTCTCATATTACTTGATAAGTGCAGTTACATGTTATACAGATGTTGTGATTTAGCCTTCCTATTCGCACAGTAAATTGCAGCAAAGGATATCCATCTATTGACCAATATGCACCAAAATTGAATCAACATGATGTTCTGTAAAAATCGCTCTCTCAAATTTCAAATTTTGTGCAATTACACACAAATGAGCCTGAGATTTAACTTCCCCATTCTCAGGAAAATTGCAGCATAGAAGCACTACCTATTGGCCGATATGCACAGAAATGAAATAAACATGTTTCATGTTGTCCCTGTGACATAGAGATTTTTTTTTAATTATACACAGTAGAAGCTGAGATATGGTCTTCATTTAAATAGGATAAATCACAGTATAGCAGTGGCACCTGTCGAGTGATTTGCACCAAAAGTTGATGGAGATTTTTTTTTTTTTTTGGTTAAGGTGTAACTATGTATAAATTTTTATGAAATTTTGTGTATTAACTCTTGAACTAGAGCTGCTACACAAAATTTTTTCAGACAGGCATTTTCTAAAAAGGGACAAATTGCGTTATTATTCCATCAAAATGTGTAAATCCATCAAAAATTGGAAGTTGAAAATTTTGACGAATCCAATATTTCCTTCTATTTAATAAAGAAGAAAGTAATAATTCAAAATGAATTTGTGATTTTTTTCTTTGTATACTTTATTTACAATCCAAACTTTATTTACAATCCAGTTTTCCACACACAAGAAACAGGCAGGTTCTAGTCAATAAATGCACATTGTTTGACTCATTTTTGAAAGAACTTTTATTTCCAATACTAAAAATATTACTAAATAATCTAACAACATACTAAACAAAAGTCATGAAATCAGAGTTATATGCACTGCAGAGAATGAATATTATTTGTTTAGTATGAACAATGAACAGCTCTTTTTATTGTTATGGGGAAGATTAGGCGAAATGTTATAGATCACTCTGTAAAAACCTAGCTAACTCTGTATAAAATTAAAATAAGGCTTCTATATTTCTTAGACCTGAAACTACTTTTGCCTAAATTTGTTTGCTAAATTGGCTAATTTAAACTTTCACAAAGGCTAACTTTTTTTTTATTATTCTCTTTTATGCAACAACTGATCTAAACAAATAAAAAAATTGTTAGAACATTTTCATTTGAGAGGAGTTTAAACTTGAATTTTATATCGGGCTTGAAATCGCCAGATAACTGTATCCGGAGTGATACGGTAAATTATCGGATAGGCCAGATATCCGTTTCATTCCTATTTCCAAAGACAATAGAAAAAAATCTATATTTTATTTGTAGGAATAGAGGAAACATGAGTGGGTTGGACTACCCTAAGTCAAAGTAATTTTACACTTCATCAGGCATAAAAGTAAAACATAGAAGTGCAGCTTTAAAGAGCTTTCATAAAACTGAAATATAAAAAGCAAGGGGAAAAAATGTATTTTTTGTCTATAAAAATATTTAATGACTAAAGAGTTGAAAGTGCATGTTATGATGCACTTTGTAACAAATAAATCTGATTAAAATGATGTTTTCTAAAATAAAATTAGTAAGTGTTTAGATTTTTTTTTTTTTTTTTTTTAAGTTAAATGAAAGTGAAGCAGTTTTTTCTAATGAATTGTGAAAACATTAATTGAATTAATATTTCTATTGCATTATTCTAATTAAAACAAGACTTAGGAGATTTTGGAATGGTAAATACAGATTTATATATATAATGAATATTTATAATGAAATAATACTTTATAAAGTTTATATGAAGGTTAAATAATAGTCTAAATATTAACGAAATTATTCATTAAATAAGGAGAATGACACTATTCTCTTGTTTGGCTAATATATGATTCTTTATTTAATTATAACATACAGTTATTTAAAATAAGATTAAACTATTCTGATGAGAATTTACAATGTTAAGAAAGCAATAATATAAAATTTTAAGCATTCAGAAATAAGCAAAGCACATAGTCCAAGCTGTATAAAGTTGTTAATGTATTTACATATTGTTTCGTAATCAGAGTTTGTGAATTGTCTGAAAATGAAAGGCAAATCTTGCAGAGGCTTAAAAGTTTATTTGCAAAATAATCATCTAGAGTACTACAGTTCTATAAACCAAGTATCAACTTATGTTTTACCAGAAAACACAGCTTAAATAACAGCTGAGATCATCAAATTTATAGAATAAACTGTACCATAGCATTAACACATAGCAATAAGCTGTAATTGAACAGTAATAAAATGGTTTAGTTAGGAGCTCTTTACAGTAAGTTAAATGGTGAGAAACTGATTGATTTGGCTACGATACAGTTTCCTTGTATATACCCACCAATGATAATTTTCAAGTACCTTCTTAACCTTTTCATTCCCCGTGATGCCAATTGGAATCATAACATTTCAGATTTTCTTTCTTACCATCGTAACATCCCCACTAATTCAAAATGAACAATATTAAAATCTATATCCCACCAAAAAATATATTTTTTAGATGATTTCACTATCCTTGTTGATAAATGAAAGTATATTTTACTCTATTCTGATAGTAATATCAGAATCAGTTTTCTGTTTTGGCCATTTTAAGTAATTTAACTGTTTGAAATATTTTTTATTTTATTTCTTAATGTTTATAATTTGTATTTTAATTAACTGCAATTGTATTTCTATTCAACATTTTGATATTTTTATTTATTGAAATGTTATGATTTTAAATGGCATCAGTGGTTATATTAAACATAACATCAGTGGTTATATTATACACAACACCTCTCAGTTGCTTTATTAGCTATATTAATTCGTACTCCGCTATTACTCCTATTTAAAAAAATATTTATGCAAGGGTTAATGAATCAAGTTGGAGTTAATTAATTGAAATGTCGATAGTAAGAATTTTCTTGCTGAGGTCGCAAAAAAAAGTCACTAAGAAGTGAAAAGTTGCCAAATTTGGCACCAAGGCCATTACCTGCCTTGGTGAAGCTTTCTACTGAAAAATTGGATATTTTAAGGTGAAAACAAAGTAGAAATGTAGAAAATCAACAATCTATAACCTGACTAAGCCTCTTTAAGTGAAATTACATAAAAATAAATACTATTATTTACAAGTTTATAATTTTGCTGTAATTAAAAATAATATTGTAACAAAAATAATAATTCAAAGCTGATTACATAAATACATAATAATACAGAAATAAATAATAAAGAAAAATATTTACAGAGATTATGAAGTAACACTAGTATAGATAAAATTGTATTAACTCTTCCCCAGACACCACCAGAAAAAGAAAAAAAATGAAATTGTTAACAAAAAAGCTAAAAAGAAAAAAGAACTCTGTCAACAATTTAATTTTTACTTCATGATGTCTCAAGGAAAGAGATAAAATATTTATCTATTATAGTGTTAACCTTCTAGAAATTTATTTCTTAATTTCGGACATAATTTGAAATCTTTTTTCGGCAGCTGTGTTCTGTGAAATTGGTAGTTTGCTCTCATCATCATCATCATCATCACCATCCTCAATCAACAAATCGATGATTTCATCATCACTGTTTAATGATAGATTATGCAGAACACAGGCTGCCATAATCACAGTCGGAATAAATTTGGTTTTTTGAAAGTCCACAAATTTCAGTCTCCTGAATCGGCCTTTCAGGAGCCCGAATGCTCTTTCAATCGAGCTTCTTGTTTTTGATAATTTCACATTGAACACTGTTTGTTCATTCGTTAGATGCCCATTGTCTCTGAAAGGCGTCATCAGGTTATCTGAAATAGGGTAGGCTCGATCACCTAACAGATGAAAATTTTCAGGGATTCTATTTTGCAAATTCTGGCCAATTTTAGAAGCCCTGAAAACTGTGGCATCGTGGACCGAGCCTACTTGACCTATGAAACAGTCAATGAACTCCAACCTGAAAAAGAAATATTATTTTAAATATCTAGTCTTTATACAAATATTTACATTAAGACTTCTATAAGGAATTTTGCTTTAAGTGAAAATAATTTATAGATGCAAGAAAAACTTATATGATACACTTAACTTCAGAAAGTTGAATACAACACACACACAAAATTTCTATGTACAAAACTAGGGCTCACTGCTTATTCCAGTCACCAACCCCCAAAGGCTTTGCCTCTCCCAGATTTGTTTATTTTATGGATCTCTGCGAGACTTTGCCCATCTATTCAATGCTTTGCCTTTCACTGAATAGGAATACTAATACAAGACAAAAGCAGAAAAATGTTAAAGAAATCCCCATATTTAAATTGAAAAAAATAATATTTAATACCACATTTTTTTTAATTTAATGAAATATGCTAAGAAGCAGTAATTTTTTTTTTTCAGAATAGAAAGAAATTTGTAATATCTGAACCATTTTGCATTACAGCAACAATGTATGACCCTTTTGGTTACTTTTATATTTTTGTCACTATTTGGTGATGAGTTTTTCTAATGCCTATACTTTTTACTATTGAATTTTTTAGTGAATTTAGGGCAATATATATAAGGCTCTATATATATTTATAATGTACAGCTAGATAATAATTTTACACATTCAAAAATATCTGAAAGGGGAAAAAGTTTTTTATTGTTTTTTTATTTGGAAAAATCACCAACATCTACAATTTTTAATTATATTCTACCTACTTCTTAAAATAAAAATGTACTCAATTCTTATAAGAGCTTTGGGTGATGAATTTCTTTCTTCCCATGATTATAAATATGAAATGTATCATAGAAATGTCTTAATTCTGTAATGTTAAAAACTTACTGAATCAAAATTAGAAGATGCTGTCATTTATAAATGAGTTTGACTCTAAAATATTTTTTATTCCAAAATATATTTGGAGCCTAAAATATAAAGTTCATTTAAGGGCATGCTTACTCAATCTATAGCAACATCTCATTGTCTATAATATCTTGTGATATATTCATCAAAATATCATTGATTTTAGTTTAAATAATAGTCATAACATAAGGTTATCATAGAATAATTTTTTAGTACAGCTGACGTGCGTTTTCCATGATTTCTAAATAATTTAAAAATAAAAGAAAAAAGCAAATGCTTTCATGGGAAATGTTTCTCTCCTCCCCTCTAGATTTCATTATATTTTTTAATATAATTAAGTTAGAATACATTAATTTAAATTTGGTGGCACTTTAGCTTTTATTAATTTTTTTAATTTATCCTTAAGATAAATCTTCTCATTGTACAATTTATAATGCTGCCATAAAACATTTCTTTAAAAGGGAAATGACATTTAATGACTGGTCTCATAATGGAATATATGTACAGCTTATACTACCAAAATGACATATCAGTAAACTTTGAGCTGTGATTTTATTGAAAACACCTGAGACAGTGAAACATTAAAATGATAATGAAACTTTAACTTTACTTTTGAATAAATAAAGTTACATTTATCTCACTTTTATAAGTAGCACAATAATACATTCATAAAATAATGGAATAAAAGAAGTTTATTATACAATGAAATGTATAATGACTGGTTTTTAGAAGTTGTTGGTGCTTGGACGATTAACTGCAATGTTAATTCATTACAGTTAATTTATTATATTCTGACTAAAAATGGTCAGTCTTTAAAGGCCATCAGTAGTAGAGATTTTTTTGTATTTGTTAAAAAGAAAAAAGACACAAACATCATAAAGAGTCTGGATGAAATTTAATGACAGCAAAGTATTATATTACTTACTTTAAGGACAATAATCTTAGGAATTCTTTAAATAAAAAGATAATTTTACTTTAAAGTCAGATTATCAGAGAAAACCATTATAAAGCACGGACACACTTCACTTTATAAAAGGTACTGTGCAAAATAATGGTTCACTGAGACATCATTTGCCTTTTGGTTAATCTCAATCTGACAACTTTTAATTTTTCATGAATTTCAGCAATGTTATTTTCATTCACAATTATTGATTCCCATCTTCCTTTATTTTCAAAAGCTGTAAAAAAAGACTTTAAATACCATTAAAATCTTGCTGTTTATAAGAAATTATTTTTCACTGAAAGAACATTGGGAGATCAATTTATTTATTTATTTTATATATATTTTTATTATTAAAAAAAAAAAAAAAAAAAAAAAAAAAAAGTGCAATTTTAGGCATGCAAAGAACATTCAGAAACTCTCATTTTTCACTAATGATTTAGCTCAAAGTACAATTACAAGACCAACCACAAAATGAAAAATAGCAAAAGTACCTTCCATCAACCTGTATCATAAGAAGCAACAAATGATATGCAACTTTAACACATTGTTGCACATACTATGTACAATATTTATATGTTTTGCTATGGAAACTGTGCAATTTATTAGGCATATATTAATTTTTTGGCAAGTTTTTTGCTTATAAGAAGAACTTGTTCCATGAAAGTCACAGAATCATTGATAAAACATTATTCTGAAACATAAAGTTCCCATGTGTAATGTATGCTAAGTTATGAGCATTTACAGTAAATACTGTTTTATTGTGCATGTGTGAAATATAGAAACATTTTTATTACATAGGTTGAAAGCTAGATATATTAGACAACTTTTATCAAATGTTCAATTGAATAAAGTTAAAAGTAAATTGCTGGCAAAAGAACGAGCTACATTTTAGATTTTTTTCAGAGTTGAATATTCATAAGGAGTTCTTCACATGCCATGTATTTAATTTGAAGATCCAATTATTTCGGTAATGCTTCAAAAGTTCTTTTTTGTGAAAAACCTCCTGAACATACAAATCTAGCAAATAAATAAAAATATGTTAAGAGTAAAAACCCATAAGGGTTCAGTGTTGTTTTATAAATTCGAAAAAAATGACAAAAAATAAAATTTCTAATAATTTGACCACCCACTGTATTTTTGACTGATTTCTATTAATTTTGATTAGAAATCCTTCACTAATGAATAAATGCATTTCTTAAAAATACAAAAGTCAATAAATATTAGAACAATTAAAAGTTTGTTAAACAATGTTGTAAAGTAAAGTATGAGGGAAAAAAATTGAATGCACTTTAAACAAAACATATTAAATTTTAATGATCTTTATCAAATTTATTTAATTACCATGTTTTTATTACCTCACTTCCTTGTTTGTTTGTTTGTTCAGTACAAATCTTGTAATCAATTTTTAACCAACTTACCAACTAGTATATAAATATATAAATAATTATATATAATACTTATATAAATGTATAATAAAAACAATGAATAAAAGTGAAAAATTATTTGTCAGATTTAGATTAATTCAAATGAAGTTTATTTTAAACTACATTTGAACATACATATCTACAATGAGTCACTTTCTTTCTTTTTTTTCTTTTCTATTGTAAATAGTCACCAATTTCTGTTTTGCAACACAAATTTATTGTTCTAAAAATATAAGTGAGTTCTTCTTTTGAATCATGCCTTCCTTAAATAGCATTAAAAAAAACAGCTTGTTATTATTATATACCTCTTACTGATATCATCATCATTTTCTTTCGATGAATTGAATATTCTGTCTAATCTTTCATAGTATTATTCATAATCATAAATTGTACAATAAATTCTGCATTCAAGACCTTTTTAAAAAAAATTGTAGTTTTGTAATTTTTTAACAGTGAATTCCATTGTTTATATCTGGCAACTGTGCAGATTTCAGATTTTAGGTTAGCAGATTTCCAGCTCTCTACTGTATAATCTTACCTTTAAAACATTCAAATTTTAAAATAATTTAATTGTAAGTTAATCATCTTGAGGCTAGCACTTTCAGGTACATAATAAAGCTGAGCTATTTTCTTTTATTCAGCTCAGGCATGCTGAGTGAACTGAGTCACTTGAGAGTAAGTCCACTCAGTGTACCTGAGAAAGTATGCGTTATGGAATTCGCATTTGCTAGTGTTAAGGTAATTTTCAAACAATTTTTAATATAAATTTCAAAGTCATCACTTTTAAAAAATGATTTAAAAAAAATTCAACTTACTTATGGTTTGCAATGCCCTGCAATATCAGGGAAGCATACCCTTTCCTGTTTATATAAACGTCTGGGTCCCTTTTCGGTGTCCTAATTTGAATATGGGTGCCATCAATGCATCCAATGACACCAGGAAATCCAGCAATTCCCTCAAAAGCAGCTGCTGATACCCTCATCTCTGAGAGTGTTGGCCATTTAATCAATCGTGCCGATAGTCTGGCAAGGGCTGAAATGACTCTCTCAAAAGAGAACCATAAAGTTGACTTTTCCACACCAAATCTCTCGGCTACAGATCTGAAAAAGAAAAAATATATATGTTCACCTATAAGTATTTACATTACTGTTAATTTTTGCTTTTTTAATCCACAGCACACACACTATATAATTGTTAAGTTTGGTCTAAGAAAAAAACAGCTCAGTGAGAAAAATGCAATTTTATTTTAATTATTTTGTTGATAAATTTGTTCTAAATTTTATAAAGCCTTTACATAAACAGGTCGACGATGAAACTTTTTTCTTCAAGATGATATATTTTTCTGGGGTGTTTTTGGATGCTGAATAAGGAAAAACTTGGAATAATGCACATCATGCAGAGTTAGGAAAAATAAAGAAATTTATTTCATCTATACATCAAAGAAATAAATAACTAGACTTGAAACAGAACAGAAATTTCAATATTTACACAATGCTAAGAACTTTGCCATTCTACTTGATTTATTTTGTAAACAATAATGTCTATCACACTGACATTTTTATCTGAAAGTCACAAGAATCTAAAATATGCAATACCCCTGTACCCAGGCTGTACTAATTTTAGAAATTGAGAGAAAGAGAGAGATTAAGAGAAAGATTAAATAAAAATTGGCATCAATATTGTCAGTTAAATATCATAAGCACATATACTTTTCCAGCATCCACTACCATAATTTAATGTATTATTAAATAAAATTTAGCTTTTTTATAAAACAAACAAACTAGTAAGTTAAGGAGTACATTTATCGAAAAGGGGGGGGGGGGAATCTTAGCAACAGAAAAGAACTTTAAATTTTAATGAAATGCGTCATTTTGTGCCATTAAAAACTGCATTGTTAATATCACAAGATTAAATTACCTGAAAGAATCTGGAGTTGCTATCAGCAATAAAGTCATCAGCAACTGCTTGTGGAGATTGATAGTTAAAAAAGATCCCGCAAAAACTGGATCTTCTGAAATCTGCAATATTAAAATGGCAAAGGCTTAAAATTGTTAGAAATATACACACAAAAATATGGACAATTTATTATTTTACATCTTTCTCCCATAATCTACGAAATATATCAGCAAATACATAGCTTAACTTTAAACCATTATTATTATTATTTTTTTTTTTTTTTTAACGTAAAGAAATAATAAACGATTATGTATGCGTATCTACATAAAATTACTACCTGCTGTATATATTTTTAAAGTACCATGCAACATGTACCTATATCATTATATACTTTGTGGCTCATAATTAATTCTATTTTACCAGTGTTAAAATAAAAAAGTTGACAAAACATCGATAATGAATGACATTAGAAATAAATAACAGTTTACAGATCAAAAATTAACCATACAGCATATTTCAAATGATTTTTTTTTCCCCAAATAAGTTTTTGTTGTACATTTCTGTTTATATTAAAAAAATTGAAAAGAAAGAAAAGTGTCTTTTTACAGAACAAGAAGTGCTCATTTACGATAAATCCATCTGCTTCTTTAAATATAAATGTAAGTACTATATAATATAACATTATTGGCATTTTCAATATGAAATTTGTTTATAAAGGAATACGAGGAAATCAAAACCACACGAATGTACATCAGTAAGTTATTATCAAGTACAATCAATTAATAGCTTCTCATTTTATGTTAGCAGAATAAAAAAAGGCAACATTAATAAGAAAGAAGGAAAATCGTTATTACGTAAAAAACAAATATATATATATATAGTTTAGCATTTTATGGAATTACATACCATATTTTCTACAGCACGAACAGTCTGCGGAGACAGCCTGAAATGACTTTTAAAAATTGCTGCAGTCATTGCTGGAACAATCTTCTCAGCATAATCGGCGATTTTCGGGGTTTTATTTCTTAACAATATTCCTGGGATCAACTCATCCTCAGAATCCGATGATGATTCTGTTTCATCATCAATAATTTGATGGACAAGATGACTGACAATGCTAAAATCTCCACCTTCAGCCATGGTTTTGTTTTGTATCAACGGAATTAAAGGTCCAGTGTAAATAAACAATAACATGAACCTGCTAATACAGGTCTAATTTGGTAGATTGTGCTGCCCCCAATCGGCTCAGGATAGTTCGAAGTCGTTCAGTAGATGCCTGGCCCGATCCAAGATCGATCCAGGATCAGTGACGTCATCGCCCGGTCGAATTGATCCATCTCGGGCGCTCTACTGAACACGCTCACAGTTTCGGAACCGCTCTTCTGGAACATTCTTTATGCAAATATGTTTTGCCTCGTGTATAAGTGCGTAGATGACTTTTTAGAAAGCCTCATTATTATTATTATTTTTTATATATATACACCTATGGCTTTTTTTCTTTCTCACCTGAATGAATGCGAAGATGATTTTATACTCATTTAAGGAATAACTACTCATTTAAGGAAATGAATTAGTAACTACACAAACATATAGTTTTAAGTATTTAGTTGAGAAAATGTTTTAGAAAATTCTTCACACTCTATGGCTTTTCTCCTGTATGAATTCGATAATGCCTTTTTAGATCAGCTGATCACTGGAGAGGTACCATTAGACTGCTCTTATAAGAAAATGCTTTAGAACATTCTTTACACACGTATGGCTTTTCTCCTGTGTGGATTTGAAGATGACTCTTTAGATGACTTACTTATTCGAGAAAATCCTTTAGAGCATACTTCACACACATACGGTTTTTCTCCTGTATGAATGCGAAGATGAGCTCTTAAACTACTCTTCTGAGAAAATCTTTTAGAACATTTTTCATACACATATGGCTTTTCTCCTGTATGAATTCGAAGATGCCTCTTTAGATCACTCATTTGAGAAAATCCTTTAGAACATTCTTCACACACATATGGTTTTTCTCCTGTATGAACGCGAAGATGGTACTTTAGATCACTTAATCGAGAACATCCTTTAGAACATTCTTCACACACATATGGCTTTTCTCCTGTATGAATTCGATTATGCCTCTTCAGATCAGTTATACGAGAAAATCCTGTAGAACATTCTTCACACACATATGGCTTTTCTCCTGTAAGGATTCGATTATGCCTCTTTAGATCAGCTATACGAGAAAATCCTGTAGAACATTCTTCACACACATACGATTTTTCTCCGGTATGAACGGTAAGATGCCTCCTTAAATGGCTTTTATCAGAAAATCCTTCGGAACATTCTTTACATACATATCCTATCCGCGTTTGTAATGATCGATAGATGGCGCTCTCTGAACACTGCAGTTGTTAGCCACGTGTAATTATTATTCTTTCTCCGCCATTTCATCATGGAAAGTCGATTGCATAATATGAGGATATGCAGTGGTGTGATAATTTCACCTTAGCCCACCAGAGGGCGAGCATTTCATTACAATCGCGGATAGAACCAAAAGGATCCATTGGATGTCCTACAAAGATCATACAGATCCTACAACTGTCATATTCGGTAAGTATCGTAAAAAAACAACCAGAGAATGCAGAGCTGCCAACATTTTTAACATTTAAATCAGAATTAACACCAGTATTTTTAAATGGAATATGTTATATATATTTTCGACGATTAATATTACCAAAAGCAGCTATAAACAATTTCCGGTTTGAAGTCTCCCTTGAAAAACGGGAGACTTGGCACCTATGAGAATGCCTGATGCACGGATTCCGTGGCCTGATGCAAGATACTCGTAGGATCCTGAGTGTTTCAAGTGCAGTAATACAGAGGACATCCACGGGCTGAATTATTACAGCACATGCGCAGAAATCTAAATTCTATTCTAATAAATCGTTCTTTAGTTCGAACGATCTCGATCGAGTTTTACGTTATTGTTGGCATATTTTTTTTACCAAAGGAGTTCTCCCATCATCAACATGAAACGCATTCTGATTGGTTGGTGTAATTGGCGCGAATGTGAACCGTTTTGGCGTTAATCGTTCTTGGCGTCGTCTGTTCCTGTTGGTTTAGTTAGTCATTATTGTTTTGTTTTCGTTTTGTCGTCTGTTATCATTCATTATTAAATTATGTCTAGTATTATTAATGAAAAACGGCCCTTATCAGGGAATCAGGGCCAAACTCCGATGAAAGGCCCTTTTCACGGCCATCTTCTGGAAATATTATTAAAGATCCATCTGTAAGTAATAATGATTAAAAAAAGAATATTATTCCAAACAAATTGTGATTTTCGTACTCAAAAATAATGCTGCAATTATTGTAAAAATAAAAAATTATCTCAACCATACAATCACAATTTTTATCGTTTTTTAAGATATAAGGTCATTGTGCCTAAATGCGACGTGATTTTTGGTAAGTTTATCGCATTTAGGAAACTTATGACATTTTAGTAAACAAATAATTATGAAAAGAAAGAAAAAATGGTTGAATATTATACTCATAGTTCTAAACTAGTGTTTTGTGTCATTTTTTTTCAAGAAATTAAAAAAATATCAGTAATTTATGAAAATATATACCAGCGTCGCATTTAGGAAATTTTTGTCGCATTTAAGGTACTACATCCTAAATGCGATGTTCAAACTCCCTAAATGCGATAATGCATTTAATGCATGGGAGCTACTTTAGTGTTATTAACACTTTCCAAAGAAGGTTGAAAACTGTTATTAACACTTTCCAACAAGGTTGAAAAGTGTTTATGACTTCGGTTTGTCTGTCTGTCTGTCCGTCCGTCTGTCTGTCCGCGCTCTAACTCCCGTAAATATTTATGGAATTTCTTGAAACTGATATATGTTATTCAAGATTACTATTGGACGTTCCCTATTGAAAATGGAGTTCATACCTCTACTAGTTTGTGTACAGGGACACCCGAAAGTATTTCAAAGCATTGTGTTCTATGAGAGGTATTTCTACAAACCATATTTTCTTACCTCTACTGTAGACATATCTTAATGAAATTGAAATATGTTATTAAAGTTTACTATAGGATGTTTTCTGTATAAAATGGAGGAAATATCACCATCGGTTTATGCACAGGGACACTCAAAAGTATTCCAAAGCATCGCGTTCTATGAGAGATGTTTCTATAAATCAAATTTTAATAACTTTACTTTCCACGAAGTTTTTGGAAATTTAAATATGGTATTTATATGCACAAAAGAATGCTTTGCACAGAATATAGCATGATTAGCATTAGATTTACAGGGTGGCACAAAAATATCCAGTTACATTAACAGCTATTAAAAAAAATGGCTAGAATTGTACTTTCGTTTACGTTAAGCGTTTTTAACACATTCTAACATTTTTTAAGGGTGAATATGATACCTCTACTGGTTTGTGTACAGGGACACCCGAAAGTATTTCAAAGCATTGTGTTTTATAAGAGGTATTTCTATAAACCATATTTTCATACCTTTACTGTAGACATATTTTAATGAAATTGAAATATGTTATTCAAGATCACTATCGGGCGTTCCCTATTGAAAATGGAGTTTATACCTCTACTGGTTTGTACACAGGACACCCAAAAGCATTCGAAAGCACTGTGTTCTATGAGAGGTATTTCTATAAACCATATTTTCATACCTTTACTGTAGACATATCTTAAAGAAATTGAAATATGTTATTCAAATTCCCTATTGGATGTTTCCTGTATAAAATGGAGGAAATACCACCACCGATTTATATACAGGGACACTCAAAAGTATTCCAAAGCATTGCGTTCTATTAGAGATATTTCTATAAATCAAATTTTAATAACTTTACTTTCCACGAAGATTTTGGAAATTTAAATATGGTATTCATATGCACAAAAGAATGCTTTGCACATAATATAGCGTGATTAGCATTTGATTTACAGGGTGGCACAAAAATATCCAGTTACATTAAGAGCTATTAAAAAAAATGGCTAGAATTGTACTTTCGTTTACGTTAAGCGTTTTTAACACATTCTAACATTTTTTAAGGGTGAATATGATTTCAGTTTTGTGTATCTGCCTGTCTGCCTGTCTGTCTGTCCGAGCTCTAAATCTCATAAATATTTATGGAATTTCTTCAAAGTGATATATGTTATTCAAGTTCACTATCGGATGTTTCCTATTTAAAATGGAGTTTATACCTATACTGGTTTGTGTACACGGACACCCGGAAGCATTTCAAAGCATTGTGTTCTATGAGAGGTATTTCTATTGGTTTTGCTGTAGACATATCTCAATTAAATTGAAATATGTTGTTCGAGTTCACTACTGGATGTTTCCTGTATAAAATGGCGGAAATTCCACCACCGATTTATGTACAAGGACAGTTAAAAGTATTCCAAAGCATTGCGTTCTATGAGAGATATTTCTATAAATCAAATTTTAATAACTTTACTTTCCACGAAGTTTTAGGAAATTGAAATATGTTATTTATATGTAGAAAAAAATGCTTTGCATAGAATATAGCATGATTAGCATTAGGTTTACAGGGTGACACAAAAATATCCATTTATATTAAGAGCTACTGATAAAACAATTCTAGAATTGCACTTTCGTTTACATTAAGCTTTTTAACACTTTCTAACATTTTTAAGTGTGAATGTGATTTCAGTTTGTGTATCTGTCCATCTGTCTGTCCGTCTGTCTGCCCGCGCTCTAACTCCTGTAAATATTTATTGAATTTCTCGAAACTGATATATTTTATTCATGTTCACTATCGGATGTTCCATATTGAAAATGGAGTGAATATCTCTTCTGGTTTGTGTACAGGGACACCCAAAAGCATTCGAATGCATTGTGTTTTATGAGTGTTATTTTTATAAACATTATCCCTGTAGAATGTTCCCCATTCAAAACGACATTAATAGGTCCTGTACAACTAGTTTGTTTACAAGGACAAAAAAAAAAAAAAATGCCAATGCATTTCGGTTTAGGACAGAATTTTTTGAAAGTTAAGTCTTTCTACTGCAAAAATCATAAAAATATTGAAATTTATTGTTAATATTCTAAAATAATGTTTTGTATAGAATATGGTATGATTAACTTTCTGATTTAAAGGGCTACACTAAAATATTCAGAGAGATCAAAAGCTGTAATTATAATTTAATGGCTGCATTTTATTTTGCGTTAAGCCTTTTTAACTCTTTCCAAAATGCCTAAGAGTAATTTTAAAATCAATTAGTCTATCTATATATATTTCAGTCCTTCTGTCTGTTGTGTGATAACGTTGTAAAGTTTGCGTTGACGCAAACTCCATCTTAACTTAATTAGATCACTAAATGGATAAGTAAGAGAACACAAGACTTGAATTAACAATAACTAAAGTTTATTTGAGCAGATTAATGGGGAGGGTGGCCTGGCAATTAAACTAGCTCAGTCAGTGTATTACTCAATCAAAATATATATATCAACTATTAAATTAGATTATCTTAAATATCTCACCCCAGCAAGCAATGGAAGGTGTAGCGACGGTTGCACTCGTAATTCCACTGCTGCGACTTCACTTTCGATCAGAGGATTCCCTACAGATCGAAATTCACTTTCACGAGCGCTAGCAAATACTCGTACTAACACTCATCATGACTTATTCCTCACTCCTCTAAATTTCTACTATTCAATATTCGCCAAAATAAGACTTTCAACAATCCACTATAATACTCCAATATCCACACTATAATATGCTCCGACATCCACTATAATACCCAAGTTAAAATTCATGCTAGTACCAGCAACAAAAATATGCTAGTTATTGCTATGTATTGCTATGTCTGCTAGATTTTCATGCTATTATATGCTTTATAATGCTAGCCAGCATCGAATGCTATGTTAGCTAGCTAACACGGCAAAAGCATGACAGGCTATGTACAAGCATTGTATGCTTATTTGTTGTTTAAGCTTCTTCCAAAGCATGGAGAGGTATGTACCTTAATAAGCTATTATATGCTTTTTCATGCTTGTCAGCATAACATGCTATGTAGGTAGCTTAGGTAGAAATAGCATGACATGCTATATCCCAGTAAGAAGTGCTAACTTGCTGCTCAAGCTTCTTTCAATCATGGCAAGGTATGTACCTTAATAAGCTATTATATGCTTTTTTTTGCTTGCCAGCATAACATGCTATGTAGGTAGCTTAGGAAAAAAATAGCATGACATGCTATATCCCAGTAAGAAGAGCTAACTTGCTGCACAAGCTTCTTCCAATCTTGACAAGGTATGTACCTTAATAAGCTATTATATGCTTTTTCATGCTTGCCAGCATAACATGCTATGTAGGTAGCTTAGGTAGAAATAGCATGACATGCTATATCCCAGTAAGAAGTGCTAACTTGCTGCACAAGCTTCTTCCAATCATGACAAGGTATGTACTTTAATAAGCTATTATATGCTTTTTCATGCTTGCCAGCATAACATGCTATGTAGGTAGCTTAGGTAGAAATAGCATGACATGCTATATCCCAGTAAGAAGTGCTAACTTGCTGCACAAGCTACTTCCAATCATGGCAAGGTATGTACCTTAATAAGCTATTATATGCTTGCAAGCATAATATGCTGTGTAGGCAGCTTAGGCAGAAATAGCATGGCATGCTATATCCCAGTAAAAAATACTAACTTGCTGCACAAGCTTCTTCCAATCATGGCAAGGTATGTACCTTAACAAGCTATTATATACTTTTTTATGCTTGCCAGCATAATGTGCTATGTAGGCAGCTTAAGTAGAAATAGCATGGTATGCTATATCCCAGTGAGAAATGCTAACTTGCTACACAAGCTTCTTTCAATCATGGTAAGGTATATACCTCAATAAGCTATTACATACTTTTTTTGCTTGCTAGCGTAATATGCTTTGTAGGCAGCTTAAGTAGAAATAGCATGGCATGCTATATGCCAGTAAGAAGTGCTAATTTGCTGCACAAGCTTCTTCCAATCATGGGGAGAAAGGTACCACAGTGAACAATTGTGTGCTTGTAAATGCTTGCTAGCATAATATGCCATGTAAGCAGCTTATGTAGAAACAACATGATGTGGTGCTATGTGCCAGTAAGATGTGCTAATTTGCTTCACAAGCTTCTTCCACTCATGACAAGGTAGGTACCACAATGAATGATTGTGTGCTTGCTTATGCTTACCAGCTTTAAATGCTATGTAGGCAGCTTATGTAGAAACAACATGGTGTACTATGTCCCAGTAAGATGTGCTAATATGCTACACAAGCTTCTTCCAATCATGGCAAGTTAGGTACCACAATGAACAATTTTGTGCTTGTTAATGCTTGCCAGTATCAAATGCAATGTACCAAAGTTAAGCAGGAAGATGTATTAATTTGTTTTGTATGATTGGAACAACCCCTGTAGAGTAGATATATTGCCCAACCATACTAAAAGTGATCCATAGAGATCAATACAAAAATCTTTCAATATCAATAGAATTCTATTGGTATGAATTTATTTCTATGGATGTCCCTACCGCTATCAATAAAAGCTATTGACATCTGTAACCTATTGATTATATCCTCAACTGATATGAGTAGATCTTTACAGACATTATTAAAAATTTGATCAGTAGGCTGTCGATATCAATAGAGTTTTATTGATATGAATTGATTTCTATTGATTTTCCTACCTGTATTAATAGAAGCTATGGACATCTGTAACCTATTAATTATATCCTCAATCGATATCAATAAATCTTTACAGACATGACATCAGTAGAAATTCAATCGGTAGGCTATTGATCCCAATTAGTATCTGTAGAAAAAATGATATCTGCAAATTTTGCTCATTTTTTTCCAAGTCTCGGAAAAAAAAAAAAAAAAATTAAAATGTTTAAAAATCTGTATCTTCCGTTTCAAAGCATGTTTTAAACGCAATGAAGTATTCCTCCAAAAAACATTATTTTTCATGCTCCCTCAGGGATCCCCCTTGGTGATGGGGTGGGGGCGGGGAAATCACGTTCAGTATTACAAAATTTATTATATCTGCGAAGTTTTGATCGAAATTTTAAAATATTATACTTTTTTCATTGACATTTTAATATAAGAAACTGATTTAAAAAATTTCAAGATTCAAAGAAAATTAATTTTGAGGCATATGCAATAGGTTTGCAAAATTGATTACTTTTTATCAAGTCCCAGAAAAAGAAAATGGTTCAGATATTTAAAAATATGTATCTTCCGTTTCAATGCATACAAAATGTCATGCTAAACATCTTTTTAGAGGTTGTGAAGTATTCCTCCAAAGAACATATTTCTTTCATTCCCCCCCTCCTCCAGACGGTATTTCCTATCATCAATTGGAGGGGGAAATGACGCTAGTAACTCAAAATTTACAGTTGACAGAAAAATTATTGAAGCACAAACTTAGATTTCTCATATATATATAGTTTGGTTGCTAATTTTTATCATCGCTCACAGCATAAAAGGAGTGTAAGCCTAGAATCATGACGCGACAAATATTGAACTCGAATATATTACTCGAAAAAAATCTATAACCTTGTTTTAAATTATTACAGATCCATGGTTCAACCATTCGTTTAAAAGGATATTGACTAGTTCTTTTGAAAGATATTCAGACTGAATATTTATACCAAATGGGGGCTACTTCCTCCCAGGGGATGTTCTAACGTGCACATACTTTTTCCTCATAGTTTACAGCTACAGTTATCAGTAATTCCTATCAATTTCACAATCACTTCGAAAAAATAATTCTCATTACGTACATATTTATGCGAAATTTTGTCTTATACAGCCTAGCACACAGTCACACATTTTCTAAAAATGGTCAAATCGTATTAAGGATGGATGGTTGTGTTTTACATCGCACTAGTGCTGCGCAGATGGCCAATTGGCGACGGTCTGGGACGCACCCCTAGAGGTGGTCGGGAGATATGCCATCACAATTTTGATCCTCCACGGAAGGGATGGCTCTCCCGCTTCGGTGACCCCAGAGGTATAATTTTTGATGGGAACATGGAGGGCATTGCGGCCACGACAAATTTTACGTGCCCCAGCCACCAATGATGTACACGACGGTTTTCGGCCGGCTCGAGTACCGAACCCGCAATCTTCCAATTACGAGGCCGGCGCTCTACCGACTGGGCTATTGCGGCTCAGGTATTAAGGACCTCAAAACATGTAAATCCATTTAAAACTAGAGTTCAAAAACTTTCACGAATTCATCCTTTTTTTCTTAGATATACAGAAGAAAGTATAAATAGTTAAATCGTGCTCGAGACTTATCAAAACATGTGAATCCATCAAAAACGAAGAGTTGGAAATTTTTACTAGTCTTCTTTTGAAGAAAGTAAAAAAAAAAAAAAAAAAAAAAAATTAAAAAGTCTTTTGAAACATTGTAAAATTAGTTTGTTATGGTCATCACAAAACTGTTTTCTGTGTATTCCAGTACAAATTGTAAAAGTATTACATATTGAAATGATTTTCCTTCGAAATTGGGGATAGCGATAGTCCTCGGAAAATGGAGACATTTGGTTACCTTATCAATGAATGACTGAAAAATATTTACCCCATAGAGTAAGGTGACCATACGTCCTCGAAATTCGAGGACTGTCCTCGAATTTAGACCTTTTTTATTTTTTGTCCCCAAAAATTCTTTGATCACTGGGGGTACTAAATGTCCCCAAATTTAAATATTTGCAATTATTTCTTTCAAAATCGTCGCCAATTCCGTAGAGGAT
Source organism: Salticus scenicus (assembly GCA_963930645.1). NCBI lineage: Eukaryota > Metazoa > Arthropoda > Arachnida > Araneae > Salticidae > Salticus > Salticus scenicus. Next base: position 21,114,744 of record OZ005662.1, read on the forward strand.
CAAAATTGTGACGGCATGTTTCCAGATCACCTCTAGGGTTGAATCCCAGACCGTTGCCAATTGCCCATTGCAAAACACTAGTGAGACGGAAAACCCATCCATTCCAATCCAATCAAAATCGCAGTCTAATGCACAAGTACAGCGTCTAGAATATATAGTTAAGACTACTATATTATATAGTAGTCTTATACACAGTGGAGCAAGCGCTTATAATCGAATGCTTAAAATACTGCTAAAGAAATTAAGCTTTCCAGATGGCGCTTCGAACAACTTTTTTTTGCTCAAACCGAAGAGCTGATTGGCTTTTCCTAGTTTCGTCTGCTCAATCACGTCTCGGTTTTGATTTCGTGACACTAACTTCGATTACAGTAATTTTTTTAGTACAATTTTATTTTCCGCTTTCCACACTGTTTATTTTATACGTTGAAGCACAAGTAATTGGATAATCTTGGAAATCAACGAAACTTTGAAATAAAGACCCTCATACTTCATGCCCTTCCGTGGAGGATCAAAATTACGATGGCATGTCTCCGGACTACCTCTAGGGGTGAGTCCCAGACCGTTGCCAATTGCCCATATGCGCAGCACTAGTGCGACGTAAAACCCAACCAACCCTCATACTTCATGAGCAGAGAAAGAATCATGCACTACTAATTACTATATAAATTCTGTCTTGCCCGATTTATGTTACGTGAAAAATAAAATTTATTTAATGAAATTTTCACAAAAATGGCAGCTATATGACTACCACAAATTGCATTGATACATTGATACGAGAGAAAAGGAAATGATTTTCTTGTAGTTATATAATCAGGAATAATCTCTGCATTTCTGGAGTGGGGATTCTGAAGATCAATTAAATGCTCAAAATTAAATGCTGTTATTTTGTATTCTCTCCTATAAACATAATAAAGTGTAAATGGGTTCTATAGACTTGATTATTTTAATAAAGCTGGGATAGTTTAATTTGCATAAACATACCGTATGCTCAGCAATTTTTCATAGAAAAAAGTGTTTCAAAGCATTTTGTAATGTATAAATCGGAGTTCTTTTTATTAATTATGCATAGCATACAGCTATTAGTCTCTTATATCCCCGAAAAAGTCCCCAAATAGAGTTTTTAATGTCCTCGAAATTTATTTGGATTTGGGGACAAACGGTAATTTGTTAAATCAGTGTTTGAAAATATGGTCACCTTATCATAGAGCTTAAGCGCAATGACCTTGAATTTAATAAATACCTTTGTTAAACCAATGAATATTGCATTAAATTTTTAAAAAATTGAAATTGCGACGTCATAAGAGGCTCCATTTAAAAATTAAAAATATGATTTTTTATTAATATTAGTTAATTTTTTTAGTATACTCTCATACAAATATTAATTGGTTTATCAAACTATCTTTTATTTAATTTACTTACGATGTAAAACCCACTCAATCTCAACCTGAAAGAATTTCCATGGCGAATCTTATTTCTTTTTTAGCAGATCGTAGTATTTTGAAAAACTAGTATGGCAACGTAGCGCTTGTTTGTTTACAAGATCAAGTACAAGATGGATGCTGCTAAGCGTGGTGCTTCTGATTAGGATTAATATTATAATTATCGAGGTAAGTTCATAAATAAAACATTTGTTACATTTTAATATGTTTTCGATTTTGTCATTTTAAAGCCAGAATGAGGAATCGAGGCTGTCTTTTCAGAAATTGATTCATGTGCATTTTTATTAGGGCTAAATTTTGTTGGTAAACTTTTGTTTTCCAGTACATCTAATTTTGGACATAGCTGTAGGAAAACAGTTATAATTAAAATTATTGATATGTTTACCAAATCGTCCTTTAAAAGGTTAACGTTATTCTAAATGCTTGTCTGAATAGATTATATTTAAGTAGCATCGAAATGTGTTTAAAATAGTCAAAATTATTTATTTCATAATAAAAGTTCATGAAATTCATCTTTTCGCTGTACGATATTTATTGTTTGCATTCATTTTCCTACGCCATAATTAAATGCATTACACTATTTCAACTGTAAAGTGTAAAACTGTTATTTCTACCAACTTATTTTTCCAGTGCTTGTATTGGCCTATAATCTAATGGTAGGGGAAGAGGGGGGACATTGGGACACTTTTTATAAAAGCATATTATTTTCCAATTTATAAAAGTTTTAATGCTTTTGTGCATTTTTATTTAAGTATTTGTGTTATTGGTCACCTTTTAAATGTGTAATGAGCATTGTTTAATGTGTTTTACAAACAGAAATAATTAAAACATATCTTATGCAAAAGTGTCCCAATGTTCCCCGTCCAGGGGCAGATTGGGACAACACTGATTTAATGATGGGGCACTTTGGGACAACCATCTTTTTATTTATCTAATTACAATATTGCAAAATATTTTGCTAAAGTAAATGAAAGGCTTTCAAAACAATGAATTTGATACAATAACAAATAATAATGAAGTAGGTAATTATGAAAAAATGAAATTGTTATGAAGCATTACTCCATATTCATATCTTAACACACATCAAAACCCTGCAAGTCTACACAAAACTTTAATATTATGTAGGATCGTATTGATGGCATAGTTAAGTTGAGAACATGATATTAAATAATCTTTCAACAAGAGTTCTTGTAGAACTTTATTAGAACTTTGTAAAAAAAAAAATTATAGGAGAAAAGAAATAAGTTACTCTATATAATGCTTAATATTAAGGTAATAATAATGATAGAACCAAGTACAGGCAATGTTTTTGTATCTGCTTTTCAAAAATGTGTAAAAATTTTTGTGAAAGGATCAAAATTTTTATAAAACAAGATTTCATTTTAATATTAAAGGTTTTAGTGCTGACTCTGGACTTTGGTAGAGCACAGCTTCCAGTGGCTCTTTTAAAACTTATTTTAGCTTCGTGCGACCCTTTCCAATACTATGTTTTGATACCTTTAAATCACGTGTGGCCAGGGGGTGCCCGCTCATGCACACACATTCAGTATATTTAACAAAAACATATTGAAAACAGAAAAAAAAGATTTGAAGGTTAAAAAAAAATTGTTATTACTAATACTAATCATTCTATGCAATAGAAAGACACTTTCTTAAACATTGTGGTAAAATATATTTAAAAGAATAATTTAAATTGTTCATGGTTCCAAATTTACTTGCAGATTTCTTACAAAAATTTGGAAAGTAATTTTTCTTGGTAAACAAAAAAAAAATAAAAAAAATAATAATAAAATAAAATTAGTATTGTTTTTTCTTCAAGGAAAAGAGGCGATAAAATGATTTTGTTTATTTAAACTCATGGCCTTAACAGAGAGTCAAGTTTTTTTGTCATTTCTTTTTAATGAGCATTTTTTTTTAAACTTACCCATACATGTTGGAGAATGTAATGTTTTGTGGTCCAATTTTTGAATATGAAATAGTTTTTACAATAGTTTGTCTTGAGGTCTGCTCAATTGTATAACCAGGTTCTTGTGGTTAGTCTGCATGGGCATAACTCAAAAGCAGGCATTGGCAGGAAGTCTAACAATCGTATTCAATTTATATCATAATGATCCGTATACTATGACATGCAAAGAGTTTAAATACATTATTGTTTAAGTACAAAATTTCTAGTTCGTACATATCAACAACATTTTTAAAGTGAACTAAACATAATGAAACTAACATATTCTATTGATACAAAATAATTTTCGTATAAAAGATTGTAAGAAAAGTTAGGTTCGATTAAAAGCATTCATACCAAATTATATTGCGTCCAGTAAAAACGTTTAAAAATTATAATTACTCTCCCTTACCATGAGTTATAGAAAGTATTATTTACGTGGTCGAATTTTCGAAACTAAATATTTGCGATAATTTCAGGTTTTGAAGTTCTCTGAATACAAAAATGATTTTTATAGTAATTGTTGATTTGAATGCATGTCTGGTATCATAATAATTTAGCGGGTAAATTTTTTCCGAATACTCTGGTCTGCGAAATCGTACTTTTCAAATTTTTTATGTACTGCATTGGGTGTCTCTAATGTGTTTTGTAATCTGAAATCAGATATGATAATTTTTTTTCCTATCACGTATGAAATTTTCACAAAGTAAGGATGAAAATCGGAAGAATTCGTCTAGAAGTCGTCAAGGGGCAGCAAAAGGGTCCCAATTTTTGCCGGGATCGACCCCTGGTTCCTCTGTATTACCTAACAGTGGTGCACTGTTAAAGTTTTCAGAATTTTTTTAAAATTTGATTTTTATTTATATTTTACATTCCCTGAATCCCACAGTTTTATTTGTATTAATAAACAACTCTTGTTTAGGATGAAAAGGAAGAAGAAGAGGAGAAAAGTAAACATACCGCCCAGCTGTAGTTTGTCATTTCAAGTTCTGAAGATGGCCCCATTTGGGACGGCAAACTATATCAATTCAAACTTTTTAAGGATTTTAAATAAGGTATATTTAATATAATAATTTTTTAAATCAATCCTTTTTAATTTTTAAACTGTACATTTTTTTATTCTGTTTTAGTAAGATAATTATAATCCCAGTGGCAGAAACACCGCGACATAGTCGCGGACACAGAAAAACGGCTTGCGGACAGTTTTTGTCTGACTGAAAAAAAAATTTGTCCGCAACTTTCGGATAACAATTCACTTATAAAAATTTCTGTATCAAAACTAAAACTTTTATTATTTATAATTATTTATATTGTGTTGTGTCAAACATTGCTATAAAATATTTAATTGAATGAGATGAATTGAATGAATACACACACAATTGTTTATACTATATTGTTCTGTAGTAAAATTGTATTTGTGTATTGTTGCACGAGATCACCTCTGATGTCAACCCCCCCCCCCTCAGCTTCCAGGCTTTTTTAGTGTAAGCCATTTTCTCCCCTGATTACATGCAAATTTTCCAGACAGATTATAAAATTTTAAAAGCCTGCCGCAGATAACTACAAAACTTTCTGCCACTGGGATTATAATTTTTTTCCATGGGGGATTTTTTTTTCTACAGAGGAGTTTTAGAAACTCCAACATTCTAAAAATTCTTAGTTCGTGTTTTAATAATGTATATAATATTCGTTTTATATTTATATGTTTATTGTAAGTTAGATAAAAGTGGAATTTTAAACAAGGTTTTTTCAAGTGGGTTTTATTGAAAAAACCCGGGTGGAGGTCGATTCCCCTGACGTGTGATATCTTGACAGAAAAAATGGGTCGTTTCCCCTCACCCTTTTTTCGCAGCCACAAGTCGTTTGCCCTGACACCCCCCCTTTCCTGTGTCCATTGTCCATGTTTATGGCTGACATGTACTGATAAGCATGGGGGGGGGGTGTCCTTCATTCCCTTACAGGTGACATAAATTGTACACACTCTCACACACAGGCGTGCAAAAAGAATAAATAAATAAATAAATGTGTAATTAATTATTTATACGTGTATGTGCTGTACTTTTATTTTTATTTATCTATTTTCATTTTACCCAAAATTCAAGTACTGATTTATCAGGTCATGATATTAGAATATAAATTTATTATTTTTGTATTAACAATATTAATAAGATATTTTGTAAAGATTTTGTAAGGAATACAATGGGAATATTTGATTTTCTTATTTTTAAGTTTTAAAATAAAATTTTTGTTTGTAATAATTTGCGATAAAAATTTGAAAACTGGGTTCAAGAGAAAAAAAAAAACTTTCAAATGTGTTACTTTCTTTCTTTTTGTTTTTTAATTATCACTATAAATAATTATTTATAACCAACTGGTGGTGAAAGAAGGGAGAAAGTTTGAATAAATATATGTATATATATAATTTATATTACTATGATCAAACATAAGGAAAGAAGGCTTGAATTAATCAATAAACAGTTACTTATAGAAATATAGCCTTTTACACGGCAGAAGATATTGAAAAAGTTAATGAGTTGTATCTGCTATATTTACTGATGAGTTATGTGTAACAAATATAAACAAACAGAAAAAAAAAAATAATAATAATTACTAGAAGAAGAATAAGGAGCAGAATCCACCACAGACAAGTGGAGACCTTATTGTAGTTAAAATGAAGATAATAATTACTGTAAATTTAAAAAATAATAACAATAAGCAAGTGAAAATTAAAACTTAACGAGATATCTGAAAAATGTAATTAATTAACATAGTAATTTTATGATCGTAATGTAGAAAAGTTTTTTTTTTTTTTTTTTGTTTAAATGAGATTAGAGACAATTATAGGATATCAACAATTGTGTTAGATAACATTTAATATTATGTTGTTGAAAGACACTCGTTAAAATGAATTTTAATTTGATTAATAATTTAACTATTATCTTAAGCACCTTCATCAATAACTTTACTTTTAAAAAAATTCAATTATTGTGATGATAATTTAAACTTGTTATGTATTAATTACAATTATAACCCTCATATTAAAGCTAAAATAGTTATTTAAATCCTTAAATGTTATATAGTAGTGTTAATAATTTGTTATAAAATTGTTACAATATACTTCAATCGAAATAACTTTGCAGTATGAAATGCATAGAATAAAAAATAAAGAAATAATTGAAGTACAGTATTTGTTTTTCTTTCTTTATATATATATAATATAGCCGTAGGGGGCCTCTGCTTCTTCTTCTAGTTACCATTTATTTATTTCTGTTATACTTGTTTCATATTTGTTATTGTATGATCTTATGTATCAGGCTCCTTATAAAGCTCATTAACTTTTCAATATATATTGCTTTATATAAAGTTTCATTTCCATGTATAATTGTTTAATGACTAAAGTATGAGTACTGTGGATTAATTCATATTTCATTTGGATCCTAAATATATATTTTTAAATTTATAGATACTTTTGGCAACTGTTCATTTGTTTCTCTTGCATTCTACAGTTATATTGCATCATAAATAGGCATATATTTTTTATTGATGGGGATGCAGGGTGGGGTATAAAAAATTATTTTGTTTTCATTATTTTGCAATGCACTTTTTGTTTACACATCACCATTTAATACCGTCATTGTTACAGAATCTTTATAAAATTTGAAATTACAAAACAAAATTAGTGGTTTACCACGTTTGCTGTAAATTAATTCCATAATAGCATAATTTACAATCTAGCAGCATGAACACAATAAAATATAAACGCTTATAGGAATGAAATCATAAGCTAAACAAGATTTTAAAACTGTTAACTCCATTCAATTTTCTATACAAAGTGTCACGTGTTTCTTATAGATAAATAGCTCTAATCCCTTTGAGAAGCATGTCTTGAAAAAGAAGTGGAGAGGAAGAGATGGGGAAAGATATGTGGGGGAACTCACCGGCGCAATCGACCTGTAAGGGAAAAACCAAATTTTTCTCACCCCCCTTTAAATCAGGGGAAACGACCAGGCCCCAAAAAACCCACCCAGTTTTTTTCAGGTCTGGCAAAATGAAGCCAAATCTGTCCATAATTCAATAATAATCTTTTTTGGTATTTGATTACTGAAATTGTCATTTTTCGCTGCTGGTTTCCAAATACATAATTCTCTTCTCTCATGCGATTTTAAAAATATTTTTAAGAAGAATTCTTTTAAAACCGCCAATTTTTGTGAAATAGTCGTTTTTAAATCCGAAATTTTCTTAGAATTACTGCTGCACTATAAAAATTGAGGCATAACATATTCGATTATCCCAGTGTTACAGAAAATATTCTTTTTCTTTCTCCAACGGTGAGTACTTCGTCAATAAAGTTCTAAGTTTTCTGTGATTTTCTCTGAAACTTGCATGAATGTGGACTGAAATACCTTAGTAAATTTCCCATGGATAACATTCTTTGTAGGTCGGATTTTTCTCTGATTTTCTCCGAAATTCTTTTGAATACGAACTAAGACACCTTGGAAAGTCTTCCACAGTGGACAGGCTTCTTTCAGTATTTCAGAAATTGTCATAACAAATTGTTGATTATATATAGATAAACTAAGTGATTGTAACAGACAGATAAATAATATGCCACAGAACTTTGTTTATCTGAGGTAATGTGGACCGATGGAACCTCAGATAATCAAAAACTCAGGTTAAATGGACTCTATTGTAAATCGAGGGAAAATATACAGTAACGTTTAAAATGAATGGAAACACAACCAATGAAGTAAAAAAATATATCTATTACACATTTAAATGTAATCAGTTAAAAATGCAATACAATACATGCATACATGAATTATATATATAAAAAAAAAAAAACAGTACTGTACTCTCAAAGTCGAAGTTTTTTATGCCATTTCTCAAGGGCCACACCTCAACTGGGATATGGCATTTTATAGATTACCTCGGTTAATCAGGTTTTGGATAACCGAGGCTCTGCTGTATGGAAACACAATTTGAAAATTTTTATGAATTAAAAAAAAAAAAAATTAAAACAGCATTTATGTAATTTTGTATTTGCTGGTTTTTATAGAGCTTATGTATATATGTAATAAGTACAAAACTTATACACATGTACACTTTTATACTAAACTTATACACTAAACTTGTACACTTTTATACACATTTCTGTTTGAGAGCTAAGTTTTCCATTCTATTTCTCAGTAATGTAACCCACAGTATGTTCCTTAATTTTTTATTGGAAAAATCATGGAATAATCTATCCAGGCTTTACATTTATGTTTATTGTTTTTGTGACTCCCAATGTAACTTTTTTTTTTCTCTCTCTGCAAACCATACTTTTTATTTGTTTATTTTATTTATCATTTTGTATTTTATATGATACATTTGTTTCATTATTTTGCGTACTATTCAATAACTTTATGATTATTATGCTTCAAGATTCACTTAACTCGCTAATTGAAAAACTTTTATAAATTTTTTTTTTTTTTTTTTTTTTTTAGCAACATACAATACAAACTGAAGTTTTGCACACAGGCATTTGGCAATGATAATGAACCTTTTTATACATGCATGTGTATATGTGTGTGTATGTATACATTACACGGCGAATATATCTGTACACTTAAATTCTTTTATATTATCTCGTCTGTGGCCCTTTGTATCCTACTGAACAGAGAGAGTGGCCCTCTGGCCAAAAAGGTTGTGCATCCCTATTGTATACAATTTGCAGTATCAATTTTATGGTAATTTTGTATAACATGTTTATAATGAAAAGAAAGTTTATTAATTTGTAACCTTTTAAGGTATTTTCATAATTATATTTCCTTTACTTAAACTGTGTACGTAATACAAAATTTCTAAGTTTAATCAGAATTATTTGTTAGTTAAACAGACTATTTTAATAGATAATATGAAGTATATTGTATGTATACTTATTTAAATAACATTTTTTAATTTTAAGTTGCTAGACATACTGCAGAATACTGCATCTATACTATTTCAATTTCAAGTAATAATAATATTTAAAGTAATTGAAAGTATATTTTCCACAACTTCTGTCAGATATTCGGCCGGTAACAGGCCGAATATCTATCACTATTTGGCCTTGCCGAATACCGAATAGTTGCCGAATATTCGTCCCATCCCTAGAAAAAACCTGGACAAAAGTGGAAAAAGCCACACGAAACTGGACAAAATAAAATTCACTGAGCTGTACATGTTCAGTGCATAAAATTATTCTTTTAAAACAATAAATTGCATTTTTAACTTTAAATTAGCAATTTTAACAATAGAAATATTTTATTAAAAATTAATTTGATTAATGAAAAGTGTAATTTCATTTTAACCACAGGGGAAAAAAAAATCATGAAGAAAATGCTAATTACATTAATTATGTACAGCTTGTAGATGTAACAAAGTAAATCTATTGTGGTGGACTATTATAATATTATCATACTGAATATTAAAAGGGAAAAAAAAGTTATTTAATGATATATATAAATCTTTAAAAACAAAAGAAATAGATACGGCTACTTAGCCAGAAAAAGATTTAATGCATAATGTTGAGTTTCTTCATTACATAATGTTGTGAATTAAAAATGAAGAATAACTTAATCCCCTCCAACACCCCTACCTCGAGACCACCTAGAGACTATTTTCAATATTAAAGTTCTTCACAAACGATGTGATTCCGTGATTGATTAATACATAGACGATTATAATCTTAAAAATAATTTAAGTTGTTTCTTTGTTATTTTGTACTTAACATGAAAATATCTTATTTAACATTTCTATACTAGGTTAAAAAAAAAAAAAAAAAAAAAAAATCACAAATGTATATAGAATGTTTTTATCAATTTAATTGGTTGCATTCATTTCCTTTTTTATCGCAGACAGTTATCTGGCATGTGTTTTGTTTCGGATCGAGACAGCTTAGAAAATCGTCTGCTGATAGAATGTTTCTTTTTAAGCAATTATCCGTAGTTTCTCGGTCATTTTTCGATCGACATGGGTCAACATTTTAATTAATATCTCCGCAACTAATTAAAATTTTTAAAATCTGTTTTAACTATCCCCCTGAGCACCCATATGTCAAATTTTATACTTCTGCGTTCAATAGGGGCTGAATGTATAGATGCTCAGGCAGACAGAGAGACAGACAGACATCTTCTTTTATTATTATAGACTGACAAATAATTAATAGTGGACAAAACAGTATTTTATCCGGGATGGTTTTAACCAGGTTTTTTCCACTATGGAAAAAACCGAACAACCATGCCCCCCTCTCTGCTAATGATCTGAGATGAAATTCCCTGCAGAAGTGTTGCGATTTCTAATCTTCCTTCATCCACAGCATAAATGTCAATAACATAGCTGCCAAGTTTTATGGCCCGGGCGTAAAATTTACGCTTTTATGCCTAGATCGCTATTTTTACTCTTTTTCTACTATTTCAACATTTTTTTTTTTTTTTTTTTTTGTGTTTAAGTATTCGATTAGATTTAATTAAAAAAAGTTTAAAAAAAAACTCATCTTAAAAAAAAAAGTACGATTTTTGCTGCTAAGGCTTAGTAAACAAAGATCGCAATGTATTTGATCGATTGATTGATTCTGAGTTGATGCTTCTACAACTATCGTTGGTCCCCATTTATTGGTTGAAGCGTGCTCCGTTTCAACATCATCGCTTCAGAGGCATGGCGTGTTTTTTCCCTCCTCTCCAGACATGCTCGGTTCACCTCAACCCTTGCTCATCTCGCAGAAACGGAAGCACGGGAAACGTGGGTGATGTTTGTTTTGTTATTATGTTTGTGCTTACAATTGTCACATGCTTTTGAAAATTTTGATGACGTCTGAAAAGAAATCTTATCAACTGTTGTAAGATAGCTATAGAACTGAATTCCGATGTATATGAGCATCTAGTCAGGGTGAAAAGTTTGCGTATTGCATTTATTGTCAATCCAGTTTTACAATTTCTCATGGCGGCAAATACCATACAACCAAACACATTGGAAAGAAAAAAATGTCTATATTATGCAAAATCAGCTATTAGCAAAAAGAATAAAATACATTACTACTTCAAGGAAGATAATGAATTGTATTTTACTATATTCTGAGAAAGTGTTTAAAAAAAAAAAAAAAAAGATTCTTTCCACAGATGTAGTTTTTACATTGTATTTTAATAAATGAAGCTTTTAAATTTATTTTTCCTTTCCTTTTTTTTTCTTTTTTTGAGTTTGTAAATGTAATAACTAATTAAATTGAAAAATAGCTATCTGAAATATTTAAAAATAATTACTGTATCTGATACTTCTAAGAAGTTTGAAAACTATTTTTAAAATAAATATAATGTGAAATTCAGACTAATTGCATCACTGTGTGAATACATTAAATATGTAGGTGTAGTAAATAATTATGAATGATAGCTAAACTTTGCATTATATTACTTTTTATCAAATGTTAATGTATTTAAAAAGTAAATTAGTGATTTTTTTTTTTTTTAACCCTTTTTAACGTTCACTACTTAATTTATTTTAAAAATTACTGAACTAATTTTTAAAATGGCTTTTAGACACATAACTGATCATAAATATTTAAAAAATAAAAAATAAGCATTGTTCCTTTTCGAGAAATTTTTGGTTTGAAACATCTGTAAGTAAACCTTATTAAATTCAAATAATATTTAATTTAATAAATGAATCACTTTATAAGTAAACATTATCGACAACAAAAACTCGTAAAAGTTGCATAGATCCCAACATTTCAATTTATTCCGGAGTATTTTAACCCTTTGCGGCGCAAGGTAATTCAAATAATTTAAATTACACTGCCACCGGAATTTACCAACATAATTAAAGCAGAAGAAATTTTAAATTTTCACGTTAAAAAAAGGGCCTTTTCTGCTATGTTATAAATGTAAATTTTTGCTAAAAAATTTCCGGGATGAGTTTTTGCACTTGAGAATTAAAATTAGGTGTTCCATCAGCGGGAACACTGCGACTGAAAGGGTTAATACTTTTAAATCTTATAAGCCAAAACAGAAAAAAATCCCATTTGCTTTTTTTTTTTAGGGGGGGTGGGGGGGGTGCAATTTTTTTTGTTCGTGTGCTGTTTTACTCCTTGGAATTTTCTCAGTTTGGCAGGTATGCAATAATCATTTAAAACTTGCTTTTTTAGAATCTAGAACATATAAAGAAGTCGAATTGTTCAATATCTTTCGCTTGTTTATTTTTATTTTTTGGTGTGTGTGTGTTTCCCACCCTCTCCCAACAATCGGCAATCAAATGCCACCTGTAATACTTGCAATTTCTAATTTTTTTCTATCTGCAACATAAATGCAGAAATGTCTTTTTAAACTTACCTAATTAGATTCCAGAGCTTATAAAGAAGTAGAATTATTCAATATCACTCACTCATATAATATTTTATTCCCTCTCGGAAGAAAGTTCTGATAGGTGATTATGTTTTCACTGATGTTTAATATTTCTACAATTCTTTTTCTAATTTATAAAGTAGATTATAGTCACCTAAACAAACATCAAAATGTCAGCGAATTATAGCATATGATTCATTTATTTGTTTCAGAGGAGGAATGAATCGATTGTCTCATGATTACTTTCATTTTCATATTTTTCTTGTGAGGAAGATGTGAAAATTTCTTCTTCATCTTCTGTCATCTCGTTTCCATCCAGTTCTTTAAATTGCACGAGCTCTGCCTGAGTGAATTTCAGCTGTCTGAAATCACCTATCCCGAAGTCTTCAAAATACCAAATTTCACTGTGCTCAAAATCATTAATTACTTTTTCATCATCCCATATTTCACATTCGATATTTTCCAATTTTGCTTTTTTCAACAACAATAAACAATTTTTAATTACTTTTAGAAAAGGAAATCTTGTATTTTTCGATTAAGAACACATTTTTTAATAAGGAAGACTGTTCAAACTTTATTCGAATAACCGAGGACGGTATGTGAAAAATATTTGTTTAAATGGCGAAATTTAACATTGTTCTTGTGAGACTGATTTTGGTTCTAACGAATTTTATTCGAATAAGCGGCGTATTCAATTATTCATTACCCAATTAAGTGGGTATGACTGTATATGTATGTATATACTAGCAGGCTTTGCCCGCTTCGCGGATCAGTATATTTAAATGATTTCTTTTTAATTGAATAATTGAAACTTTTCAATAAATATATTTCAATTGCCGACTATTTTCATCACAGCTTTATTATGGGACCTCCTTGGCGATATTAAATATTTTTTGAACTTCTCGAATCTGTACAACAAAACTCATTAAAACGAATATTCTCTAATACAGTCCAATAGTAAAGTTAATTCTTCGAATATTCTGGAAATAGTCGAAGGTGTTACTCATGCAGCAAAAGTCACTATTCGATGAATGTTCTGGAACAGTCTAAAAAGCAGTCACTTGTCCCACAGGAGTAAAGACAATAACATAAAATACTCCAGAGCAGAAATCTTTGCTAGCTGACAAAAAATATCCAGTCGCTTAGAGCTCAATCCCTAAAGTGCACTCACTCAGAAGAAGTCTCTGAATCGCAGTGACTACATACTCTCTCGCAGAAATCAACTCACTCCTATTTATAACTTTTGAAGATGATTCGATCGAGAATCCCATGGAAAGATTGAGATCTGTGCTCCCGTGTGTTAGAGAGCTTCGGGAATTCTAAACTACCATTTTTCACCAAATTTGGTCGTCCACTCATCAAGTTTGTCACCAAGGCTGACCCCACTGAAAGTGAATGAACTGCCCTTTTATTTTCACTTTGCCTGTAAAACTACTTTCATTGCAACAGTACAACTGATGCAGAGCAAAGAATTAATCCCTTATAACAATATGCTATGAGCACTATTTCTGCCTCATTTTAGACAACTAATGTTTTTATGGTTATATATATTTCCCATTAAATCTATTTTTATTTATTTATTTAAATATTAATTTGAATTTATCAAATATTTCTGCCCGACGGCATACAAGTGGAATCACACATATCAGTTCGTTTATTTGTATGATAAATTAGCGTAGTGATTGGTATATGAAAAATAAATAAATAAATAAACATTATCGTGCTACACAACTTTATTAAATTTCTCCCTTGGCGGCTTTTGAATTTTTGGCGCCATATTAGCAATGGATATATGTATATATATTTTTAAAATAATTTCTTGTATAAAAGGAGGAGCCCTATTTTGCTGATACTTTTATCGGACACCTTTTCGTTAATTTATAAGAATTCTTCATATTCTGTTTATATTTTTAATAGTTTTTAGACTTGCTGAAATAAATTTTCCATTTTTAAAACTGCATTTTTTTTTCTATAAAATTATCTACTGAGATAAAAATAGATCATTTGTGTGGCTACTATTTCAGTTTATAATTTTTGTCTTTTTGTAATATTTTGTAATTTATTTATATTTTTGATGCTTTACTTAGATTAAAATGGCTGTTGCTAAATTAAACTTCTTGGCGAAAAACATTCGGTATATTTCAACGCCAAAATTAAAAAAAATAGTAGGATCTATAAGTAAAACTGATAAAATAAATTTATAATTCATAGAGTTTATTGTAGTAAAGAAACACTATGCAGTCGAATGTGACATCATGGACAGTTTTTTTTTTTTTTTTTAAATAACAACTTGACAATAAAAATAGTAGTTAAAAAAAAAAATGTTTTAGAACAACATGTAATATTATCATAAAGTATATTAGCACTTTATCAATGTGCATAAAATTTTCAAATTGATAATGACGTCAACTTTTCAAAGATGCATAATTTAATATTTTATAATTTTTTATATTATAATTTTGGTTCAACAGAAGTTCACCACCTATCTTCTAAAAATCCACAGATGGTTTTAACATCAGGAACAAAACTCTGATTCATTTCAAGGTTTAAGAAAAGTTGCTAGATTATATTCATCCTGTATTTCCCTTTGATACAGTTTATTACGCCCATATCTAAAGGTTGAATTTTTTATGTAGCATTTGATGAAAATGACATTATGTAATGTTTTTAAGCTGAATGCTTGTGTTTATGGGCAGCACAGTTATCAAACTAATCATTGTACAAGCTAGCAAAATGCACATGCTCTAAAGTAGTAGAAACAAGTATTTCTGAATGATGAGAGAGGAACAGACAGAAATACATATCCAATTGTGCATTTATTCAAAGAAAATACATAGGAAAAGTGAAGCTTTAGTTTTAACTTTAAAAGTTTGTTTAAACTTATTCAAATGGAAAAACTTCGCAATATCCGATACTAATGTTTTCAGTTGTTTACTGTAACCAGTCTCAGACTTTATTAACCCTTTAAGGTTCACTACTTAATTTATTTTAAAAATTACTAAACTAATTTTAAAAATGGCTTTTAGCCACATAACTGATCATAAATATTTAAAAAATAAAAAATTAGCATTGTTCCTTTTCGAGGAATGTTCTGTTTGAAACATCTGTAAGTAAACCTTATTAAATTCAAATAATAATTTAATTTAATAAATAAATCACTTTATAAGTAAACATTACCGGCAACATCAACTTGTAAAAGTTGCATAGATCCCAACATTTCAATATATTCCGGAGTATTTTAACCCTTTGCGGGGGTTAAAATACTCCCTCATTTAAATTACACTGCCACCGGAATTTACAAACATAATTATAATACAAGAAATTTTAAATGTTCATGTTGAAAAAAAGGCATTTTCTGCTTTGTTATAAATGTAAATTTTTGCTAAAAAATTTCTGGGATGAGTTTTTGCTCTTGAGAATTAAAATTAGGTGTTCCATCAGCGGGAACACTGCGACTCAAAGGGTTAAAGCATAGTAGATTCAAAGGGAGCAATAAAAGTTTGTACTAATCTATACTTTGTTACAACCAATTTTGTTTTAAGTGGACTTTTTTTAAAAATTATTTATGTATTTTGGGAGGGGGGGGGGACTGTTTGTTTTAAACTGTGTCAACACTGTTTAAAGAATGTTGTTTAATGACTAAAGCTTTGGATATAAAGCACTTAATTTACAAACTGTAAATTTCAAATATACTTTTTCAGTCAGTTTTCCTTTTTATATACAGTGGGTAATCAAATTATTAGATTTTTTTTTTTTTTTTTTTTTTTTTTGACATTTTTTTAAATACTAGATTCATACATATATATATTTCTTGTTTCATTTTCATTCCAGGTCAAATGAGAGAATATCTACTGAAAAGAGGGAAAGACATGTGTGGAAGTGAGGCTGAAATAAAAAATTACAATCGATATGTGTACCTCGTAATAAATATGTTTAAAGTGTGTTTTTGACTTTTCCTTAATAAATGGAAAAAAAAAAGAAATCATAATAAATCTTTTTTAAATAATTTGCTTTGTCCTTTTCTGTCCTTACCCATTTTGGGTACTTACCTTGGTATTTATTTTTCAGTGAGTTCTATTCATATATAAAGTATCTATGATTAGTATATAGTATGATATTATGTATATATATATATAGAGTTTTAAGGTAAATTTAAGAAAAAAATTGAAAGTTTTTACAGAATTTTTATTTTATAAAGGCTAAAAAAAATGTATATTAATCTGAAAATAATAATGCAGTATTATATCATACATTTTTCGCAAATTACTTGATTTAAATAACAGTACTTTTTGAATAATATATTTGAAGATCTTTATAAAGTCATTTTATTTAAATTAATAAGAACTTTCTTTTTTTAAATGAGAAAGAGCTGGTAATAATCACAGAAATTAAGATGCAATACTGGGGCGGATTGATACTAATTTAAATATCTTAAAACTTATGGCAATACTTGCAACTCATTTCTAAAATAACATTCAGGAAAGAAACATTTTGGTTAAAACTTAAAATAGTTATAATTATTTTTAAAAGGAATATAAATTATATTAAAAAAAAAAAAAAACCAAATGTTCAAAACTAACTAAATTTAAAATATTTTTTACTGTACCATTGTACAACACTTATTTTTTAAAGTTTTTTGAAAAGTAATTCAAAGAATCCTTAAGGCTGCTCTCAAATAAAAACTCACAATTTTTTGAGATGATATAAAGGCTGTTTTCAATGATTGAAAAAAGAAAAAAATGTAGATATCATTTTTAAACAGTAGAAAATAGAATAATGTTTGATGTTTTTAGAAATTTTTTATTTTAATTATCTTCTAGTGTAGCTCCGTACCATTTTAATTTGTAAACTCTTAATAATTGAGATATTATTTTTGTAGTAATAAAGAAATATATATGCAGTGGAGAGTCAAATATCTGCACAGCTCAGGACCAGATGTTGTGCATTTGGTGGATTTTGGAGCCCATAAAAAATCATTTTCAGTTTGAATAATAAAACCAGAATATTAATCAAATTAAACATATACAAGTGAATAATAACACAATTTCTCTTGTATATTAAATTATTAGGTATATAAGAATAACACTGAACATTAAATATATATATAAAGAAAACAATAAATGAAAAATGAAAAAATATTCGTCAAATTTAGACAAAATCTGTTCACATGCAGTTTGTTTTAAACTACACTTTAACATGCACACATACATCGAGATTTTTTTTTTTTTTTTTTTTTTTTTTTTTTTGTCTATTGTAAATAGTTATCAATTCTTATTTTGTAACTCAAATTTATTTTTCAAAGTATTTAACTGAATTCTTCCGTAAACTATGTATTTATCAAATAGCATTTTAAAAAATTAATTTATTGTTTTCCTCATTGATAATGATCATCATAATAATCATAATTTTCTTTGGATTAATTTAATATATTGTTGATAATTTCTTTATATGAAACTTGGTTCTTGCAGTTTTTCATATTTTTATTATTGTAATCATAAAATGCAAGCACAAAGTCTGCATTCAGGATCCTTTACAAAAATTCTGCTTTGCAGTTTTGTAACTTAAATTTCATTGTTTGTATCTGAAAAGCTATGCAAATTTCAGACTTTGACGGATTTTAGATCGGCAGATTTCTGGCTCTCTCTGTCTATATATATATTTTCTTTCTTTTTCTTTTTTTTCTTTAAGTACGTCAAAGTTCGCAATTTAGTTGATGATTTTCATCCCTTTTTTGTGATGTGAAAGTTTACAAATTAGAGTTTTGAGAAGTATTGTATTTAGAGAAAAAATTTAAACTTATTTCCCGTTTTAGGCATTTCAATGCAGAATTGCCACGCTACCTGGAAATCCTGGAACAGTCAGGGAATTTGAAAATTGACCATGAAAGTCAGGGAAAAGTCAAGGAATTTTAATATTTTAGCCAGAATCTGGAAAAGTCAGGGAATTTCATACAATGATTGCCAAAAAAAATTAAATTTTCCTCCAATGTAGAGTCATTTTTCTTGTTTTTTTCTTAGCTTTTGCCATTTTTTAAAAACAAGACGTCTTAGAAAGACCCCCGCATGGAGGGCAATCTGTCCTTAGGTCAAAGTAATATGTAACTTTTGTGTTTTCAAGTTTTACCATAATTATTTTGCCCTCAATGCAACCAATGCACAATATGTGGCTAGACTGGAATTTTCTTAGAACACATCTGGAAAACCTGGAAAAGTCAGGGAATTTCATTCTCCTATTTGAGTGGTAACCCTGTCAATGGTAATGTCAGAAAAAGTCATACATTTTCATCAAAAATTAGTTCTGTGAATCTGTTGAAAATTGTGCATTATTTACCACAATGTTATCCATTTAAGAACAGCTTTAAAAATGCTTCTCACCATTTCCCACCAATTTCAGAATACCGTGTTAATGAGTGGGTAAGGTAACTAATCTTCCATTTTAACATCCTTCTAGCATAAAATTTACTTATAGTAATATTAGCATAAAAATTGAATGGTTAACTGTTCACTAATCAAAATAAGAATTCATTTGTAGCACAACATTCTAAGAAATCACTATTAGAAGCTTTGCAGGTGCCATCTATATGAAATAAACAGAGTTAATTATTTGCATTCCATTATAAGTACCATTCCTTGCATCCCTTTTTATTTTTTGAATATATATATATTTAGATAAAAATTGATTACTGATTTAACTTTCAAAAATACCCAGTTTTGTGGTATTCACACAGGCCTTAGGTAAATACCCTAAATTTGGCTAGTATAAATAAAATTAAAAGCAACTGCTGGTTGAAAAATAATGTTATAATAACAAAAAGTAACAGATGGTAGGAAAGTCCTGCTATAATAGCAAAAATTAAAAGCAACTGATGGTAGAAAAGTAATGCTAGAATAGCAATAAAAAAGCATCTATTGGATGTGAATTACTGCTAGAATAGCCGAAAGTGCATGCAAGTGGTGGTCTAGATTGCTGCTAGGCCAGCAACTTATTCAAGCAACACAAATTGGATTATGTATGCTGGACAAGCAATAAAAGTAAGCCAATACACACCATGATATGCTGGTAATTCTGGTGGAACCAGCAAATATTAATGCTAGTTTTTATGCTATTTTACTTGCTGGGATACAGCATTTAATGCTAGTCCAGCAAACAAATACCAGAATGAAAAGCTGGATTATGTATGCTGGAGAAGCAATAAAAGTGGGCCAGAACACACCATGACAAGCTGGTAATTCTGGTAGAACCAGCAAATATTAATGCTAGTTTTATGCTATTTTACTTGCTGGGATACAGCATTTAATGCTAGTCCAGCAAACAAATACCAGCATGAAAAGCTGGATTATGTATGCTGGACAAGCAATAAAAGTGGGCCAAAACACACCATGGCAAGCTGGTAATACTGGTAGAACCAGCAAATATTAATGCTAGTTTTATGCTATTTTACTTGCTGGGATACAGCATCTAATGCTGGTCCACCAAACTAATACCAGCATGAAAAGCTGGATTTTGTATGCTGGACAAGCAATAAAAGTGTGCCAAAACACACCATGACAAGCTGGTAATTCTGGTGTAACCAGCAAATATTAATGCTAGTTTTATGCTATTTTACTTGCTGGGATACAGCATTTAATGCTAGTCTAGCAAAGAAAAAAAGCATCTGTTGGTTGTGAATTTCTGCTAGAATAGCAAAAAGTGCAAGCAAGTAGTGGTCGTGATGGCTGCTAGACCAGCAAAATATTCAAGCTACACAAGCTGGAATATATATGCTGGACAAGCATAAAAAGTGTGCCAAAACACCACATGACTTGCTGGTAGTTCTGGTGGAACTAGCAAATATTTATGGTAGTTTTATGCTATTTTACTAGCTGGGATGAAGCATGTAGTGCTTGCCTAGCAAACAAATACCAGCATGAATTTCGACTTGGGTATCCTCCAACATCCACTCCCATCTACTAAAACCATCGCCATTTTATACTTCTTCCTACATCCTCCTCTCTCTTCATTTCAATCTGTCCTTTTAAAATCACTTCTACTTTATCTAACATTCAAAATCTAAGTCTTTCATTGCAGCACCCTGCCGACACAAAGCTAACTTGACCTCAACTTTCGCCGAGTCACTGGCGACGAAGCGCTTTTAACCGTCCCCACTTTCTACTTTGCTGGATCCAGCTTAATTAAAACAACTTTGGTGACGTTCTGACGTCTCAACCTCACAACGTAGGCAAAGAATATTAAAAGTTATTCGATACAACAATTACGTACAGTTGGAAGGTTGGACTAATCAATGGGTACTGCATGATTTTTCTTTCTTGTTTAAGTCTTGCAACGTGTTTTCAATTTCTGCATCTATGTGCCCGAATCTCCATTTGTCTATCTGTCCGTGTACCGCACTTAGCGTCCGGAAATATTTTCTGAATTTTTAAAAATATATATATGTTGTTCATATTCACTATTGAATGTTCCCAAATAAAAAGGGCATTAATAGGCACTGTACAACATGTTTATGTACAGGAACGCGCAAAAAATGCCAATGCGTTGCATTTTAGGACATACATTTTTATAATTTACATTTAAAGAACTTTCATACTGTACTTTCAACTGTAAAATCATAAAGAAATTGGCATTTATTGTTAATTTGCTAAAATAATGTTTTGTATAAAATATGATTTTGTTAACCTTCAAATTTACAGGGCTACACTGAAATTTTCAGATAGATTAAGGGCTGGAATTACAATCGAAGGGCGACGGTTTCTTTTGTGTTAAGCATTTTTAACACTTTCAAACTATGTTTAAGAATGATTAGGAATTCAATTAGTCTGTCTGTATGCCTTTCAGAACTACTGTTTGTTTGTTGTGTGATAACGTAGGTACAGAACTTTCAAAGTTATAAGATACAACAATTACGTGCAGTTGGAAAGTGTTAATAATCATTGCGTAATGCATGATTTTTCGTTCTTTTTTTATAGTTTATAAAATACTTAATACTACATAACTATTTCAAGATAAAATGTTGTGTAACTCTATGTGCAACTCTGCCTTTAACAGTGTGTGTAACTCTTCCTTTTTATTAACAGTGTGTGGAACTTTGTGTCTAAATCTGCTGTTTGTTAACAGTGTGTAACTCTTCTTTTTTTTTAACAGTGTGTGTGTAATTCTGTATGTATTGCTGAACTTTTCTAACAGTGTACGTAACGCTATGTGAAACTGTCACTGTGTGTGCAACCCTGTATGCAATTAACAGTGTGTGTGTAGCTCTTCTTTCTTATTAACAGTGTGTGTAACTCCATGTGTAATTTTGTTTCTTATTAACAGTTTTTTTTAACATTGTGTAATACTGTGTGTATCGCTGATTTTTAGCAAAAAACGTGTGTAATTTTACTTATGTGTAACTAACAGTGTGTGTAACCCTGTACGTAATTAAAAGTGTGTGTGCAACTCTGCATTCTTATTAACTCTGTGCGTGTAACTCTGTGTGTAACTCTTTATTAACAGCGCCTTTTTATTAACAGTGCATGTAACTCTGTGTATAATCCTGCCTTTTTATTAGCAGTGTGTGTAATTCAATGTTCAATTCTTTTTTTTTTTTTTTTTTCAACAATGTGTGTAACTTTGCGTGTATCACTGATTTTTTGCTGTGTGTAATTCCGCCTTTTTATTAACAGTGTGTGAAACTCCGTATGTAAATCTCTTTTTTTTTTTTTTTTTTTTTTTTTTTTTTGACAATGTGTGTAACGCTGTGTGTACCGCTAATTTTTTGCTAACAGTGTGTGTGTAACTCTGCATTTTTATTAACAGTTTGTGTGTAACTTTGCCTTTTTATAACAGAGTGTGTAACTCCGTGTTTAACTCTTCTTTTCTGAGTACTGTATGTGTAACTCTGATTCCATGAATATTTACGGGAGATAGAGCACGGACAGACAGACAGACAAACCTAAGTCATTAACACTTTTCAACTTTATTGGAAAGTGTTAAAAACATTTAGAAAGTGATAAAAACGCTTATTGTAAACGAAAATGCAATTCAAGCAATTTTCCAACAATACCTCTTAATGTATCTGAATATTTTTGTGTGGCCCTGTAAATATAATGCTAATAATATTGTATTTTATGGAAGGCATTCTTTTGTGCATATGAATAATATATATATATATATATATATATATATATATACGACTTGTGCAAAGTAAAATCATTAAAATTTGGTGCTTAGAAATACCTTCCATAGAACGCAATGCTTTTAAATACTTTCGGATGTCCCTGTATACAAACCAGTGATGGTATTTACTTCAATTTACATGGGGAATATCCGGCAGTGGACTTAAATGATATATTTCAATTTCATTAAAATTTGTTTAAAGTAAACGTATCAAAATACGGTTTATAGTAATATCTATCATGGAACACAGTTCTTTGGAAAATTTTGGGTGCCCCTGTAGACAAATCAGAAGAGGAATTCCCTCCATTTTCAATAGGGAACATCCGATAGTGAACTTGAATACGATATATCAGCTTCAAGAAATTCCATGAAAATTTACAGGAGTTCGACTGCGGACAGACAAACAAACCGAAGTCATTGACACTTTTCAACCTTGCTGGAAAGTGTTAAAAAAAGAACGAAAAATCATGCAGTACGCACTAGTTATTAATACTCTCCAATTGTACGTGCTTGTTGTGTCGTATAACTTTCAATATTCTTTGCCTGCATTATCAAACAAAGGAGAGAAGCACAGAAAAATTTACAGATTGACTAATTCAATTTAAAACCGCTCTCAGACATCGTTGAAGAACGTTAAAAAGGCTTAATGCAAAAGAAAATCCAGCCGTTAGATTATAATTGCTTCCCTTAATGTATTTGAATATTTTAGTGTAGTCCTGTAAATCTGAAGGTTGATCATATCATATTCTATACAAAACATTATTTTAGAATATTAAAATACATTTCAATTTATTTATAATTTTTACAGTAGAAAGTTATTTAGATGTGATTTATAAAAATGTCTGTCCTAAAACGCAAAGCATTGGAAGTTCCCTGTACACAAACACGTTGTGTAGGACATATTAATGGCATTTTAAATAGGAAACATTCCATAGTGAACTTTAATAACATATATAAATTTTTCAAAATTCTGAAAATATTTAAGAACTCTCGGGACGAGAGCCAGATAGAAAGACAGACAATCGGACAGAAAGATAACCAAATTAAAATCATATTCGCGCTTAAAAATTGTTAGAAAGTATTAAAAATGCTTATTGTAAAAGAAAATGCAATTACAGCAAATTTTTATTAATAGCTCATAATGTAACTTAATATTTTTATGTGGCCCTGTAAGATTAATACTAATCATACTGTATTTATAAAAAGCATTCCTTTTTGCATATGAGTAACATTTTTCAATTTCATTAAGATTTGTGCAAAGTAAAGTTATTAAAATTTGGTTTGCAGAAATACCTCTCATACAACGCAATACTTGTAAGTCTCCCTGTACACAAAACAGTGGTAATATTTTCTTCATTTGACATAGGAAACATCCGATAGCGAACTTGAATAACATATTTCAATTTCATTAAGATTTGTGTAAAGTAACGGTATTAAAATATGGTTTATAGAAATGCCTCTCATACAAAAAAAAAAAAAAAAAAAAAAAAATAGTTTGCAGTACTTTCCGATGCTCCTGTACACAAACCAGTAGAGGTATTCACTCCATTTTTAATAGGGGACATCCGATAGTGAACTTGGAAAACATATATTAGTTTCAAGATATTCCATAAATATTTACCGGAGTTAGAGCGTCGAAAGACAGACAGATGGGCAGACAAACAGATATACAGATACACAAATGGAAATTATATTCACACTTAAAAATTGTTAGAAAATGTTAAAAACGCTTAATGTAAACGAAAGTGCAATTCCAGCAAACTTTCCTTAATAGTTCTTTATGTATCTGAATATTTTTTTGTTGCTCTGTAAAACTAATACTAAACATACTATATTCTATAGAAAGCAGTCTTTTGTGCATATGAATAACACATTTCAGTTTCATTAAGCTTTGTGGAAAGTAAAGTTATCAAAATTTGGTTTATAGAAATACTTCTCATATAACGCAATGCTTTGGTATGCTTTCAAGTGTCTCTGTGCCCAAACCAGTGGTGGTATTTACTCCATTTAATATATAAAACATCCGATAGTTAACTTGAATGACATTTCTCAATTTCATTAAGGTTTGTGTATAGTAAAGGTATTAAAATATTGTTTATAGAAATATCTCTCATAGAACACAATGCTTTGTAAAAGGTTTGGGTGCCTCTGTACACAAACCAATAGAGTTATTAACTCCTTTTTCAATAGGGAACATCCGATAGTGAACTTAAATAACATATATCAGTTTCAAGAAATTACATAAATATTTACTGGAGCTAGAGCGCGGACAGACGAACAGACAGATACTTAAATTGAAATTATATTCACAGATGAAAATTGTTAGACAATGTTAAAAACACTTAATGTAAACGAAATTGAAATTATAGCAAATTTTTATGAACAGCTCTTAATGTAACTGAATATTTTTGTGTGGCCCTGTAAATCTAATGCTAATCATGCTATATTCTATGCAAAGCATTCTTTTGTGCATATGAATAACATATTTCAATTTCATTAAACTTTGTGGAAAGTAAAGTTATTAAAATTTGGTTTATAGAAATTCCTCTCATAGAACGCAATGCTTTGGAGTACTTTCGAGTGTCCCTGTGTACAAACTAGTGGTGGTATTTATTCCATTTTATATATGAAACATCCGATAGTGAACTTGAATAACATGATTCAATTTCACTAAGATTTGTATGCAGTTAAGGTATTAAATATGGTTTACAGCAATACCTCTCATAGAACACAGTGCTTTGGAATACTTTCGGGTGTCCCTACAGGAATTAGAGCGCGGACAGACAGACAGACAGATGGACAGAGGGACAGACAAGCCTAAGTCACTTTTAAACCTTGTTGGAAAGTGTTAAAAAGGAAAAAAAATGCTTAAACTTCCCTTAATATATCAACTCTAAAATTCGCCGCATTTAAGGGATAAAATTTGTCGCATTTAGGAAAATGGTGTAAACAGACCCTTAAATGCGATAAAATTTTTAAACCCCTCTTTTTAAAAAAATGTAGTATTTTTTTTATTTTCTTCTGGTAGGTATAAAGGGTATTCAAGCACATGACGTAACAGTGGTTATTTGACCTTGAAAAATAAAAGGATAAAATTACAGTTACTATTTGAAAATTTTTCATCGCAATTAGGAAAAGACGTCGGAAAGCCATAATGGACGATGTTTACTGCAAAAGAAAATTCTACTAGAAAAAACCTTTAAAATTTAATGAAAAGTTTCGCGAACCGTTCTTGAAATGTGTATGTTCCTTTATGATTTATAAGTTTGTGATTTAAGCATTTAGATTTTCAGTAGAAGAACTTTGTCGCATTTATGGGTTATCGCATTTAGGCACAATGACCTTATATATATATTTGATATGCGAAACACATTTATATATATATTCCTTAAATAATAATCCAAATATTTTTAATTATTAGCTGTAATTTCTATCTACGTATTTTTAGTTGATGCATAAGTTAATCATGTGTTTTAGTGGTATATGTATAATTTATATTAAATAGACATCTAAAATTATTCTTCACGAATTTTATTATTAACGTCAAAACAAAGTAACGTTTTAACTCTTTTTACCCATATATAATATTCATATATATAATGCAATGCACTTGTATACCTTTTTTGTACATTTATAATTATTCATAACCATTTTTTCTCTTTTCGGATTTTAATTGGTGTATTTTTGGGAATATATATGTATATGAAATCCACAAATTTATATGTTACACAATAGATTTTATCATATATGCATATTTAAATCTAGTATGCTGTGGCAATCTCCAAATTTTCTTCTATATTTTTCTATACAAATTCATATATTATGTAATAAATTATTTATCATTCAATGTGAATGCAGACGATTTTCATTCCAGAGAAGTATAACACTAAATGGCAAAAGCTAATCAGTTAAGTATCCTATAAACAGAAGATGACATGAAAAAATAAATAAATAAATAAAATAAAATAAATTTGTTTGAAAATATCCCAGATTTATGTTCAGCTATTTGTTTTAAAGGTATTGATGAGTTCTTTTAGAAAATACCCATAACGAAAATTTAAGATCTGTGCAGAGTTTGGGAGCAATACTTCCTATCTATATGTACAAGTTTTTTTTTTTTTTTTTTTTTTTTTTTTCTTGGTCAACTATTACACTGATATATATGTATATAGATATGATATAAGAGCTGAAAATTATGTGAAACAATGGCAAAAGCAAAAGAAAAAAAAAAAAATCACCAATAACAATAAGAAGAAGAGGCCACCACGATAATTTATAATTTCACATTCAAAAGTTAAAAATAACTTTCATTTTGTACATCTAAAAAAATTATCCCATACTGCAGTGTTAAGAATTTTATACCCAGTCGAATGCTAGGTACAACCTATTGGACGATGTAAATCCCCAAGTGTAATTAGCACAAATTTAAGTCAAGTCCAATAAATGTGAAATTTGGTTAAATTTCGTCCATTGATACATGAGATACAATGTCCACAATGTTTATGATGCACAGACATTTCTTTTAAATGGTTAAATCTTGCTCAGGACATTTTAAAACGTATAAATCCATGGAAAACCGGACTTTGAAAATCTTGTGAACCCATTACTTTCATTTTGTGTACATAAAGTAAAATAAAAATCTACCAGATATCTGAAAGTAATAATTATTCTTTTTCCAAAGCAAATTTTGATGTTGGCACTTGAAAAATAGTGCTTTAATTAGAATTAAAATATCTTGAGAGCGTAATATACCATCACAATTTTTATTTTTATACATATGTACATCTACGTCTATATAATAGTGTACATTTTGTAATAAAATAAAATATAAAAATTTTGGAAATAGAAAATTCCGATTAGTAAAATATATGTAGGGGCGCCATCTACTGGAATTATCAGAAGTAAAAACACATTTAACCCCTTAACGCGCGCTGTCCTCGCTGCAAGGACGCAAAATTTAACATCCATTTGCAAAAATTCATCCCGGAAATCTTTTAGCAAAAATTCACGTTTATAACATATCAGAAAAGGCCGGTTTTTTAAACCCTAAAATTTAAAATTTCTTTTAGTTTAATTTAGTTCATGAATTCCGGTGGCAGTATAATTTAAATGTTCCAAATTGTCTTGCGCCGCAAAGGGTTAAATACATAAACAATTTAGTAGAATTTGTAAGTTATTTTTTGTTTCCAACAACATTTGCTTAAAAAATAATAGTTTTACACTGTACGATATGACATACTGGGATCAATAAATGATATATTTATAATAATTAGCAATAATTTAAAAAAAAAAGGGGGGGGGGGAGAGAATGAATTAGGCTATATTGAAATCTGAACTGTAGGAAGTTATTATTATTATTTTTTTTTTTTTTCATATATTTTTTGAATGAACTCATGTATGATTACGTACTTAAATTCTTTGAGCCAAAAATCCTATGTAATATTTGTTTAAAAATATTAAAAGTACCAAATATTGTAACTAATTCACAGAATAAAAAATTTAAAATATTTCTTTCTTCAACGTTTGTGTAGTGGCGCCATCTGTAGTCGATTTGGAAAACAAGAATTAAATATTCCAGTATCTCTAAATTTTGGACAATTGCTCCTTTTAGAAGTCCATATCTAAGATACTGTTTTACTGTATATTACATATATAGTGCAGTTAAGGGGGGATTGGTAGAATCAAACTCTCGAAATGTTGCAGATTTGTTAAACTCCATTTTTATTGCTCAACATTACATACTAAAGTTTGAACCCCTCTTCACAATTTTTTTCTGGCTATGATCTTAATTTATACAAAATATAGGAATTATATAATTATAAAATATTTATATACAATGCAATAAGCTTTATCATTTATACATATATAAGTGTATGTATATATATGCAAGCATATAAATATTCTGTGTATATACAAATATGTATACGTATGCATATAATAGATTTTGTCATATATATTCATAAATAGGATTGTGGAAACAGTTCATGTTAAAAGTTATTCACGTTAACGAGGTTCGACTGTAATAAAGTACAAAACTTTGGATAAATGCCATAAAATGGAAAAAAAAAAAAACTCGCAAGTTTTTTGCATTTTATGGTGTTTATCCAAAGTTTTGACCTTATTATTTTAAAACACTAGTTCTGTGGTATTATTTATTAATGAGGTTCAAATGTATTTCAAAACTTATTGTATTGACAAATTTTCAAGTGGTCGCCACTTGGAAATAAAGTGCTCACTAAATTTATTCGCTAAACTAATTCAAGATGTTTGTAAGATGAGTTTACTGTTCGACTTTGATTCAAATAAATTCAACATTTCAAAAGTTATTGTTAGAGTTGCACCGAATAGTGATTTTTGCCAAATAACGAATACCAAATATTCGGTATTCGGCCGAATATTTAAATTTCAGTGTAAATTATTTTTTATGCCCAGAATAGCTTAATTATTTTAAACATTTATTGCAAGTAAAAAGAATACAATGGACATTAAAAAGTATCAACAAAAAATCTAAGTATTAAGCATTAAAAGATAAATTTTATAGACAAAATAGGAAAAAAAATGTATAATTTAAATCATTGATTTTTTTTTTTTTTTTTTTTTTTTTTTTTTTTTTATATAAAATTTTGAATTTCATTAAAGTAATTAGACTAAAAAGAGCAAAATACATTAAATAAGAAGAAATACATTTTTCCTTTCTTGAATTTTCAAAAAATAATATTATTTTACATGTAGGCTATATACGTATAGGCAATTACAGTCGGTAAGAAAAGTGTCTGAACGCTAGCAAAAATTCCTATGTAAAAAAAGAACGCTTAATACAGTTTTGATAAATAAATCCTTGTCGAATTCTGTTCTTAGACTGACTAGGAACAGATTCGACAAGGATTTATATAACAAAAATGTATTAAGTGCACTTTTTTTATATAGGGATTTTTGCTAGTGTTCGGACACTTTTGTTACCGACTGTACATGTAGGCTATATACACATAATACATATAACTGTATAATGATCAAACATCAGGAAAGAAGAGTTCAATAATGTACATATACATGGTGATTAAAAAAAACGTGGACAAAATGACATGGTAGATCAGTCATACAAGGATCAAAAATCGCATTGGAACAGAGGGTCGCAACTGCGATCCGGAACCGCTACAGGGCGTCTAAAATAATACATAACACAAAGAGAAGAAACAAAACCATTACAGATCATTTTATAGATAATTACTCACTCACATGCAACTTATGCAAGCCAAACGTTCAGCCTACAGGAGATGCTCAAAGTTTCTGCCAGATGCATCGAGACACGCCTCGCATCTACATTGCATAGAACGCCGCACTTTCTCAAAGATACCAGATGTATCTCGAACACATCCTGTTGCCACAACGGTTCTTCCCACCAAGTCTTCCGGCATTACAACAAGTGTTTCATACACAAGTCGTTTTAAAAATCACCATACGTAAAAATCCAAGGGAGATAGATCTGGTGATCATGAGATTGGTCCACCGCAACCAATCCAGCCGCCAGAAAAAGTAGCCAGCAGATGTGCTCTGACATCTGTGATGAAATGTGCAGGAGCTCCGTCGTGTTGAAATCGAATGCGTTGACGAATAGGCATCGGAACATCATTGAGCATTTCTGGTAGAACCCCTTGCAAGAATGTTAGATAAATGGGATCGTTAAGTCTTTCTAGGAGAATGTACGGACCAAATAAACAGTCTCCTACAAACTCTTTCTTCAACATCAACTGTCGGAGTTATTCGTTGGCGACCAGCATCCGGCTTGTGCACGTCAAACGAGCCGAATTCACTCAATCGTCGATGCAGATTGGCAAAGAGTGAGCGGCTAGGCACCATTATACCAGGATATTTATCACGATACATTCGCAAGGCTGCTCGTGCATTGCAGTTGGTCATACTGTAAATTAAAGGCATGTCAGCAATTCTGCGGTGCTTGTAACTAGTCATGTTACGCCCAGCGCATCCAGAACTCGCATCCAGAATGAAGACAATCTCCGTTTGCTCAGTTCGTGTTTGTATTGCAACGTCTTCTCGTGACTCTGTTCCTATACAATTTTTGATCCTTGTTGTATGACTGATCTGCAATATCATTTTGTCCACGTTTTTTTTTAATCACCCTGTATATAATAACAAAGCACCACAGAACTGGCATTTTAAAGTAATAAGTACAGTCGGGAAAAAAAAAACGCAGCACTCAACATAACTTCGTTGCTAATCGATGTAGTAAAATGTAATATGTATCATTCGACGGGGAATTGTGAGTAGTTTCAGAAAATGAACTGAAATTTTGAATTGGGGGAACGTATTGAAACGCGCACCAACTTTGATTTTTTCAATGGTAACACCCTATTTTTATTTTATATTTGAATTCCTGGGATCGCGACAACGCGAAAAAGTATATTGGTTGTATATTTTACTTATTTTTTCACGGAGTTATAAGCGTTCAAAGTTTGAAGGTGCTAATGTTAAATTCATATTTCAAACTTTTATTAATATCTTCATAAAAAATAACTTGATCGATATAATTTTTTTTTTACGGGATACAGTGAAGAAACCTAAATATAATCCATCATTACTTTTGATTCTGGAAAATATTTTTAATTCTGAAAAATATTAATAAATTCATATTCATAAAAATTATGAATTATGACCTATATTAATTTTTACAGAAAATGAATCCTAATGCTGAAAAATATGGGTGTGCAAATTTGCAGCTCATTCCAGTAATTAGTTTTCGAGATACAAATAAATCTATCTTTTGGAGTGGTTTAAGGGGCCGTCTCTCATAAAGTTTTGCAAGAGATAACGAATCAAATCTTTAAAAATAACAAAGAAAATTAAACAAAATACTTTTATTTTTTATTTACGGGTCAAATTATATAACAACAACGTCAAACGCAAAGAAATGAAACAAAAATGATGATTTTTAGACATTAGTGTTATCATCAAGAATTCCTGTTTTCTAAAGAAGAAAAGCCCCGCCTTCATCGTTCTTTAAAACAAAACAATACAGTAAAGAAAAGTAAATGTGACATTGAGTATTCGTGTTAAACCCTTTATTTTATGTTGACAAAAATATGCACAAGTGGTATTTACTTCATCGATTAATTGGTGATAAATTTTGAATCTCTTAAACAAATACTAAAAGAATAAAAATTAACTAAATAGGCGGTGTTTACTGTTTTAAATAAAAAAATAGGTTTAATGTGAAATTGTCAAATATAAAAAACGAATGGAATTGAAATGCAAGACAGACTTGTAAAATCGTTTCTTAACTACCATCATACTTGAAAAAGGCTTAATCATTTGCTTCATATATTGCTTTATTTTATTTTATTTTATTTTATTTTATTTATTTACTTATTTATTTATTTGTTTGTAGGGGGACGATTTTTATTTTAAGGACACTTTATTCTTTAAAATTTTATTAATATATTTTAACTTTATACATTTTTAAAAACATACTTTAACTTTTATAAATATATTTTAACGCTTTTTGCGACTGCAGGATTTTGTCTTTTTGACAGTAAGACCCGCGACGGGCGTTATACTCTCAATATAAAATATTTCAGAACTAATTTTCTGTATTTATAATTATATTACAAATGGATATACATTATAATTATATTCTTTCTAATCAATATATTTCTATCCATAGTATATTTTATTGCAGAAATATGAACACTGGGTACACACTTAAGAAATACGCAACACACAAATTACGAAAGAAACGCCCACTGACAGAGTTACAGATTTTCAAATGGCGTGAATCGACGTAAGCGGTCGCGAAAGGGTTAATTAAGAAATTATATTTTCATAGAAATTATAAAACGAATCGTACAGTTCCAAAGAGTTCAACTGACCAAAACTGGTAAGTGCGATTAAAATTGTTTAACATTTACTTCATGAACACTTACAATAATTAATCCGAAAAGATTTAGTTTATGCGTTCTTGTATATATATATATATATATATATATATTATTTCATTTCGTATATTATGTTACACCTACGAAAGAAAATTTAAGCTTTATTGGTGATCAGTACAGCCATAATAGATACTTGAAAAATATCGCGCTTTTTTCACAGAGTACTGTATGGACTAATGGCAAGTGTAATGTATTTAAATAGACCTAAAATTATCTAAAAAAGTACTGAAGTATATAGAAATCTAAAAAATTGAATTTAGGATAATTAAGGAACTGAAAAAGAGGCAACGTTTTATTAATTTGTATAACTATTTTTTTTCCTGAGAGATTTCCGGTGTGAAACATTAAAATTTTCTCTGTTTTTTATAGGATCTTAATTTTTTTTTCTACATTTATAGATAACCCCCTAACACATTTTCGATTATAACTCTATAAATACTAAAGATAAAGTATGCAAACAGTATACTTTTCCGCACTGCCAGACTCTCAGAAATTCGAAAATGAAGTCAAAATTGGGTGTTGCTATTGAAAAATAAATCAAAGTTGGCGCTCATTTCAATATGTTGATGACCCCTAATTCAAACACCCCTAATGATGACCCCTAATTTGACGACATATTCAGAAAGTGCTTTCAATTTCCTGTTGAATGATGTCTATTAGATGTTCCTGCGTTAATTAATAACGAAATTACAGCGAGTGTTGCGTTTTTTTTCCCCGACTGTACAAAACTTTGAATAAAGACCATAAAATGCAATAAACATGCAACAATTGTTTAGGGTTGAAAGAAAATACTACTCTTTGTCAGGCGAATAAAGTAGGCACGAGTGCTGCAATAAAAGCGGCATACATATACACACAAAAAAAAAAGAGTAGCTATTAAAAATGTGTTGTAATCACAAATGAGAGAAAATATAATAAAATAAAACAAAATTATCTAATAGATAAAAACACAAGTTGTCTCTGACAGCCAGAAATCCTTTTACTCCTACATTATAATTTGCCAAAATTCAAATACAATGACTGGTTTTTGATAAACTGTCTTATATACTTAATTTTTTCAGTTAATTTGTACTTAACCTGACCGATTGTAAGTAAACGTAGTTTTATATGCTGTCACAATTTCCCCTTATTCATTAAACTATAATAAGTGACTATTTTTAAACATATTACATTTTAATGTAGGCTATTTTAATTTAGGTTAGAAATTAAAATAGAAACTTTATTCGACTAGTATTTTTTACTTATTTAATATCATGACATTGATGAGTAATAAATTAAAAAAGGAAAACAGTTTAATTTTATATGATAAACATTTTTACCAATTTCAATATTTTAATTTAAAATTTATCTCGACTATTCGGTTGTGGAATAGTCAGTGTCACCAGCCGAATAGGCCGAATATCGATTTTTAACAGACTATTCGGAGCAACTCTAGTTATTATAATAACAGTTTTTCAACTAGCAGTCTCATTTTTATTTTTAAGTGTCCTTCACCAGAAAATAAAATGGCAAAGCAAGTTGCTCACTTTAATAATCTAAAATAAATTCACTGTCCAACTTTTGTGCAAAACAGTTCAGTATTTCCAAAGTTATTGTAAGGAAAAAGTTTCAAGTAGAAGTCTCAGAGTACACTTAATTCTGCTTTCTCAAAAAAATGCTCGTCGAGTAATGTTCTCAGTTACTAAGAATATCACTCGGCAAGGATTTGTTAAAGAGAGCAGTATTAAGTGTACTTTTTTTATGTAAGAATTATTGCTAGCGCTTTAATAATTTTGTAAGTTCACTGTAAGTTCACTGTCCAACTTTGGTTCGAATTGTTTCAGTGTTTCAAAAATTATCTAGATAATAAATTTTCAAGTGGTCACCGGATTTCAAGTGCCCCGCTACAATCAGCAGCAAAATTATTTAAGCCCACATCTACATTATATATATATATATATATATATATATATATACAGTCGGTAACAAAAGTATCCGAACCCTAGCAAAATTCTTATATAAAAAAAGTAGAATTAATACTGTTTTGTTAAGTAAATCCTTGTTGAATCCTGTTCTTAGTCAGTCTAAGAACATGATTCGACAAGGATTTATTTAACAAAACAGTATTAACTCTACTTTTTTTACATAGGAATTTTTGCTAGTGTTCGTATACTTTTGTTACCGACTGTATATATTAGTTTGATCGCTAATTTTTATCAATAGTTTACTTTTTTATAAGTAGCATAAGACTAAGATCATGTCTCGACAAATATTTATTTAACAAAACAGTATTAAATTCTCATTTTGAAATTGGAATTATTGCTAGTGCTTCAATAATTTTGCTGCCGACTGTATGGATTATATTCTATAAGCCGGCCTGGTGGCTTGGTCGGCAGGGCGATGCCTTCTGAGTCTCCGGGTTCCCAGTTCGAATCTCGGTGCGGGTATGGATGTTTGTGCTGTCCTATGTCTTCAACAATATTGTGTGCACGTATTTCAGTGAATTTCTGTAAAAAATATGGAGCAATCGAGACGAAAGTCATTGTAACTATACAGTCGGCTGCAAAATTATTCGAGCACTAGCAATAATCCTTGCCAAAAAAAAAGTACACTTAATACAGCTTTGTTAAATAAATCCTTGTCGAGTCATGGTCTTAATCAGTCTAAGAACATGATTCGACAAGGATTTACTTAGCAAAACAGTCTTAAGTGTACTTTTTAAATATAGGAATTATTGGCTAGTGCTCGAATAATTTTGCAGCCGACTGTAGGTCTCAATAAAATGTCAAATGTGGAATTTATAAATAAATAAACAAACAAACATTACGGTAGATAATTTCTGTGAAACCGTAATTCTCTCACTTCAATGTACTGAAAAAGAGTTTATACATTTAACTATTGATTTCTTTACGAAACATTTAAAAGAAATTATTGTGGCTGTTAAATGGCAGTCTTTTATACTTAAAAATCCAATAACTGGTAATGAAATTTTCAGTAAAACTTTTGTTGGTAATAAGAAATAAGTATAATAATTTGCTTGGCTTTTACTGGAATAAAATTATTTCATGTGGTATATAAGGATGAATGCTAGAAATGAGATATGCAATATTTTTAAACAGAACGTTAAAACTCTTGGTATAAATAATAAAGACAACAATACATACAAAAGACTATACAAAATCTATTCATGCGGTGATGCACTATTATTCACTTTCTGACTTTGAACAAACACATGTTTATTAAAAGATAAAAATCTGCTGGGACCCCACTGTTCTTTTAAAACATTACAGTCGGCTGCAAAATTATTCGAGCACTAGCCAATAATTCCTATATTTAAAAAGTACACTTAAGGCTGTTTTACTAAGTAAATCCTTGTCGAATCATGTTCTTAGACTGATTAAGAACATGACTCGACAAGGATTTATTTAACAAAACTGTATTAAGTGTACTTTTTTCTGGCAAGGATTATTGCCAGTGCTCGAATAATTTTGCAGCTGACTGTATATAATTAACAGTTGCTTATATAAATTAAAATAAAAAATGTCGTTAAATAATAAAACAGAAAATTATAATACGGTGTTCGAGTAATTATATACACTATACAAAATACTATACACTGTACGAAATACTATGTACAAAAAGGTATAGTTCTATTTAATTTCAAGATACTTTATAAAACAATGAAGATTTCTTCTGCCAGGATAATTCAAGCAAATTTAATTAAAATATTTTTTTTGGATTTACTTATGAAGTCCAAGAAATTATTTTACTGCTTTAAGTTTGCTTCTCATATATTTCAAGGGAGAATTAATGTCTCAATAAATAAATAAATATGCACTAATTAAATATTTATTTTAAATATCTGTACATGGAAAATGGAAGAATAATCTAAGCACTCTGAAAAGAATTTGAATACAATGTGATTTAAACCATATTTTATTATATTTCCATACTGCACAATACAATGAAATAACAATATTTAGATACACAAAACATGTGTCTTACAGAATATAGAATATTGCTTATGATTGGTCTGCAGGATGAAAAAAAAAAAAAAAAAATCAGGTGCATTGAGGGATAAAAATAGAAGGTTAAATGATTTTTTTTTTTTTCAGTAAAGTGTAATTGTTTATTTATTTACACACATTAAATATACATACAGAAAACTTTTAAATGGAATATGAATTAATACATATAAACTAGCAAGCACATAATATAAATACATTCAATTTTCCATGAAAAAGCTGCGGAACATCTAAAACATAGAAAATTAAAAAATATTTAAGTGCTTCATGTACTTTGTTAAAAGGATATTAAAAAGTGTAAATTTATAAAAATCATTTTTAAAGGAGAAGCCACATTAATCTTTACAAAAATGACCCGGCCAGTGTTTAAAGCAAGTTCTTTTGAAAAAAAAAAAAAATATATATATCTAATGCTCTACCATCTGTTCTATAAATACATCTAAATAATGAGGTTTTTTTGGGAAGAAATGTCTAACTTCATTATTAAAAATTAAGTAATGAAGAATTTCATATGTAACTGTTATGTTGATTTTTGCTGAACAAGAGTAAAATGGGAGCAGGCCAGTATT
Source organism: Salticus scenicus (assembly GCA_963930645.1). Lineage (NCBI taxonomy): Eukaryota > Metazoa > Arthropoda > Arachnida > Araneae > Salticidae > Salticus > Salticus scenicus. Next base: position 21,152,153 of record OZ005662.1, read on the forward strand.
TAAGCCTGGGGCACACAAGCCAGCATAACTTCATCTGATTTGGTTATTTTTCATTGTTGTAAAAATTTGTTTGGCTTTTATTTAAACATGTGTGTAAAGTATATAAACAAAGTTATGATTCATAGATTGTCAAAGTCACCCAAAGCCCCTGTTATTCTATGGGTAAAATTGTTTATAGAATTCCAAGTTACCTAATTATTATTTCAAAATTGCATTTTCAGATTCTAAAAATACACAACTGTTAAATTAGTACTCCTTTTCCAAAAAATTATTTTTTAAATTTGAATTCAGAGTCATAAATGCGTTTCACTAAATGCATTTTTTTCACTTTTTTGCCATAAAATAAAAATTTAAAATTTAAAAAAATCAATTTTTGGGAACAAGTACTAATTTAACGGTTGTGAATTTTCTGAATGTAGAAACAATACTTAAGAATTTGAGTTAGGTAAAGAGTGATTCTATAAACAAATTTCGCGATAAACTTACATGTTACATGGGATTTGGTGGCTAGAGATGGGAAAATCGCAAAAGGAGTTAACAACTTTAAACTTTTCCTTGCACTCATAATGTGATTATGATCACTTGTAGAAGATCACTTGTACTGTTTAGCTCTTATAAGAAGAAAGTGAGAAAGGAAGGGGCAATTGGCAACCAATCAGAGGGAGAACAAGTTTTAAGTGTGGGAGAAAGGTTGTCATATTTGGTGTAGTTGTCAAAATTCTTTTCTCCATTTTCCCCCTAATTTTAGGATGTAATATGAACGAAAATGGACATGTCTATATTATGTCCACATATGTCCATTTCACGTTATTTTGTTCAGCTAAAAGACGTACTTATTACGTAAAAGGTGGGGACATTTCAACATAATATCTACAAAATCTGATAAAATATAGACTGAATCTGGCTGTAATATGGACATGTCTCTATTATGTTCACTATACGTCTATTTTACGTTTTTTTTTTTTTTTTTTTTTCAGCTGAAAGACGTACTTACGATGTAACAGGAGAGGACATTTCAACATAATATCTACAAAATATGATGAAATAGAGATTGAATCTGTCTGTAATATGTACATGTCTATACGTTTAAATTACGTACTTTGACCTATTTTGGACGAATTTGTGCTGTCTGGGATATTTGCTGTATGGTAATAAATAATTAAGATAATGATTTTAATCATTTATACATCAAATTTTCCATGGATTGGTTGAATTATTACATGAGCGAAAAGTAACAAGGTCAGGATTAGAACTGAGAAGCTTCTTGTTAACGTGCCAATGCAACGCTGTTTCACTTTTTCTTATTATAAAAATTAATTTTGTCAATTCATCAAAAATGTTTTTTATAAATGATCGAACATATTACCTAAATTATTCATGCATACCAAGTAGCTATGAAAATAAACTAAATAGTTTAATCCATAATATTGAGTCCGTTTTCCCACATTCCCAGAATACATGAATTAATTTTTCAATTTTCATAAGAGCGAATAGTGTTGGTTAACTATTAACCGAAAGCTGGGACAGAGAGTTGAAATGTTAACACAATGTTTCCATGGTTGAATCATGGACAAAATAACTTCTACTTTATGTAAAATTAATTCCGCTAATTTACCAAAAATTTATTTAAAATATGATTGATCGTCGCAGAAATAAGAATTTATGAGGTTTTCTGCATCAAGTTAAAAGCGTGCGGTATCTATCCTGGACGACAACCATAGCCCATATTATTCTAAGGTGAAATTTGTTAATAAAATGCACCATATTCCCGCTCTGGGTTCGAGGCTACAAGAATATCAGCTGGGTAGGGAAACAATCCTCAACTCTACCATAACAAAGCATTGTGGCTTGCAAATTTTTATCTTGCAATATTATTTCTAAGAGTTACAGATTATATGAAATTGAAGAGTGATAACTTTGTTTTGTTTTTATTCCAGTTTCAGTAATATACTTTAATATTAATCAACATATGTAATATTAAAAGTTGCCGTGTGAACTGTGGCGAAGTTAACATATTTAAATGGACGTTCCATTTAGTAAATTCCTTTATTAAAGTGTTTGAAATTCTAATTATTTAAGCTTTGATGTCTACATATATGTGTGTGTGTATAAAATGTTCTTATTAATCTTTTATTCATTATATATATATATGTATGTGTGTGTGTGTATACATAAAATGTTCTGCAATTCTACGATATGGAATAGTCTTAACTTTATCATTCAATTCAGTTGTTTACATTTCTCTTTTGTTCATGTTTGAACATTATTATTATGTTTCACTGCAGAAATATTTAGGAAAATGTTATACGTAACAATAAAATGGCATCTTGAATCTAATTTGTTTACAAATATCGGCCACGTGTTCGGCGATTTTACCTACGGTGGTGTCACAGGAATATTGTCCATTACTCATCACTCAATGTATTCTTTTTAATGTTGTTTTCAATGATTTATTTTACTTGCTTTTTTTTTACATTTCGTTTTTGAGTTAAAAACTGTGAAAAATTTAACAAAGCGCATTTTTTAGGTGCAAAATGGAACTTTAAAAATAAAAAATAATAATAAAATAAATAAAGTTTTTGAAATTTAAAACAAATGTAACGGTTGTGAGTTTTCCGAATGCGAACGAAATTTAAAAATATACATTGAGTAATGAGTAATTCAGTAAACAAATTTCTCCAAAGAATAACATGGGCTTTGGCAGTTTGCGAGGACAGTTATTGTACGCTCTGAAAAGCATACTTGACAAGTAATATTTTATTCATATTTGCTGTATCAAGCGTAATTTATACTTTATGTATATTACTATGTTCATGTCTGAATTATCGAGAATAATTTATACTTAATGTGTATTACTTGATTCATGTTTGAATTATCAAGTCTAAAGCAAGTAGGACAAGTGTAAATTGGAATTCTTGATCTTGGCTTGCATTGAACTTACAGGCTTGAAATATCAATCTCAATGCAGGTTTCTTGACTTGATTAATGAAGGTTGAAGATACCATAATGCAAACTTTTTGTGCTGTCTGGGTGATACAATTAGATAAATCAGGTCTGCTTCCTAGCATTCCATAAATTATACAAACAATTACTTGTCTATATTTATTTTCAACATCTACATTATTTGAGTTTTCTTCAGTTAAACATCCATAATCAAAGTTACTATCCATGGGAGTAGATATACTTTTACAGTCAAACATATCAAATATTTTTAACACATTTTCTAAATAATTACTCGGATCCAAAGTTATAATACCATCCTTTACATTCTGAGAGATAGATAGATATACCTAAATAATAAGATATACAATCAAAGTCTTTCACGTTCAAGTTTCTTTTGATTTCAGATTTAAAATCATTAATTTCTTTAATATCAGAACCTGTTATGATCAAATCATCTACATAAATTAATACATACAATTTACAAGTATCGGAGAATTTGAAATACAAACTATGAACCTTTTCAGATTTTACAAACTTTTGAGAAGACATAAAAGTTTAGAAATTTTCATACCAGTATTTGATGCTCTTTTCAACCCATATTGTGGTATCCAGCTGTAACTCAATAAGAACAATAAAAGATCTGTAACTTTGACTGTTGTTAGAACTCGCATGTCGGTTGTTGTTGTTGCAGCTAGGAACGGCTACTAGTTAAAAATGTTATGATATAATGTAATTAATGTTGTCATGTGTTTTGTGCCTGTTAAAGTAATATTAAAATGTGTGTGCTAATGAACTATGCTCAATCATTGCCTCCGAAGCTCGACACAAACACGCACACAATATCGTAGATAAAACACATATCCTATAGCCTTTTTAAGTTTACATACTTTCCCACTCGGTAAATCACAATTATTAGGCAAGTACATGAATATATTTTCTTTAATCTCGCCATGTAAGAAGGTACTAGATACAGCCATTTGATAAACAACCCAATCAAAGTTTACACTAATAACTAATAAAATTCTTAAAGTACTTAATTTAGCAGTGGGAGTATATATATCTTCAAATATTAAATCTTTCTGCTGAAAACCACTAGTAACTAACCTACACTCATATAAAGAAATCTTACCTTTATTGTACTACTTTATTTTAACCCGATCAGGTTATTGCTTTTTTCGGCACCTTGTCAGATTATCATGGGTCTTCTATTCATAACTTTTGAACAAATTGAGATATTTGAAAAATTCAGATTTCATAAAAAAATTTAAAAATGGTATTTTTACGGAAAAAATCATGGACACGATGGATAGGCATTTCTCCTATATATGGATTCTTAGGTTTGAGCAACACATCCTACAAGAAAGCCTCCGCACAGGGTGTATGACGTCATGGTAATGGACCTCCGTTCTTAAGTGAAAAGGAAATTCGTTGCGATGGTTAATTCCAGTGTTATAAAATATGGACATTATTTTGTTTATGTTTTGAAAGTTAATTCAAACAAATTATTTGATTAAATTATTCCATTAATAATTAAGCGATGTCACAAGCTGAATTAGAACAAAAAAAAATCTGAGTGATTTTTTTTTTTTTTTTTTTAATTGCGAGCAAAATCAGAAATTGCGCTAAAAATTAAATACCCCAGGTGAAAATTCAAAATTTTTATAATTAATGCATATGTAAATAAAAGCAGAATATTTACATTCATATTCTATTACATAAATGGGATTTTTTGTAAAGCTTTCAAAATATTATACTTTAATTCAAGGAAAGTATGTAATTAAATTTGGGTACTTACGTATTAACGCAACCAGGCCAAAATTCGCATAAAATTCGCATCTCCACAACTAATTAAAATTTTTAAATTCTGTTTTCACTATCCCCTCGGGAAGGCTTCTCAGTACCCGTATGTCAAATTTTATACTTCTGCGTTCAGCAGCGGCGTAGCATAGGTTTATGCCGCCCGGGGCAGATGCCACATTTGCCGCCCCCTTTCTACACCCAGAGAAAATACGATTCTTATAATTATAAAATTTTCCAAAGCGGATAAAATGTTAAATTAGATTGGTTGATTGATTAACGTCGCACTAGACTGAACATTGGGCTATTGGTGACGGTCCGAAGACATGGCATCACGATTTTGATTCTCTACAGAGACATGGCACTCGCGATTTAATAGCCCGACGACTTACGCAGGAAGTCCAGCACGACGGTGCAGCTTAGTTTAACAAGGACCAGACGTCGTCTCATCCTCGGCCTCTTTCTTAGACCAGTACAAAGGCAACCCCCTCCGAAGCACTAACCGCGATCAGTGCTGCTTCGCTTTTGGTGTTCTAAACTGAACCGAGCTTTACCAGCTGGCCCACTACCGGGGTTATTAAATTAGAAATTTACAAATTTGTAATATTTTTTTCTAAAATTTAAAATGTTTAAAAACTGGAAAAGAAAATTTTATTAAAATATATTTTCACTCATTGGTCAAAACTCGACCACTTTCTAAGCAAAGTAATTGCCTTCTCATAAACAGAATTAAATTGCAACACAGCAGTGCATTTGTCGGCCGATATGCACCCAAATTAAAATAGAATAGTTTTACATAATGTCCATATCATATACGATGTTTGGTACGTTTATACACTACAGAAGTTGAGATATAGACTTAACTTACATGGAATCAATCCCAACATAGCACACCACCTTTTCGGTGATATATTCCAACAGTTAATCAGCACCAATTTAAACCAAAGTCTAACCAATTGTTAATGGTGTTTAAATTCCACCTTTGATTCACGAGATACTGTAAAATTTACACACACAGACAAATAATTATTTTCTAAAAATGAGCGAGTCACGTTTGAGACATCTTAAAACGTACAAATTCATCGAAAACCGAAAATAAAAATAATTCACAAATCCAATACTTTCTTCTATACCATTTTAGATGACAGCGCCATATACCAATTAACATGAAAAAAAAAATAATAATAATAATAATGAATATATTTTCTCATAAAATTCAGTGCAATTTTCATCAACAGATGCTGAGATATAGCAAGGAGAAACCGCATTAAAATATTAAGAATAAAAATAATTTTTGATAATATGTACTCACACATCCAGTTTGGTACATTTATATAGGATAAAAGCTGAGATATAACTATCCCGTAAACGGAAAATATTGCTGAATAGCAGCGCCACCTATTGTCTGATATGCATCCAAAATGAATCAGCATAGTTTTACCTATTAACCATCTCTTACAGCAAGTTTCGTACATTTATACAATATAGAAGCTTATTGTCGTCCCTAAAGTGGGATTAAAATGCAATTGAACAGCGCCACTTGTTGGCCGATATGCACTCAAACTGAATCAGCAGAGATTTATTTAATACATACCTAAGTTCGGTATACTGTAGACGCTGAGCCTTTTCTGAAATGAGAGGAAATTGCGACGTGGAAGCGCTCCCTGTTGGATGATATAGCCCAAAAGCTAATCGGAACCAATTCAAACCAAAGTCCAATCAAATATCAAGTTCGGTTAAATTAAGTCCATTGGTTCATGAAGTACAGTCTACAAACTCAAAAAGACAGACATATAGGCAGAAGACAGAATAATAATAAATCCATTTTTTGTTTTAATAAGTAGTCAATTTCAGTTAATTCAAATGCAAGGAAATCTCAAAACGTGTATATTCATCGAAAACCGGATTTTTTTTTTTTTTTTAATCATACTTTCTTCTTACATATGCAGAAGATAGAATAATAAATCCATTTTTTTTTTTTAAATAAGTACTCAATTTCAGTTAGTTGAAATGCAAGGAAATCTCAAAACGTGTAAATTCACCAAAAACCGGAAATTGAATTTTTTTTCTTATCTTCTACTTTTTTCTTATATATGCAGAATCTGGTAATAAATACACTTTTATAAAATCTAAGTAGTCAATTTCAGTTAATTGAAATGTAAGGAAATCTCAAAACGTGTAAATTCATCGAAAACCGGAAATCATTTTTTTTTTTTTTTTTTTTTTTTTTTAATCTTATACTTTCTTCAAAAAAGGCAAAAGATAGAATAATAAATCCATTTTTTTTTGTTTTTTTTTTTTTTAAATAAGTAGTCAATTTTAGTTAATTGAAATGCAGGGAAATCTCAAAACGTGTCAATTCAGCGAAAACCGGAAATTGAATTTTTTCCGTATCTTCTACTTTTTTTTTATATATGCAGAATCTAGTAATAAATCCACTTTTATAAAAAAAATAAGTAGTCAATTTCAGTTAATTGAAATGCAAGGAAATCTCAAAATGTGTAAATTCATCGAAAACCAGAAATCAAAATTTTCTGAATCTTATACTTTCTTCTTATATATGCAGTAATAAATCCATTTTTTAAATAATAAGTAGTCAATTTGTCTATGTGTATAAATAAAGAACTTTTTTTTTTTTATTTATTTATTTAAATTTCTGAAGAATCATCATCTGTTTTAACAATAATGCATCTTTTCAAGTAAATTGGAGTGTAAAGGTTGATATTTTTATTTACCAACTATGTGAAAAATACCAGAGCCGGGAATCGAACTCGGGCACCTCCGCTTAACGCACGGATGCTTTACCACTGAGCTACCCTGGCTGACAACCAGCTAGGCATTTCTCACATAATATTCGTTGGCCAAGTCACCGAGTCTGCAGACGCAGCTGTATGAAGTGACAATATTAATCGCAGCACAACTCTCCAGGTGCCCGGGTTCGATTCCCGGCTCTGGTATTTTTCACACAGTTGGTAAATAAAAATATCAACATTTACACTCCAATTTACTTAAAATGAATATTCACGGTTGATGAATTCATGAATAAATATTTCTAAATAATGCATCTGTCTGGCAAATCAACGTCTTTTAATTGAACATGCCCATATTCTATGCTTCGAGGTCAACTGTGTTGCCATTTGCGAGACACCATGGCGCGATTTTATCCCTGTTAAAAGAAAAGATCGCCAAGGTGGTTCCAAAACAATGTATGTCCTGTAAATACGCAACGAGGAAGACGAAGATGCATTAAAAATTAATATATATATGCTTTCTATGATTGCGTTACGTGTATATGGGGTGGGGTGGATGGGGAATGGAGATAGGAGAACTGCTTATTGATTATTTTCCTCTCTAAATAATACCAAGAAAAATCTGGTGTGAAACAGCCACACTACTTCCATTACCCACTATTACATGTATTATATGCATTTTTTGGAGATAATGTAATCAGAAGACATAAAAATGACTTAAAGTAGTAGGAACCTAAAATTTTTCCGGTAAGAGAAACTTTATACACTTGTAAAGACATATAAAACGAAGCTTACATTATAGTGAGGTAAAAAAAAAAGAGGGGGTAGAGTTATTTTTTGATACACCAATTTCCGAGATCTGAAACTGACCTACCTAAGCAGGATGACTGTTAATTTTCCCCTAATAACCACGTAATACATGAGAATGGAATGAGTTTATCTAACAATTATCAAGAAAATCGTTAGAGCTGTTTTTGAGATACCAACTTTTACAAAAAATCAATTATTGACCGGAACACATTGACCAATTGCCAAAAACCACTTTTTTGGACTCAGGGGACCTTAAAACGTGTAAATCAGGTGAAAACCCGATATCGAATTTCCAGACCGAATACAATACTTCCATTACCTACGGTAGTAGGGTAATGGAAGTAAAAAAGAGAGAAATATGTCTTCAATAGGTTAATTGTACAGCCATCGATGCTTCTTTACAATTTTTTATCTCAGTGAATTGTTTTAGTCCCCCCCCCCACGCACACACACGCTTTTTTTTTTTTTTGTCTGGTTTACACAAGAGCAAACGGGAAAAAATGGCAAATTTTGGAGGAAAAAAAAAAAAGTTAAAAATTTTATAAATTAAAAATTTGAGCCGATAAAAACTCGACTGATATCAAAATTTGCCGCCCCCAGCGAAGTGCCGCCCGGGGCAGGCGCCCCCTTTGCCCCCCCTACGCTACGCCACTGGCGTTCAGTAGGGGCTGAACGTATAGATGCTCAGACAGACAGACAGAGAGACAGACATCTTCTTTTATTATTATAGATAGATAATAATAATCCACGTGCAAACGAACGCGAGAAGGCCACATATTACCGATAACGACGACCGACGGGGGAATTTTAGTTCATAGTACGTACAAGTACAATGCTTGCAGGACTGGTTTGGTTGTGAAGAAGGACGATAGAGCGTGACGTCAGTGCCTCAATTTTTGTCTGTGCGTTGGCTTTCTTGTAGGATGTGTTGGTTTGAGGCAAAAGAAAAATGGCTCGGGTCTCCAACGACCTACGGTAACTTGATCGGGTTAAAAAGCCACTTACTGTCTATAACAGACAATTGGTTCATCAATAATATCCCCAAGAATCATTCTCAGAGAGGGCTTCGAGCTCAGCATCTATTGCTTCCAGCCACCTTTTCGATGAACTTTACTTCATAGCCTGTTCATATGTTGTAAGTTCTTTTTTTTTTTTTAAATCTAACTTTTTAAATATAAAATGTATGTCCTCGAAAAAAAATAAGGTAGAGTTACTTTCACAATTAACGTAATTTGCTTAATATAGAAATATATAACGAAAAATTCATTTGTTTTCTAATCGAAGTATAATACATATATTCATTTTCCGCATTACTTTTTGAACAAATTTAATGCAATTTTCTTCCAATCTCACTGTATACTAATTGCGAAGAAAAAATAATTACGTCCTCCGGGGATCGCGATTTGGCACTAGGACGGCCGACTTTACAGAATGACTACTCTCTTCCCAATGCAGTGCCTCTTTTCTTTTTTTCTTCCTTTAAGAGCCGCATTTCCACCTGATGGCGAAAATTACACCCCCCACTTTTTTTTTAACTCTCTCAGAAATCATTTCCACATGGTCTATACAACATCTATACAAAATGTCATCAAAATCCGAAAGGAAGTACAGGTGTCAGAGGAATCTGAATTGGGTCATTTTAATTCGAACAACTCTGTACGATTTATTATTTTTCGATGCGTTTTAACTTGCGTATTAAAACATACTTTTAAGAAATTTTTCGGGTTTTATTAACACTTATAAGTTTATATTCACAAGTACATGATTATTTAAATCGTTCTTTTAAGAAAATACTTTATAGCACATTTCATACACATATAGCTGATGAAAAAAAAAATGTTTTTATAGATGACTTACGACATTCTTTACACACGTGTACTTGTTTTACGACATATGTGCATAGATGTTTCAGTTTTTCCCGTTTACAGATTTTTTTCTTGACATACGCATGGTTTTTTCCATATAATAATAAGCAGATGTATAGAAAAGTGTATAAATAAATCAAGTTTTAGAAAAAAATGGGTGCAAACTTCGCCTACTATAGTTTCTTCCTGAATATACGCATTTTTTTTTTTTTTTTTTTTTTTTTTAACTCGACAAAATCATTTAGAAAATTATTTACACACATATGATTTTTCTATTGCATGGATACGAAGATGTTTTTTCAGATTACAGTTTCGAGAAAAACCTTTAGAACATTCTTCACACACATATGGTTTTTCTCCAGTATGGCTTCTTAGATGGTCTCTTAGACAACTTTTATCGGAAAATCCTTTAGAACATTCTTCACACACATATGGTTTTTCTCCTGTATGAACTCTAAGATGTCTTCTTAGACTACTTTTATCGGAAAATCCTTTAGAACACTTTTCACACACATAAGGCTTTTTTCCTGTGTGAATAGGTAAGTGTGTGTTTAAATGGCTTTTCAGTGAAAAAGATTTAGAACATTGTTCACATACGTACGGTTTTTCTCCTGTATGAATTCGAACATGTCTTTTCAATTCACTTGATGTAAAAAATCGTTTAGAACATTCTTCACACGCATGTGGTTTTTCTACGGTATGTTTTCTAAGATGTGCTTTTAGGCTACTTTTTTCAAAAAATGCTTCAGAACATTCGTCACACACATATGGTTTTTCCCCAGAATGGATGAGAAGATGTCTTTTTAGACTACCTTTTTCAAAAAATCCTTTAGAACATTTTTCACACACATATGGTTTGTTCCCAGAATGGATGAGAAGATGGTTTTTCAGACTACGTTTTTCAAAAAATCCTTTTGAACATTCTTCACAAACATATGGTTTTTCTGCTATATGAATTCTAAGATGTCTTGTTAGACAATTTTTATCGGAAAATCCTTTAGAACATTCTTCACACACATATGGTTTTTCTCCTGTATGAATGCGAAGATGTCTTTTTACATCACCTGTTGTACAAAATCCTTTAGAACATACGCCACACACATATGGCTTCTCTCCTGTGTGAATACGAAAGTGTGTGTTTAGATGACTTTTTTGAGAAAAAGTTTTAGAACACTGTTCACATACGTACGGTTTTTCTCCTGTATGGATGTGATGATGAGCTTTTAAACTACTCTTTCGAGAAAATTCTTTAGAATATTCTTCTTTTACATATGGCTTTTTTAATGTAAGGACATGTCGATTGTCTGCATGACATTCTTGAGAAAATCTTTTAGAACATTCTTCACACATATATGGTTTTTCTCGTGTATCAAGTGGAAGATTTTTTAAAGTACTCTTTAAAGAAAATGTTTTAGAACATAATTCACACACATATGGTTTTTCCTCAGGATGAAAGCGAAGATGTAGAATTAAATTATCTTCATTAGAAAAACTTTTAGAGCATTCTCCACGCACGTATTGTTTTTCATCCGTATTTATGGTTAGATCTGTATTCATATTTTAATTTTTATTATTAAACTACATCCCAAACTCTTGTGGGCTCTATGTGGTTATCATTAATTAATGGGCTGAACAACAAAAAGCTAACATACAAGTAAATAATCAGAAAGCATTTTAAGAGTAAGCAATATAACCATTTTAATGTGAGTCAATTCTGTTTCGGGGGCTTACTTTATTCCACAGAGTAGGAAGAATAGGAGGGGAAAGTGCAATGGTGCCCAGCCTTTGAAAGTGGAAGACGATATTTTTGTAAATATTGAGGGCGCTGTAGTCTACTTTCTCCCGGTTTTCCTTGACAGGAATTTTCGGTTTTCGACTGCTTTTGCTGCAAAATAAACTATTATTATTACTAAAAGATATTTTAATCAACACAATTTTATTGTTTTCTCTTTCAACTTTTTTTTCTTTCTTGCTTATATGTTACGATCTTTTCTTTTCGTTTATTTATCAAACTCCAAGGCTGGGATTGCGGTGCCTCGCTCCCCACAATCTTACGCACAAACTCTGTCTTAAGATGTAAACAAAACGCAAGTCGTATTGCAGTGCTTCACTATCTTACGATAACCTCAGAGCTATCTTATGTCAAATCTTAACTGGATGCGCGCGCAATCACAACAAAGCTGGTTCTACGTGTCCCATTGGCTGGCTGTCTTTCTCTTACGAGGACACGCGGAGGACTTACGCTTGAGGCACCGCAATAAAGTCATGTGGTGGCCACAACATACTAGTTTTAACCGTTTAAACGCCGAATTAAGAAAGAATAGTCCCAATGACTTGAAATTTGGTTATTATATTAATTAAGAGTATATAAATACAATAAAGTTTTAAAATTAGGTGAAAAAAATTTTTGAGTGTGTTTTTAGCCATGTTCCATTATTGGAACATTGGCGTGTTACATGATTTTTTTTGCATATTTTTAAAAGTTCATGAAAATAGTTAATTTAAAGTCTAATAATTATAATATCTTCTTAATATTAACTGTTTTGTTTATTTATCTTTAAATAATGAACAATTAATAAATATTATGACACTATAGATACATTAAAAGATAATTATAAATGATACTCACATAATTTCAGCGACTGTGATACGACAGAAAACATTTTTCATGCAGTCGCTTTTCACAATGAAAACATTTTTTTGTAGTGTTCTTTTTGCAAACAACACAACGACCTTGAGACGTAGATATTATATAATGACCATCAGATTGTCTTAATTCAACTTTTAAATGACTGCGAGGTCCAGGATGTTTGGTAAGACGCTCTTTTTTCCGCAAAAGATTCATCGTCAACTGTCTTCTAAATTCCAAATGTGATAGTTTTTTAGAGTTTGCATGCACTTCGCAGTGCAAATTCCAACTAGCTACAACTGCCATGTTTAATGCGTTACTAAATAGATTCCACCACCATTTCTTACTTCGCAACTGAGGCCTGTAACTAGATAAAAGCTTATCTAAAACATCTACTCCGCCCATTCCTTCGTTGTATTTTTTTATTAGATTTGGCCGAGGTACTTCAATATTACCTTTTTTTGCACATGAATAGCGTTTCACACTACCTATAGGCTCATGTGTGTAGCAGTTTGATGCTACAGTCACTACCGCGTTATCGTTCCAGCTGCAGATATAAACAGATCCGTCAGATCGGAAATCAAAACTTCCTCTGTCTTCTTTGGTAAGTTCTTTTTTAGATTTCAACGGGCATTTTTGTGTACGATTTTCACGAATTGTTCCCGTTGCTCGCATTCCTTTATGGGATAATTCCAACAATAAATTATAAGACGTAAAAAAGTTATCAAAATATACTTCATGATGTGAGTTATCTCCAACAACAGATAAAAGCTCATTAACAACTCTCGGTCCGAGCTGTCCAGAAATACTATTATCTGATTCTGATTTTTTCCCAGAATATATATCCATTGCATATGGATAACCTGTTGAAGAACATAACATCCATACTTTAAAACCAAATCTGATCGGTTTTCCTCTTATGAACATTTTGCATGAGTGACGACCGTAGTAAGGAACCATTGATTCATCGATACTTAACTTCTCATGCCATATTCCAAATTGTTGGAAATTTTTGGACAACTCTTTATAAATCGGGGCTATTTTACCTAATTTATCACCATTTTCCAACTTATTGTTATCCATTACATGAAAAAATTTCTTGATATTTCTGAAACGAGTGCGGGGCATAACAGTTGGAACTATTGGAACACATGTATCTTCCGCAGAATTCCAATACATATCTTCAGTAGGAACTGAATGGTATCCACTTAGAAGAAGAAGACCAAAAAATTGTAAGATATCATTCTTGCAAACATCAATTGTTTCACCTTTTTGCAAAGCATAAAGTGACGTCATATCCGCAAGATATTCGACATATTCTTCAGGAAAAAATTTATGAAATATATCAAGAGGAGTGCAGTCCATGAGTTCTGGAAATTTATGCAATATTGGTACCGGTTTTTCAAATTCTGTTGGATTATCGAATTTCACTTTTTTTTTCCATTTTACTACAGGGTTTTCAGTTTTTCGTTTCTTCTTGGCACTTGGACCCGGTTTCTGAAATTCCTCTTCATTTGGAGTACTTACATCTTTTTTTAAAGTGACGTCGACCATTCCACACACATCAAATGGCGTAACAGCGTCTAAATTATTGTCATCAATATCTTCTTCATCGGTTATATCACCACGTTCATCCGGCTCTAACTGGCAAATATCTACATCTTCCAAATCAGAATCCGAAAGAGTTTCTAGAAAGGCCACAGCTTCTTGTACCGTGAGGCATCTTTTGGACATGATGTTAAATTTATGAAAACTTTATAAATGAAACACATAGAAAGCACACATGCACCTTTTTCACTGTCATCGAACAAAACTAATAAGAAAAACGCTATCTGAAAGGAAACTGATAACTATTTCAGCAAACATATGGAATAAGACACCTTTTATGTGAAACTGCACTTGTCTCCAAAGGCACAGGTGAAATCCCCCCTCCCCCCCAACACACACACATATTCAGCCACCTTATCAAAAATAATTTCTTTCTATTGTTATGACTTTACTAAACTGAACATCAATGTCAAGGGCCAATACTATAATCCTTTCGAAGTTTTGCAGCTTCCATTTGAAAACAGTATTATCTTGTACCTGCTTATTTTTCGAATTTTAGAGGACAAAAGAAGTCTAAATAATCCCTCACTTTCCCCCTATTATCTCTTTTATCTGTTTACTTTCTTTAGAAAAGTTACTATTCTTATCAGAATGCAAAAGAAAATAATGTTTGCAATATCATACAATGCTTTGCACATAAATGAAAAATGAACTCTCGAAACGCCAATGTTCCAATAATGGAACAGAGACATAAAAACGTAAATTTTACCATTAAAATTTAAAAATAAAATTTTGCTTTTGTTGTATTCCCGTAGGATATGTTTTCTAATGAAATATTTTAAAGTATTGCGTTTTTTCAATTTAAACTGGAATTTTGGTAAATTTAATTGTAAGAGAGAGTAAAATTGACAAAATATAGTAAAATTCAAAAAATCGTAAAAAAATAAATAATTATCTAAACAGAATAAAACTTATTGTAAAAAATACTTTATAATGTCATATTCAATTGTATGTAAAAGTGATATTAATAAGAGTTTTTTTACATGTAAATTTTTTATTTTAAAAATCATGTTCCATTATTGGAACATTGGCGGGTAAACGGTTAAGATAGTTTAGAAAATTAAGTGGTAAAATTGGATATTGGCAGATATTCTGGCATATATATGTGGTGGAAAACAAAATCGGCGATAATGCAAAATCGCAGATTAAAAGAAATAGTCCTGCCGTACCAAAAAGCATTTTCCTGTAATTTATTAAACAAAAATAAATGTAATTATATCTATATATAATTTTTTTAAATTTCATTCAGTAACGTACATTATCAGGATTTTTTCGTTACTATAATCGCAATTAAAAAAAAAATGGTATTATACATACTTTTGGAACACGAGAAATGCGGGGTTCGAACCCAAGTCGCATTAGTCATTTCAATAGTTTGGAATTTTTAATTGTTTTCACCAAATCTTACATGGATATAGGCTAGGCGTTCTTGGTTTCTTAATAAGATCTCGACAGAGGATATTCTCCCCACGCCTAGCTCCTTCGTGTAGGCAATCTAGCTTAACCAGCACACCACTCCTCTATATATTTTTAAAATCTTAATAGAATTAATACACAGATACAAAGTTATAATATAAATCAAAATATTTAATATTTGAAACAATAATTAAATCAATTAAATCATGTAGATTGAATTAGACCTGAAGAAATCCACTTTCAACACTCGCCACATGGCGACTTAAAAATTGATAAAAGCGCCATTCCCCTCTTCCCAACTTTCATAAGTATGAATTTCCTTAAACGATTATGTGGTTGAGAGGTTCAGCTCTCAAAGCTGGAAAACAGAAAGTGCCGCGTTCATCGCAGGTTGCGCTCATTAGCCAAGCCGTTCAAAGTTTTCTATGGTTTTCTCCGAAAGTAGCGTAAATACGCATTAGTACACCTTAAAAAGATCCCCACAGAAGTCTTCCCTAGTAACTATAGAAAAATACGAATGGTTTCGTCGACTAACGTAACCTGTATTCAAACCCGGCACTTCCCTGTCTACCAGCTCTGAGCGCAGAACCGCTCGGCCACTGTTAATAAGGTGGTGGTGGTGTAAAGGTTAAGGCCAATAGACTGGACGAGGTTCTTAGGCCTGGGTGGTGTGCCCTATGAGGGGTGTCTTTTTGAGTGTACTAGCCCGTATTTATTCAAGTTTGGGCAAAAACCACGGAAAACTCCGAGCAGTTAAATTGACTAGCGCGACCTGGTATCAAGCTCGGCGCTTCACATCTACCAGTTTTGAACGCAGAAACATTCGGCCACTGCTTAATAAGATGGTGGTGTTATTGTGTGAAGGTTCAGGCTAATTGACTACACGAGGGTCCTGGGTCTTGGTGGTGTGCCCTCTGTGGTGGTCTTTCTAAGGTGGTGCCAGTCTGTATTTACGTGTGTTTCGGCGAAAATCACGGAAAACTCTGAGCAGCTAGGTTGACGAGCGCAACCTGGTATCGAACCAGGCACTTCCCGTCTATCAGCTTTGAACGCCAAACTGTTCGCCCACTGTTTAATAAGGTGGTGGTGGGGGTGGTGATGTGAAAGTTAAGGCTGATTGTCTACCCGACGATCCTAGGGCTGGATGGTCTGCCCGCCGTTTTGGTCATTCTTAGGAGTCAAAGCCCATATTTACTCGAGTTTTGGGAAAAAAACACCGAAAACTCTAAGCGACTAGGTCACCGAGCGCGACCTGGCAACGAACCCAGCACTTCCCATCTACCAGACTTTAATGAGAACCTCTCGGCCGATGACGGGGTTTTTAATAAAGATAATTAACGTTTTTAATAAAGATAACTAACTTACCGAGACATATGTAAATTAAAATAGTTTAAAAAAATTTTAACATTAAAAAACTATTGATAATTCAGTCAGATATTTACATATAGCACATTCGTTAAAGATTAATGAGTTTTAAAATAAAAATAATACATAGTTTTAAAAAATCATATTATCCTATATAGTAAAAAGAGGTGAGGATGAATTTCCCTGTAATTTGTTGAAATGAAAATAAATTTAAATATATCTCCACACAATTTCTAAAATTCCTCAAATAACAGAAATTATCATAAAATTTTTACTTATATTTACGTTTAAAAAAACTAGTCTGTTTTGGCCACCACATGATTTTCTTCTATATTTTCTTATACAAATTCACTCAGTAAAAATAATGTATTAAAATTATTATTTAAAAAAATTATCTTCCATGATAATGCAGACGATGGTCAATGGAAATTCGTTAAGGATTGATACGGTTTTAAATAATAATAATAAATAATAATAATGTATGGTTTAATGTTACAAATCTCTAAAACGAAAAAAAAAAGAGTGGGGGTGGGGGGGAGATTCTTAAAAATAATAATAATAATAATAAATATAAATTTATCTGCTTAATTTACGTCAATCATTCACATTATCATTTTTTTCTCTAACATAATTTCAATTATATATATGTAAATATACATATACATTATTGTACACGTTTTAGGATAGGCGTGAGGTGCCAAATTATAATCCAATACATCCTCGTCGGCTTAGCCGTTCGGAGTTTATCGCTTGAATACCAGGGCATTTTAGAAAGACATAACCAGATTTATCGTGCAGACAGTCGGCCTTAATTCCTACATCACACATAGATTTTTAATAAAGTGTTGGTGTTTGAATTAAAGCCAAATATCTACACTTGGGACTTGCTCCTAACAGGTGATGCCCATCGTGGGGGGTGGGGGGGGGCGAAGAGTTTCCTAGCCCATATTCATGTAATTTTCGGAGAAAAAACACACAAAATACGAATGACTTCGACAATCGTAACCTGCATTCAAACCTCGCACTTCCCATCTATCAGATTTGTGTGCAGAACCTCTCGGCCACAGTTAATAAAGTGGTGATGATGCTGGTGTGAAGGTTTAGGCTGATTAACTATACAAGGGTCCTAGACCTGGGTGGTGTGCCCTCCGCAGGGTCTTTCTGAGGGGTCCTATCCCGTGTTTACTGGAGTTTCAACGAAAACCACGGAAAAATTCTAGCAATTAAATCGACGAACGCGACCTGGTATCTAGTCCGGCACTTCCCGTCTACCTGTTTTGCATGCAAAACCTTTCGGCCACTGTTTAATAAGATGGTGGTCCTGCTGGTGTGAAGATTAAAGCCGATTGACTGCACGAGGGTCCAAGTCCTGGGTGATGTGCCCACCATGTTGATCTTGATTAGGGTCATAGCTCGTATTTACGCGAGTTTTGGAGAAAACCGCGGAGACCTTCGAGCAGCTATATCGACGAGCGAACCCGGCACTTTTCACCTAATACATTTTAATCGCAGAATCACTTGGCCGCTGGCGAGGTTTTTAATAATTAGATATATGTAAATTAAAATACTTTTTTGATTTTTTAACATTTAAAAACTTGATAACTCAATTCGATATTTACACACAAACACACATTCGTTAAAAATGAATGTGTTTTAAAATAGAAAATGACATATGGTTTTAAAAAATCATAATATTGAATATATACAGTAAAAGGAGGGAAGAAAGAGAGAAATGAATTTCCCTGTGATTTTTTAAAACGAAAATAAATTTAAATATATCTCCATACAATTTCTAAAATACCTCAAGTCACAGAAACTATCTTTTTTTTTTTTTTTTTTTTTTTTTTTTAATACATATATATTATATTACCTTAAAAAAATTAATAAGTTCGTCAATTTTCTGTATTATAAATAAATCAAAATAATTCTTATTAAATTTAAAAGTTTGAAAAATAAATGAATAAAGTACAACAGATTTTATTTAATTATTTATTAATAATTTTCTTTTCTTTCTTTCTTTATTAATAATTTTCGTCTATTTATTTATTTTTTCTTTCTTTCCTTAATTTTTAATATCCTTATTAATGGCATTTTTTACTTTGTATCACAGATTATTTGTACAGTACTGAAAATTTTTAAAGGTCTTTTATTCTGATTTTAATCAATACGATCTCGTATTTTGTATAACCTCTTACAAAGTAATGAAAAGTCCCTCCGTTATAAAAAAAATATATATGTTATTAGGAAGACCTTATATAGCATTATTTCTGTTTACTTGATTTTGTTCAAGTTAAAACTTTCCATAAAAAAAATAAATTAAATGACGTTTTTTACCATTGAAAATCATTACGGGAGCTTTTGGAAAGGGAGGTCCTCGACTGTGGCGCCATCTGTTGTGGTAAGATAAAAAAAAGCCAGATTTGGAAGCCTCTTTCGCATCCTCTTCTATTAATCCGTGCTTTATTCTTATGGTGCCTTCACACTGGACGTTCCGTTCCGCTGTCCGTCGTCCGCAGAGATTCCGTCAGTGAACTCCGTTACATTCCGCATGAGTTTACTGGCGTCAGAAGAATCCCGAGGGCAGGGAGAGTACAGAGAAATGAACCAATCACGTTGCAGGGCAGTAACAGGCAATAGCCAGCCTTTTAAAAAACATCTGTTTTGAGTTTTGATTTTCTTTAGAATTCAGCGAGCAACATTACATACATTCATTCAAAGCGAATTTGGAAATAGAAAATTAAAGAATTTGAATTATAATAGACATCGATATATACATAATATTTCTCGAAATAGTCATACTTTAATTTCTTTCTTACTTTTCCAAATTTTATTTAATGTAAATTTCAGCTATTTCTTTTACATTTTTCAATTTATAAATGCTTCCATATTTGTTTTTGTTTTTTAATTACTTCTTTAGAATGTAAGAGCTTTAAATCCATAAAATGAAATTTTAGAAATGTGTAAAATTTATGAAATGCAATTTATTTACTGGGATGAAGAAACAAAATTCCTAACAAAATAAGTATTATAATAATAATATATTACTTTCTAATTTCATTTACTTCCCCCTTCCCCCCAAGCTAATTATTTTTAAACAACTAAGCTGAGGATCGCGATATTGGATCGAACATGGCACTTACTAGTCATTTTGAAGAAAGAAATTTAACTAATGAAATGTATATCTATATTTTATGTAAAACGAATTTGCATTATTTCTATGTTAGGATTAATTTTCCTGGTCATTTCATCTTTAATTAAAAATTTCTACTATTAATTTTAAATAATGACAACAATTTTAATCAAAAGGTAAAATGAAGCTTTTTTAATCACTATTCAGAAAAAAAAAAAAAATAACGTTTCAAATGTAAAAAAATAATAAATAAATAATTTTGTAAAAAATAAATGTATGAATTGAAAACCTGAGAAATTTTTGTGCATAGGCTGAAGATAAAATTCTCCTTACAGAGTAACAAAGACATCTATTTTGCACTCCTCCCCCCTTTTCATGCTTATAATGTTTTATTTGCACTTGGGTCCTACGCCTAGGTAGATTACTTCCCTATTAATCTTTTTGAAGGAACCTAGCCTGTTTTTAAGCAAATTTTGAAGAAAACCACAGAAAACTCTGAACAGCTAAGTAGCAAGTGCAACCTGGAATTGAACCAGGCAATCCCTGTCTACTACTTTCGAGAGCAAAACCTCTTGGCCATTGATGGAACATGTTTTAATTCAAAGAAAAAAATTAATTGTTGAAATGTGTGCTATATATGTGTGCTATACTTGCTCCTAACAGGTGATGCCCATCGTGGGGGGTGGGGGGGGCGAAGAGTTTCCTAGCCCATATTCATGTAATTTTCGGAGAAAAAACACACAAAATACGAATGACTTCGACAATCGTAACCTGCATTCAAACCTCGCACTTCCCATCTATCAGATTTGTGTGCAGAACCTCTCGGCCACAGTTAATAAAGTGGTGATAATGCTGGTGTGAAGGTTTAGGCTGATTAACTATACAAGGGTCCTAGACCTGGGTGGTGTGCCCTCCGCAGGGTCTTTCTGAGGGGTCCTATCCCGTGTTTACTGGAGTTTCAACGAAAACCACGGAAAAATTCTAGCAATTAAATCGACGAACGCGACCTGGTATCTAGTCCGGCACTTCCCGTCTACCTGTTTTGCATGCAAAACCTTTCGGCCACTGTTTAATAAGATGGTGGTCCTGCTGGTGTGAAGATTAAAGCCGATTGACTGCACGAGGGTCCAAGTCCTGGGTGATGTGCCCGCCATGTTGATCTTGATTAGGGTCATAGCTCGTATTTACGCGAGTTTTGGAGAAAACCGCGGAGACCTTCGAGCAGCTATATCGACGAGCGAACCCGGCACTTTTCACCTAATACATTTTAATCGCAGAATCACTTGGCCGCTGGCGAGGTTTTTAATAATTAGATATATGTAAATTAAAATACTTTTTTGATTTTTTAACATTTAAAAACTTGATAACTCAATTCGATATTTACACACAAACACACATTCGTTAAAAATGAATGTGTTTTAAAATAGAAAATGACATATGGTTTTAAAAAATCATAATATTGAATATATACAGTAAAAGGAGGGAAGAAAGAGAGAAATGAATTTCCCTGTGATTTTTTAAAACGAAAATAAATTTAAATATATCTCCATACAATTTCTAAAATACCTCAAGTCACAGAAACTATCTTTTTTTTTTTTTTTTTTTTTTTTTTTTTTAATACATATATATTATATTACCTTAAAAAAATTAATAAGTTCGTCAATTTTCTGTATTATAAATAAATCAAAATAATTCTTATTAAATTTAAAAGTTTGAAAAATAAATGAATAAAGTACAACAGATTTTATTTAATTATTTATTAATAATTTTCTTTTCTTTCTTTCTTTATTAATAATTTTCGTCTATTTATTTATTTTTTCTTTCTTTCCTTAATTTTTAATATCCTTATTAATGGCATTTTTTACTTTGTATCACAGATTATTTGTACAGTACTGAAAATTTTTAAAGGTCTTTTATTCTGATTTTAATCAATACGATCTCGTATTTTGTATAACCTCTTACAAAGTAATGAAAAGTCCCTCCGTTATAAAAAAAATATATATGTTATTAGGAAGACCTTATATAGCATTATTTCTGTTTACTTGATTTTGTTCAAGTTAAAACTTTCCATAAAAAAAATAAATTAAATGACGTTTTTTACCATTGAAAATCATTACGGGAGCTTTTGGAAAGGGAGGTCCTCGACTGTGGCGCCATCTGTTGTGGTAAGATAAAAAAAAGCCAGATTTGGAAGCCTCTTTCGCATCCTCTTCTATTAATCCGTGCTTTATTCTTATGGTGCCTTCACACTGGACGTTCCGTTCCGCTGTCCGTCGTCCGCAGAGATTCCGTCAGTGAACTCCGTTACATTCCGCATGAGTTTACTGGCGTCAGAAGAATCCCGAGGGCAGGGAGAGTACAGAGAAATGAACCAATCACGTTGCAGGGCAGTAACAGGCAATAGCCAGCCTTTTAAAAAACATCTGTTTTGAGTTTTGATTTTCTTTAGAATTCAGCGAGCAACATTACATACATTCATTCAAAGCGAATTTGGAAATAGAAAATTAAAGAATTTGAATTATAATAGACATCGATATATACATAATATTTCTCGAAATAGTCATACTTTAATTTCTTTCTTACTTTTCCAAATTTTATTTAATGTAAATTTTAGCTATTTCTTTTACATTTTTCAATTTATAAATGCTTCCATATTTGTTTTTGTTTTTTAATTACTTCTTTAGAATGTAAGAGCTTTAAATCCATAAAATGAAATTTTAGAAATGTGTAAAATTTATGAAATGCAATTTATTTACTGGGATGAAGAAACAAAATTCCTAACAAAATAAGTATTATAATAATAATATATTACTTTCTAATTTCATTTACTTCCCCCTTCCCCCCAAGCTAATTATTTTTAAACAACTAAGCTGAGGATCGCGATATTGGATCGAACATGGCACTTACTAGTCATTTTGAAGAAAGAAATTTAACTAATGAAATGTATATCTATATTTTATGTAAAACGAATTTGCATTATTTCTATGTTAGGATTAATTTTCCTGGTCATTTCATCTTTAATTAAAAAAATTCTACTATTAATTTTAAATAATGACAACAATTTTAATCAAAAGGTAAAATGAGGCTTTTTTAATCACTATTCAGAAAAAAAAAATAATAATAACGTTTCAAATGTAAAAAAATAATAAATAAATAATTTTGTAAAAAATAAATGTATGAATTGAAAACCTGAGAAATTTTTGTGCATAGGCTGAAGATAAAATTCTCCTTACAGAGTAACAAAGACATCTATTTTGCACTCCTCCCCACTTTTCATGCTTATAATGTTTTATTTGCACTTGGGTCCTACGCCTAGGTAGATTACTTCCCTATTAATCTTTTTGAAGGAACCTAGCCTGTTTTTAAGCAAATTTTGAAGAAAACCACAGAAAACTCTGAACAGCTAAGTAGCAAGTGCAACCTGGAATTGAACCAGGCAATCCCTGTCTACTAGTTTCGAGAGCAAAACCTCTTGGCCATTGTTGGAACATGTTTTAATTCAAAGAAAAAAATTAATTGTTGAAATGTATGCTATATATGTGATAGAAAAACATTTTCAAATTTTATTTAAAATAAGCTTGCAGTATTTCTATGCATTTTTTTTTTTTCTCAGTCATTCATTCCAACTTTAATTAAAAAATTTCCATCATTATTATTTTTTTTTAATGTTGGCAATTTTAATCAAAAGACAGAAACTCAATACTTAAATAACATTCTAATATTCTTTCAATTCGTATATTGAAAAGATTTAGATTAGTTTTTAGAATGGAAAATAAATAAATAATAAAATGTTCAAAAATTCTCTGTGTTTTCTAAAATAACTATACTTTTTTTTTTTTTCTAATTTTCATCTTTTAAAAATATGTAATTTCAGATTATTTGGATTAATTACACCTATTTCTTGTACAACATTTCCATATTTCTAAATGTTCCTTCTTCTTTTTATTATTATTAATTTCAGATTGTAAGTTATTTAAATCCACGAACTGAAAGCTGAAGAAATTTGTAAAATATATTAAATACGATACACTAATCGAGATAAAGAAAATATTCTCTTTACCAAATAATAAAAGCATTTATTTTTGTCCCCCATGCTAATTATGTTTTATTTTTAAGTGGAATTGTAGAGTCAATTGCCTCCATCATGATTATTTAAAGATATTTTAGCCCAAATTTATGTGAGTTGTGAAGAAAACCATGGAAAACTACAAATGGCTAGACAGGCGTGACGCAAGATCAAACCCGGCACTGCCAATCTACCAGTTTCGAGAGCAGAACTACTTGACCACTATTGAGACATGCTTTATTTGGAAGAAAAAAAATTAAATGATGAAATGGATGTGTTTATTGTATTTGATATAAGAATTAATTCTTTAATTTTTAAAATTATTTGGATAAAATGAAGCTTTTTCTTACACAATATTTAAATTCTATGCAGAGGGAATTCCATGCGGGTCTTTCTAAATGATCCTAGCTAGCACTTATGCACGATCCAAAGAAAACAATGGAAAACTCCAAGCAACTAGTCTGACCAAAAGCACTAACATTCCCAATTGGATGTTACAATTGTAAATTTTTCATTGGTCTGGAATAACATCTTGAAAACTCTTAGCCCCCCAAAAGTTAAGTTCTGGATCCGCCACTGAGTCTGACAAATGGAACTTTGGTTTGAACACGGCAGGTCCTATCTACCAGCTTTGGTGGAATGGTGTAGGTGTTAAAGCCGATTGATTACATGAGGTTCCGTGTCCTAGGTAAAGTACCATTAATGGAAATCTTTATAAGCAATCCAAGCTGGTATGTATTAGAGCTTTGAAGAAAACTACGGAAAACTCTGAACAGCTAGGCAGACTGATATGTCCTGTCCTGGGTAGATTTGTGGGATGTTTAAATACCCTGTGGGTGAATAGGTAAATATTTTTGGGTATCTAGCCGAGGCCTGGGAACCCAAAAACTGGGTATTTTGAAAAAACAAGTATTTGTGAATGGGTGATAATTTTCTTATCTCGAAATGAAACGCAATACACATATACAGAATTTTTTGTATACAATAATTCAACTAATGACACTGAAGGATGTTGATTATTGTATTGCATTCTTTTTCTTTATGATATTTTTTTTTTTATAATTCAAAGAGACTTTTTTAAACAGTAATATAGAAATATTGGATTGATTTTTGATTTCTGCAATATATTTGAAAAGTGGCAGATTTAAAGTGGCGGGGCTAGGGGGCTGAACCCCCCCCCCCCCCTCAAAGTACTGACATTCCCAACTGAATAGTACAATTGCAAACTTTTCATTAATCTGGAATTACATCTTGAAAAATCTTTGCCTCCTCCCTCTCCCCCCCCCCAAAAAAAAAAAGTTAAGTTCTGGATCTATCAGTGTATTTGAACAGGTTTTCATATGTATGATATAATTTACAATATTTTTTTAATTAAAAGTTTTGATGAAGTTTATTTTAAAAAATTTAATCAGCATTCATGATAAAATATATTCTAAAACTTAAGTGCGATAGCAGTGTAATTTTTCTAGTGTAAAGCAATGTCACTAATAATAAAATAATTTTTAACTATGTTTATGCCATAGTATAGATGATGCGAGAGAAGCTTGAACTCTTAATTTTCTTACAGATACCATGCTACAAGTCAGTTTTGATTTCATGAACAGTTAGTCACTCCCTTTGTACACATGTTAATGTTACTTTAAATTTTATGCCAAAAGGTGAAAAATAAAGATAGGAATGAAAAAGGACTTCTTTTTATTTTTTTTTTAATGTTAACGGGACTCTCTCTACTTATTGTCGCCAGAAGCCAAAGCCAGGATTATTCTATGTGGAATTTTGTCCTATCATAACTCATGAACTTAACACATATTTTTAAATTCCATTTTTTGTATTCAGAAAATTCATAAATATTAAACAGTTTATTTTCTTTCTTTCTTAAAAAAAAAAAAAAGCTCTAAAACACAAAACATTGCTTTACCAAAGTCCACAATATACTTGTAATATTTTATTTTTGAAGTTATTACAAAACTTTTAGTATACTTTGTTACATTAAAAGAAATGACTATAAACATTAAAAGTTTAGACCCAATTTTTGTTTTATTTTAGGATTATTTTAACAGGTTTTTTATGATTAAATCTTTTGGTTTTATAAAATTAAAAAAATTTTAAAAAGGCTCAAATGCTTTTAACTTTACATATATTTCCTCTCTCTATCTCTTTTTGTACTTAGCAATATCACATTATACATAAATACAAATGTTTTATTCGAACAGGGTTCTTTGAAAAATAAATACTCAGGTATTTTACATTACTAGCCCAGTCCACCAGTAGCCAAGTGGTTCTGTGCTCAAAGGGAGTAGACATGAGGTGTTGGATTTAGTCCCAAATTGCACTTGCCTTTCTAGCCGCTAGCAGTTTTCCACGATTTTCTCCTAAACTTGCATAAATACGGACTAGATCACCTCAGAAAGACCTCCACAGAGAGGACTCCTCCTTCAGAGCCTAAGACCCTAATGCAGTCCGTCGGCTTTACTTCCAAACATACATTAGTATTCCTGGGTTCAAACCTTGTGCGTCTTGTCTATCAGCTTCGGTGTAGTGGTGTACATGTTAAGGTTTAATGACCACATGATTTGGGTGAATTACCCTTCGAGGGGCTCTACTAAATTGTCTTAGCCTATTCTTGTGCTAGTTTTTGGAGAAAATCACAGAAAATTCTAAGTGGCTAAGACGAAAAGCATAACTGGAGACCTGGGATTGAACCTGATACTGTCCAATTGTCAGCTTAGTGAGCAGAACCTCTCGGCCACTGATGGGACGCCAGTGGTTAAAAGATAAAAAAAATCTTGTAACATTATCAAGACAATGTGAAGTAAAAATAACCTGAAAAATTTTAACTTAGAAATTTGAATTATTTCTATGATAAAATTAATTTTTACAGTCTTCCTAAATATATTTCAAAAATTTATGCAATTAAGAATTTCAATGAATTTAATGAAATAATAAAAAGCAGTGATTTAAACCATAAAAGTGTCGAATAATAGTTTACTAGCTTAATTCCCTGAACTTGACCGTGCATAAAAAGTACACAAAATTCTGTATTGCAGCAATCACTAATACACACGTACGCATGTGTATACATTGGGAAAAAATACACATATATATAATTTGATACCAATCCTACACACTGTGCATTTGAAATTATAACAATTTTAACACAGTGTTAAGAACTTTATGTAAATAAATAATTTCAAAAAAAAAAAAAAAAAAAAAATGCTTAAGCTGATGAAGGATTAAAATTTAAGAAGAATTACAATTTACCTAAACTTTACCATAAGGATCCTTTAGCAGTCAGCTTCGGCACATCTTCAGATGTATGTGTTATCTTAGATTTCTTCTTCCTTTACACCTGGATTTTAGCATACCGCTTCATTTGGCATCTAGGCACATACGCTAACAAGATTACATAAATAGACACAGTATAAAAATTGTGCCTATAAATGTAATCCAGCTGGCAATGAAAATTTATAAGTGGAAGACTGTTTCAAGTAAACCTGCCATATACATATGCTTTATCTTCATTAAACTGGAAAAAACATGCTTACATATACTGTTGAAAATTTAAACATGAAATAATAAAATATACATATATTCTCTAAAACTTCTACAGCGACCAAATTCTCAATTTATTAGAATTAACTGGCTTTGTGTAGTGCTGTGTGTTATCTGAAAACTGCATATTAAAGTATTGTACTAAAAAATTTATTATGAGAATTTGAAATCAGAAGTAAAATTTAACATAAAAAATCAAAATGATGAGCATGGACAAAAATACATGACGATTTAGTTTTATTTTATCCTGAACATTACACTTAACAGTCTTAAAAAGTAAGAAAGTAGCAAGATAGTGCTTCAAAACTTGTTTAAAGGAAATTCATAAGTGACAATCATTCGTGTCACAGGAAATTAAAATTCAACAATGTTTTACCAACCTTGTGCTTATAATGCTTATCATAAGCTACAAGGTTGGTGCCCCTCTTTTAAGATTGGTTATAGAATAGGAGTTAAGGCTAATTGACTGCACTAGAGCCAGAGGGGTCTTTATAAGGGGTCCCAACCCATATCTAGACCCTCTTTAAAGAAAAATAAATAAATAAACAGATTTTCTGCTATATATTACAATCTTGCTTTTATTTTAAGTAACATCCACTGTTATCAACAATCACAGTAAAATTTCTATACTTTACAACAAGTGCATGGAATTAGTTTAACTAGAAAAATTACATATAAAAATTCAAAGAGAAAATTATTCACTACAATCTATTCATCATATTTCAGCAAAATTAAAAAAAAAAAAAAAAAAAAAAAACATAAATTTTGCATAAAAAATAATTCATTCAAAAGCATCCACATTATTTTTTTTTTAAATTACAATACATATTAAAAGCATGTTTCAAACTGCAATTCAATAATAATAAATAAAATCTACAAAATTAAATTTTTGAAATACTCAGAGCAACTGAGCAACTTAAAAAAAAAAAAAAAAAAAAAAAAAAAAATTCGTTATTTTTCATAACATAACATTAAAGTTTCAAAATACATTCGAAAATATGAAGAAAGAAAAATCGTCGTTTTAATAACATTTTGTTTGTTTTTTGTTACTAAGTCAGGTTAATTCTCAAAATTTCAAGTGAAATACGAATCATGATAGCGGTATACATCAATAATATCTGAAAAATTAGGATCACTTATTAGTGAAGGGGGAAAAAAAGCAGAAATTTGTGAAGGAAAACTGATAATTTTACACAAAAGCATACTTTTCCTATTTCAAACAAAGTAAAACGAGTATATAATAATAGTAATTAAATACTTATTTAATAATATAAGAGATAGTAGGCACTTTCCAAAGTGAAACAATTAGTAAATAATAAAGTATAAGCAACTCGCATAAGTTTAAAAAGTTTTTAAATATGAACGAATTATTAGTATTTATCGAAAACAAACTTTAAATGCTAAAATAAATATACAATTAACCTGATACGTTATTAAGGTCAGAATTTATATTTACCTTTCATGTACCATTTTTCCTCTCTATGTAATCTTTTAGCTGACTCAAATCAAACAAATGTTTGTATCTTGAGATATTTCAGTGATAGAAATCATGTATTTTCTTATTCAAAATTCAAAAC
The DNA here is from genome assembly GCA_963930645.1 of Salticus scenicus. Taxonomy (NCBI): domain Eukaryota; kingdom Metazoa; phylum Arthropoda; class Arachnida; order Araneae; family Salticidae; genus Salticus; species Salticus scenicus. The sequence continues at coordinate 21,181,661 of OZ005662.1, forward strand.
ATCATATCAAATGCTGAAGCAAACATAAACAATCGAAAGTTACACGCGAGGCAAGCATGAAGGAAGTGAGTTTCTCATTCAACAATCTGATTGGTTCACTGCTTGCGGTCGACGGCGGCGAGAACGTTCATTTCTAGCACAGACAGAAGTCAACGTTTTCCGCAAGAGAGCTTTGCGTTCATCCGTTGCGTTGACAAAATTCATCATTGCGCATGCGCTAGTTTCGCGGAGCGGTGCGGAACGTCCAGTGTGAAGCCCGCTTTATCTTGTACTCCACCTAATTGTATTACATAGATCGAAAATTAAAAATATCCATTGCATTTTTTTTTTTTTTTTTTTAAATTTCCCATCTTGAAAAAAAGTATGCGACGAATTTCGAGACATTACCACCTCCCTCATCTCAGCAGGAGAGAGTGAAAAATAACCAAGTTATGTGAATTTCTGGCTGCTACTAGTACTCAAGTATCAAGGTTTTGCAAAAGCATATTTAAGATAAATTTCCAAAAACATTCATCCACACTCCCATTCCCATTAATTCTTCAAGGGAAATAAATAGATAAATTAATAAAAAAAAAATGAAAATGAAGGGCAAATTTAATTATGTTCGCACTCAGGCAAGAAAAGTGAAATGAATCAAAACAAGGCAATTTTTACTTTATGTCTCTGAAAAATGTGTATAAAAGGCCTTAACATAAATAAATAAATAAAATCACGTCTTCATCTTGCAAATTACTCACCTGAGAATCAAGTGTGTCAGTTTTAAGTCGACGCTTCATTGAATTCCAAAGATGATTTTGCTTAAATACTGAATGGGATTTCACAAACTTCTTTTCAATTTTACTTTAAATTCCAATAGATTTCCCCCCACACACACACTCATACACTTTATCCCCTTCACGTTAATTCTTCTAATGGGGAAAAAAATATGCCAAGTTAAATCATATGCATAATTCACCAGTTTACACCACCCAGCAATTAAATAAACAAAATTATTATAAAAATAAATAACTATTTACCTTCCCTTTAATTCCACCTGCACTTACTTCGTATTTCGCAAGATGACGACAACGATATAACCGATATAGCAAGACTACTATATGCAAATAAGAAGTTAGAGCATGCGCGGACAGTTACTTGACGTCAAGGAAATTTTAAGCCAGTAATATGCTTGATTTGGCATGCGTAATTTTCCAAACTTGAAGTTGGTCTGAGCTATCCTTGAATAATCAAATTTGCTCTGTCATGGTAAATTCACTTGAAAGCCAAGCTTGTTTCAAGGAAGTGTGCTGTGTGGGGAGTAATGACAAGTGACGCCCTTAATATTTACCAAAAATTTACATCACAGTTTCGAAGCTTTCTTCCATTGGACCTTCATCTCCTGTTAAATATTACTCTGTGCCTCCTGCTACTAAATAATCGCGAAAGAGAAAAGCAATGTTCGATCAAAGACGCCTGTCATGTAGACTATACACATGCAGTTTCCTTCTGTAGACGCTAGTGGTGCCACTATATTTCCGGTTCGCGTTTTAGCTTCACTGACCTGTCTGTATAGTAATCTGTGAATCAAAGTTGCCATGACTGTACTTTTTTCTACTACTATTTATAAACAGCAATTTTTCGTAATTTTTTTATGGTATTAAAAAATGAAATTTTCTGTAAAAAAATTGTAGTGAAATAAAAGCTCGCATGACAATACTGTATAATTATAAATAAAAACACGAAGGAAGGCAGTCTGATGAATCGATAAGCATTTTTCAACTGTGTAGGATTAGTTGATTGGTTTTTACGTCGCACTTGTGCAGCGGAGATGTGCAATTGGCGACGGTCGGAGACAAGACTCACCACTAGAGATGGTCCGGAGACATGCGTTCGCAATTTTGATCCTCCACGGAAGGGATTGCTCTCCTGCTTCGGTGACCCCCAGAGGTATAATTTTCAACTGTGTAGGGAAATTTGAAAATAAACTTTTACTTAATACACTATAAAAGTATGTATAGAGCATTTCCTCGTGACGTCTGGTGGTTGGCAAAAAAGCGCGCTTGACTTTCCCGCGCCCCGCCCACCATTGATTTTCCGTTGGTAGTAATCAAGTAATCAAGAGATCCCAAGCCTTTTTGCCAACCACTCATAAAAGTTGACATGTTTGTTTACAAACAAGGAACTGCCCTATAAAAAGAAGGAATTTTCTGTAAAGTGTTTATTTGTACAAAGTAAAAAGTGATAATTTAGGTGGGAACAAGCACCCCCTCCCCTTAGAAAAATTTAAATTGTAGCACATGCCCTATCCCCCCCCCCCCCTCCCATACCTCGTTGGCGCGTACATATCAATGGTAAAGATCTTGTAAATTTAAGAGTCTGCTTTTGCAACCCCCTCTCTCCACCATCGAAAAAATATTTATATATGCTTATACTGACTAAACATCACCATTTTCTGGGGACAAATGGGGACTTCCTTTTTTATTGAAGGCATATTTCTAAGTTTTAAAAAAAATATAGAAAATAAATTATTAATCAGTAATACTTTATTTTTAGTCCTTATTTATTATGCATGAAAAAATTCAGCCCTAACTGGATAATTGTAGAATTTTTTAAGGATTCTATTTTCTAAAGGTACTTTGATCTGGTCAGCCTATATATGCTGCTTAGAGTTTGTATCTGAACATTTTAGACAAATTTATCTGGAAAATTTTTATCTTAGTTTCCTTCTCTACTCTTTTAAGTTATTGCAATCACTGTTTTTTTTTTTATTATTTACATTCAGTATTTTGCTAAAAAAAAAAAAAAAAAACATGTTTGTAACGTATACTCAAACCTTTTTTTTTTTTGCTTTTCTTTATTAAAGCGGATAAATGTACGAATGTTGAAAAATAAAAATTCATATCTCTTTATTGTATTCAAGATTCAGATTTTTCTTCTAAAAGATTTTATCATAAGGACCAAACATCTCATTCACACAATGGCACATCTCGTTCATACAGTAGAAAAACCATATGAGTGTGAAGAATGTTCTAAAGAATTTTCTAATAAAAGCAATTTAATGGCACATCTTCGTATTCATACTGGAGAACAACCATATGTGTGTGAAGAATGTTCTAAAGGATTTTCTCTAATGAGTGATCTAAAGAGGCATCTTCGAATTCATACAGGAGAAAAGCCGTATTTGTGTAAAGAATGTTCTAAAAGATTTTCTCGAATTTGTAGTCTAAAGTCACCCCCTCCCCTTAGAAAAATTTAAATTGTAGCACATGCCCTATCCCCCCCCCCCCCTCCCATACCTCGTTGGCGCGTACATATCAATGGTAAAGATCTTGTAAATTTAAGAGTCTGCTTTTGCAACCCCCTCTCTCCACCATCGAAAAAATATTTATATATGCTTATACTGACTAAACATCACCATTTTCTGGGGACAAATGGGGACTTCCTTTTTTATTGAAGGCATATTTCTAAGTTTTAAAAAAAATATAGAAAATAAATTATTAATCAGTAATACTTTATTTTTAGTCCTTATTTATTATGCATGAAAAAATTCAGCCCTAACTGGATAATTGTAGAATTTTTTAAGGATTCTATTTTCTAAAGGTACTTTGATCTGGTCAGCCTATATATGCTGCTTAGAGTTTGTATCTGAACATTTTAGACAAATTTATCTGGAAAATTTTTATCTTAGTTTCCTTCTCTACTCTTTTAAGTTATTGCAATCACTGTTTTTTTTTTTATTATTTACATTCAGTATTTTGCTAAAAAAAAAAAAAAAAAACATGTTTGTAACGTATACTCAAACCTTTTTTTTTTTGCTTTTCTTTATTAAAGCGGATAAATGTACGAATGTTGAAAAATAAAAATTCATATCTCTTTATTGTATTCAAGATTCAGATTTTTCTTCTAAAAGATTTTATCATAAGGACCAAACATCTCATTCACACAATGGCACATCTCGTTCATACAGTAGAAAAACCATATGAGTGTGAAGAATGTTCTAAAGAATTTTCTAATAAAAGCAATTTAATGGCACATCTTCGTATTCATACTGGAGAACAACCATATGTGTGTGAAGAATGTTCTAAAGGATTTTCTCTAATGAGTGATCTAAAGAGGCATCTTCGAATTCATACAGGAGAAAAGCCGTATTTGTGTAAAGAATGTTCTAAAAGATTTTCTCGAATTTGTAGTCTAAAGACTCATCTTCGACTTCATACAGGAGAAAAGCCATATGTGTGTGAAGAATAATCTAAAGGATTTTCTCGAATAAGTGGTCTAAAGAGTCATCTTCGAATTCATACAGGAGAAAAGCCCTATGTGTGTGAAGTATGTTCTAAAGAATTTTCTGATAAAAGCAATCTAAGGGCACATCTTCGTATTCATACAGGAGAAAAACCATATGTGTGTGACGTATGTTCTAAAGAATTTTCTGACAAAAGCAATCTAATGGTACATCTTCGTATTCATAGTGGAGGAAAAACTTAGTGTGAAGAATGCTCTGTAGGATTTTTTGCCAGGAGAAATTTAAGAAAACATCTTCGCATTCATACAGCAGAAAACCCATATGTGTGTAAAATATGTTCTACGAAGATTCATTTAAAGGAACATCTTAGAATTCATACAGAAAAAACGGTTCTTACGTATTATCGCAACCAGGTTGGCGCGATTTGTAAGTTTGAGTAAGAAAGTTAAGTTATTAGTATTAATTAAGTTATTATTATTATTAAGTTATTATTATTATTAGTTATTATTATTATTGTTATCAAGCTATTATTATTATTAGTTAAGTTATTAGTATTAGTTAAAGTATTTCACGGCATTCAATCTAACCAGTAAGCAAAATAATTTCTTTACGAAAAACCACGTATAACACGTAGGGTTGCCAAATTTTGCGATTTATACGAATTTTGGCCTGGTTGCGATAATACGTAAGTACCGAAAAAAAACTGTGAAAAAATTTCTAAAGGATTTTCACGAATAAATAATCTTTAATCGGCATCTTCGATTTCACACATTCGAAAAGCCGTAGTGTATAAAGAATCTTCTAAAACATTTTTTTCAAATAAGTCATCTTCGCATGCGTGTCGGAGAAAAACTATACGTGTTGTGAAGTATGTTCAAATTCATTTCCTCAAATAAGTTGTTTAAAAAATCATCTTTGCATTCATACAGGTGAAAAGGGAGAAAAAACATCGGTGTATCCCAAAAAAAAAAAAAAAAAAAAAAAAAAACTAATGCTTCCGAAGAAGTCATCTGCGCACTTATAGCCTAGGCATGTATGTGTGTAAAGAATGTTCTCGAGAAAACCTTGATCCTGAGCTGATTTTTCATGTACCGCAGAAAAATTTGAATGTGTATGTAACTTTTCTGAACTTTCACAAGTAAATTGTTATGTTACTACGTTTGAAAAATTCAGAAAGCTATATGTGTCAAAATATAAAAAATGAAAGCTAAACATATGCCTCCGCGGACAATGTGTGTACACTCTCATCACTGGCATTTTACTGGGTGAAATAATAAAAGGATTCAATCAGGAATGTGCAGTGATATGTGAGAAGAATTGTTTTTTTCTGGTGATAAATAAAAAGATTTCCAAAGCGAAAATAAATAAATAGAAAAGTCTGCTTGCATTTTTTGTAAATAGAATTTTAGTATATATTCTTCCATATAAAGGCATGCAGTAACTGTATTTCATTCCCTAACATAGGTTACTATATTTATTTCTTAAAACTACATTTGTACAGCTTAAGTTTGAAGTCTTATGTCGACTTTTATTTTATTATTATTATTTTTTTTTTTGCATATCGGCAATGAATTAAAATAGCTATTGCAATTGCTTGCGTAAAGACCTTGGTGAGGAACGCCCGAGCTTCTTCGGTGCCAAATTTCAGATTACACAAATTGATTCTATACTGAAGCTATTCTATTACTTATTGCAGTTTTTCTCTATTTTTTCAATTCCTACTCTCCTCTTGTACAAATCTTGCTATCAATTTTTAACTAACTTCTCGACTAGCTAGAAACTTGAAATTTTGAGGATTGCTCAGAACACGATACTTCTAAGTCCGATTTTCGAATTTTTGATTAGTTTTCTTATAATTAATTAAAATATGAAAATAATAACATCCTAATAGCGTTACAATAGCCATTAAAATATTAGCTATAATTTAATTGTTGCCAAAAAAAATTTTTTTCGAGTTCATTTTCTTTCGACATAAAAATAAATACATTTAATTAAAAATGAACATTAAAAAATTACACACAAAAAGTTAAATTAGGCATCTCACAAAAATTAACGTCATTATCACAAATTTTATGCACATTGATAAGAGCTCTATGATTAATAAGAAAATTTAAAACATGGTATAAAAAAGGGTTTTTTTTTTTTTTTTTTTTATCCTACTAGAGGCATACTATTGTAACAATCGCAGCTATCGTAGATCCCAAGTCGGATCGTACACTCTGCAGCAAAAGTATTCGAGCACTAGCAATAATCCCTGTCTAAAAAAGGTACGCTTAATACTGTTTTGTTAAATAAATCCTTACCGAATCATATTCTTAGACTGATTAAGAACATGATTTGGCAAGGATTTATTTAACAAAACAGTATTAAGTGTACTTTTTTTAGATAGGGACTATTGCTACTACTCGGATACTTTTGCTGCCGAGTATACGATCCGACTTGTGATCTACGATAGCTGCGATTGTTACAATAGTATGCCTCTCTTATTTTTATTTCATTTTTCACACGGGCTTTTTATTTCCTAATTATAAATTATTAAAAAAAAAAAAAGGAAAAAAAAAAACTTTTTCGATAGTGTGTGTAAGTTGTAAGTAGGAATTGACTTAGAAAATTTCTTTTTATATTACTTGTTTTAAATTATTTAAATAAATGAAAATTTATGTTGTTTTAACTTAAAAGCTTATTTACTTGTTTATTTTTACTTTTTTAGCATCAATCTTTTTTTATATATATAATTTTAATGCCAAAATGTGTTATTACTTTTTTTTTTTTTTTTTTTTTTTATCGATTATCCGGTTAAACTAATAAATACAGATATTATAAGATAGCCTCACACAGCTGGAGTTTCATAGTAATAAGTACAAAACTTTGAATAAATACCATAAAAGGAGAACACGCAACAGTTGTTTCGGGTTAAAACGAAACACAACTCTTCGTCAGGACAACAAAGTAAGCAAGAATGCTGTAATGCAGACAAAGAGGCAACGCGTGTTTAAATTCTTTATATATTTGACAAAACATCCATAAATTAACTGTGGATTTCATGGGATGATATTTCCCATTTTTTTTTTTTTTTAATTATTTCAGTTTAAAAAATATTGACGATTGGAGGGTCCTAGGCCAAGATGGTATGCCTTCCTTTCTGTGGATGTATAGCACATATTCATCAGTGTTATAGAAAAGACCACAAAAAACTTCGAAAGGCTGAATAGACAACTTCGACCTCGAACCCGGCGCTTTAGATATTTCAGCATCCATTCCATTTGCGTTTATGTTAATTTGTAGTTTGAGTATGACTTTATAGTGGTATTTTATAATATTAGAATATTTTATAATTTACATAAAATGGATATGGCGAAAAATTCTTAATTTATATATTATCCGAAATGCTCATAAATTATTGGTATTTCATGGGTTGTTATTTTCTTTTCTTTAACAGATATTTGCAGTTTCAAAAATATTAACGACAGTAGTCAGTAGGGTATTATACCTTGCTGATGTGAGGTTCTTATCTGAGGATGCTTAGCCCGTATTTAACTGCGTTACGGAAAAAAAAGGCCTAATTTTGTTTTCTAAGTAATATACAATTCTCACTAAACATAAATTAATTTAGTACGACAGGATTAATCTATTCTTCTATTAGAGAATATTTTAATCTATTTTTCTATATAAAGACATGTGGTAATTGTGTTTCATTTCCTAGTATCGGTTACTATATTTATTTCTTAGAATTTCTTTAGTATAGCTTTAGCATAGGAGCTCCTTAGCGGCTTATAATTTTTTGTTGTCATTTTGGCGATGAATTGAAATGGTTATCGTTTTTGCATAAGTAAAAAATCTTGGTGAGAAACATCCGAGCTACTTCGGTGCCAAATTTCAAATTGCGCCGAGGGATTCTATAATGAAGTTGTTCCATTTCTTTATTACTTTTTTTTTTCTGAATTTTATTTAAATTATTTTTTAAAAATGTTTGCGCATTTCCTCTTTTTTCTACATAAAAAGAAATATATTTAAATATATTTAACAATCAAGTTTTCTGCAAGTATTCTATGTTTTCTCTCAATTGTTGCTTGGTTGTTCTTTGACTCCTTAATTGTGAGTAGCTATAATCACGTAATTTGGTAAACTCCATTCCAGGGCATGGTGTCTATATTTTCAATATGATATTACCTTCATCTAGGTATCTTCTATTTGAGTCTTTATAGAATAGTTTTAAAATTATGAAAGAGAATCGTAGAATATTTCAATATATAGTTTTTATAGTTTCAGTAAATTTTTAATAATCAAATTTATGTCGTAAAATATGTTTACACTCAGAAATTTCCATTTTATTATTATTATTATTATTATTATTATTATCAAATTAAATTTTAAAAAATTCTATTTATTTTAATTTATTAGAAATTATTAATTTAGAACTTTAATTCAATTTTCAGCAATTTCAAAATTGTTAATTCGCTCATTAATCCCAGCGGGGCTCTATCCGACTATTCGCTGCTTGGTCTCTCAGTGAATACGAATATTAATAGCGCATAACACAAGGTAAATCAGAACAATTCTATATAAATCTCCAAATTCAATGTCAAATTAAAATACATAATACAAATCAAACTTTTTTTAGGATAGAAGGAAAATTCGTAACAGCTAAATCATTTTACATTACATCTTTAGAATATGACCCCCTTGACGAATTAAATATTTTTGTCAATATTTGGCGATGAATATTTTGGTGTAGTTGCTTGTTATTATTATTATTATTATTATTATTATTTTTTTTTTTAAGGTATATACTTTTTCGAATGCCTGCACTTTTTACTATATTATATAACTAGCAGGCGACGCCCGCTTCGCTGGTCCCTATTTTTAAATGAATCACTATAATTACTGAATTCTCAAAATTACATTAATTTTTATCACGTGAAAAAAAAAAAAAAAAAAAAAAAAAAGAGAGAAACAAAATTTGATTAGGAAAAATGCCGCACCGGGTTCTCACTGCCTTCGGAAAAAATTCCCAAAATGCTATCTTTTTTCTATTATTTTCCCCTTCGCCCCCCCCCTCCCGTCTATCCTAATAATTTTACAAATTCGAAAATATCTGCAATTGATTTGTAAGTATCAAAAACCTCTATGCACCAGTTTAGAACGATCTATCTCTAATTTTATTTTTTTTGCCCCTCCACTCCCGCCCCCTTCCCGCCTCTCCCAATAATTAAAAAAGAAATGAAAATATCCGCAGTCGATTTGTAGGCACCGGAAACCTCTATGTACCAATTTTGAATGATCTAACTCTTTTTTTGCCCCCCCCCCTTCCAGGCCCTCCTAATAACTTTACACTTTCGAAAATATCCCCATTCGACTTGCAGGCCTCTAAAACCTATCTGTACCAATTTCGAACGGCCAAACTGTATTTCTATTTGTTTTGGCCCACAGCCCCCTTTCCCGCCCCTCCTAATAATTTTACAAATCTGAAAATATCCGCAATAGATTTGTAAGTATCGAAAACCTCTATATAAAAATTTTGAACGATCTAACTCTATTTTTATTTTTTGCCCCCCCCCCTCTCTCCTCCCCCTTCCCGGCCCTCCTAATGACTTTACACTTTCGAAAATATCCCCATTCGACTTGCAGGCCTCTAAAACCTATCTTACCAATTTTGAACGGCCTAACTGTATTTCTATTTGTTTTTGCCCCGTAGCCCCCCTTACCGCCCTCCTAATAATTTTACAAATTCCAAAATATCCGCAATCGATTTGTAAGTATCGAAAACCTCTATGTACCAGTTTTGAACGATTTGACACTATTTTTATTTTGTTGCCCCTCCTAATAACTTTACACAATCGAAAATATCCCCATTCGACTTGCAAGCCCCTAAAACCTGTCTGTACCAATTTTGAACGCCCTAACTGTATTTCTATTTGTTTTTGCCCCATAGCCCTCCCCCCTACTGCCCCACCTGGGGGCTGAATTTCTAAAATTCCAGAAATTTGTTTTTAGATATTTGAATTAGCTATATTTTAGAGCAAAATTTTCACGTATATCTATTGCTTTGTTTGAGATATATAGGATTATACGAAATTACGTTTCCCCCCCCTGTCCCCCTTGGGGACCGAATTTTGAAAATTCCAGAAATTGGTTTTTAGACATTTGTATTAGCTACATTTAAAAGGAAAAATTTTACGGATATCTGTTTTTTTGTTTGAGATATAAAGGATTTTGTCAAATCACGTTTTGCCCCCCCGTCGGGGGGCGAATTTTGTAAAATCGCTTCTTAGTGGATGCCTACGTCATAGTAAGAATATTGTCACAAAATTTCATGCTTCTAGATCCAGGCGTTTGGTCTGGGCGATGATGAATCACCCCCTTACTCAGTCAGTGAGTCAGTCAGGAAGAACGATTTTATATATATAGATAATCGAGGGATCCCGAAAAAAACCTGTCGTACTTAAAAAAAAAAAAAAAAAAAAAAAAAGAAAAAAGAAAACGCGAAAATTTCTTAACTTTTATAAGAACGAACTGGGATCAATCGAATTCAGAACTACCAGTCTACCAGTTTTCAAAGCATTTGCACATATCTTAATTTTCAGTGTAAGTTAGTGATATTTATTTACATTTAAAGTTTTCTGTAACTCTTGAAATCGAGGATAAAAATGAATTGAAATTTTGTTGCGCATTGTTAATAAAGCACTTTTCTCCATCTTTTAAATAATTTGTATCCTCTATAATTAAAATCTCAGGGAAATTAATTGTCATTCTTCTTAGTCAAGAATGAGTTTTTAACATCATGCGGATTTTTCTGGAACGAACTGTATCCAGTGTATTGTGACTGTGTTGTACGCCAATTTGTCTACTTACGTAAATTATGGGGAAGACTTCGTGTGCGGCCATGGCCATTCGGGTACATAAAAGCAGTTGCCTAAAGCCCTTTTCTTCCATTAATGAATTAATGAGCGTTGTCTCATGGGAATAAATGTCACACAGAAATCGTTTGCAGCGTGGTTCTTGCATGCGTTAAAAATTTCTTTGCTCTACCATTCAGATAGTATAAAATAAATATTTTTAATATTAAATAATTAATTTAAAGTTTTAATAGAAATAAAGACATAAAGCAGTAGAAGTAAATTCATTAATATGGAAAAAAGAAATCGAATTTTTTTTTTTTTTTTTCCGTTTTCTGGTTTTTAAAATCAAATTTTATGATGCTTATTCAAAGTTTTGTACTTATTACTTTAAAAGGCCATTTCTGTGGTGCTTGCATATTAAGAAGAAAAGTCGCTCATAGTGCGATTTTGAGAAAATATCCTTATAAAGACACAATTTTCAGGATGCAATAAGAAATAAATAAAATAAAAATTTATAAGAATTCTGATTTAAAAAAAATAACATATTTATAAAAATGCCCAGAGGAAAAAAATCAAACTTCTGCGGATGTAAAAATAAATATGCTATTGTATTTGTATCGAAAAGGTAATTCAATAAACTTACCTAAGAGTAAAAATAATTTTGAACATCCTTCAAACACAGTAGTAAGAAAATGCTCGTGATATAATTTTAATTTATATATATTTTATTTACATAATTGAAGTTTTTATAAAACATCTGACACTAATATTGAAATTTAGGGACAAATGTGTGGAATAGAATGATAATTTATGCTAAATAAAACTGTCAAGATTTATAATTGTAGTTACGAGAACAGTGAATCAATGCTTTACTGAGTGCAAATTCGGCGCACGTTAGTAAAATCTATATAATTACAGTCGGCTGCAAAATTATTCGAGCACTAGCAATAATCTTTGCCTAAAAAAAGTACACTTAATACAGCTTTGTTAAATAAATCCTTGTCGAGTCATGTTCTTAATCAGTCTGAGAACATGATTCGACAAGGATTTACTTAGCAAAACAGTCTTAAGTGTACTTTTTAAATATAGGAATTATTGGCTAGTGCTCGAATAATTTTGCAGCCGACTGTATGTTTTCCCCGTGTTTCTTCTCCGCTCGTCAAAATGCATTAGAATTTTCTATTTGCTCGATAATTTGCACAGAATTATTTTCTCCAAAATATTCAAAATTCATATAAAAATCCAATGGATATTATTACTGGTTATGTGACAGCTAAAGCCGCCAAATGTCAGACATGACATTCGATATTTTCATGCAGATAGATAAAATAACGAATTATATTTTATGTAATAAATGAAAAATGTATTGATATATATAGAGAGATTTTTAATTTTATAAATTAAAATAGTTTTTATCTATAAAAGTAAATCTGAATTTAATATATAATTTATATTTTCTTCAATTTTGTATTCTATTTTTGCTTTTCGGAGTTATTATTGCTATTATTTAACTACTGAATAATACACAGTAATATTTTATCGTGCTTTATATTTATCAATATTATCAGGCAGAAAAAAATGTCAGAATTGCATTAATTATTATTATTATTATTATTATTTAAGCGTAGTTTATTAGTTTATTATTTAAAATTTTATTCATCATAAGAAGTTTTACAATTATAAACCTGGTATAAAAATTCAGATAGTCATTTAATCTTACAGGAAAATATAGCGGTGTATTTTTTTTTTTCTTTTTTCCCTTTCTTTCCTTAAGAAAGTAAATGATGGTTTATTTATTTAATTTTTTCCAAAATAATTAGTAAAGTTTCTCAAAATTATCTGAAATTTTTGTAACAAAATTAAAAAGAATTACGTGCAGTATAATAAAATGTAACATTAAAAAAAAAAAAAAAAAAAAAAAACCTACATGATTATTGCACATTTGTGATACAAATGTTAAGCAACTTTTTATAAAATGCTTCGAATTAAAAAAAGAAATAATACAACTTTAATAATCTTACAGAAAAAATATACAATAATTATGCATATATATATATATATATATATATATATATATATATATATATATATATATATATATATAATAACATAAATTTTCAAAGTATATTTTCCATAAAAAATGTCTATCTTTTTGTAAACAAGACTTTTTTATTAATAGCTATATTTAGTATGCATTTTATATTTTTTAAATAATAACACATATGTTTTTATTTAAAGTAAATAAATAAATGAACATAAAATATCTGTTGTTACTTATGTACAAAATGTATTTAAAAAACATCATAACTCATTTTCAGAATGTATTTTAAAATAACCGATGATTTTTCTACCAAGCTGATAAAATACCCCTGTTCTGCTCTAAACCAGAGAAATTTTGTGCAGCAGATTAATAGCTTTAACTCAGGAATAGGGAGTAGGAACTAACTGTCAATTTAATAATTGCTGAAGTGACTGAATACCTCGAGACCGTTATCTTTGTGGGGGATAGCAGCTCTTCTTTCGGCCACCGGTCGTGGGGTTTTGCATGTACGGCCGTTTAAGCCGGTTTGGATGCCAGAGAGTTAATTAATATCTCCATTACTTAAAGTCACATCATTTAGCAAATTAGATAAAGAACATCTGCAATAAATTCTCTGTCCGGAGGTACCGGTGTGAAGTCCGTGTGACAAACAGGGCTGACGTTTATCGGGTTTCAGTGGCTGCATGACAGAATTGGATTGGATTTGGGAATAAGGCCAATTGTCCGCTGTAGGTCCTAGGACTGAGGGTGAAGTGCCTTCCATAGAGGTCTTTCTAAGGGCCCCCCATGCACACAGTTTTAATAATATAGACTAGTGAGCTTCGCCCGCTAGCGGGTCACTATTTTTAAATGTATCGATCATTATAATAAATGAATTCTCAAAATTGCACATTATCGCTCATTAACACTATCCTTAAGAACAGAAATTAAAAAAATAATCATTTCTGATCTGGAAAAAAGACGCACCAGGTCCCCACTGACTTCAGCAGAGCTGTGTGCGCACAAATTAAGGGATGGATGTGCTGAGCGCGCGTATTCCTTTCCCCACCCTTCCTGCCCCTTTTAATAAAACCTACATGTACCAATTTTGAATGGTCTAACTCAATTTCTAAATTCCCCCCTTTCCTTCCCCCTAATAATTTTACAATTTCGAAAACAACCTCATTCGACTCGTAGGCCCCCAAAACATATATATACCATTTTTGAACTGTTTAACTCAATTTATAATTTTTTGCCCCTCCCCCCAATAATTTTACACGTTCGAAAATATCCTCATTGGACTTGTAGGCTCCCAAAACGTATCTATAACAATTTTGAACATTTAAACTCAATTTTTAATTTTTCGTCCCCCCCCTTGCCCCTAATAATTTAACACTTTCGAAAATAACCTTATTCGACTAGTAGGCCCCCGTAAACCTATATATACCAATTTTGAACGGTCTATTTCAATTTCTAATTTTTTGCCCCCTTCCCGCCCCCTAATAATTTTACACTTTTGAAAATATCCTCATTCGACTCTTAGGTGCGAAAAACCTATGTGTACCAATTTGAACGATCTAGCTCAATTTCTAATTTTTTGCCCCCCTACCCCCTAATAATTTTATACTTTTGAAAATACCATCATTCGACTCATAGGCGCCGAAAACATATATATATCAATTTTGGACGGTCTAACTCAATTTCTAATTTTTTGCCCTCTTCGCCCCACTTCCCGGCCATCCTAATAATTTTACACTTTTGAAAATATCCTCATTTGACTCGTAGGCGCTAAAAACATATATATATACAAATTTTGAACGGTTTTGCCCCCCTTCAGGTCATGAGTATGTGACATTTACTTAAAAAGATATTGTAGATTTAGTGTTAATTGTGAATCTACATTTAATTTAGATTATTCGGTAATATAATAGTACTTTAAAATATCTTTCGAATGATGTATTAAAAATAATTTAATGATAATTAGAATTGGAAATCATGAAATTTTAAAATATTGCAGAAAGGGAAGGCTCAGATTCAGATTCTATCTCAGATTCTATCAGCATATATAGTTACGCTCATCAGTGCCTGATTCTGTCACACTTTACGCTTAAGAAATTTCCTTGGACTTAAGAAATTTCCTTGTCTCCTAATCTTCATACTTTAGTTAATTTTAAAAAATCTAATTGTCTGATCGATTAGTTGTTTAATCCGACAGATTCAGAAAAATTCCCCCTTTCATGTGGTACCTTATTTGTAACAAATTTGTGATTAGAATTTTTTAAAACTAATTAAAATATGAAAATAACAGCTTAAAATAGACATTTAAATTTTTAATTGTTGACTTTTTTTTTTTTTTTTTCAGCAAAAAATAAAATATGCTTTCACGGGAAAATATATATATATATATAAAATATTAAATTTGCTCGTGCATATAAAAAAATGACGTCTATATAATAATAATAATAATAATAATAATAATTTTAAATGTAACAAAGAGATAAATAAAGTGCGAAAATATCGCACAGGCTTGCTAACAAATGAATTATTTAAAATGAGAAATAAATAAAATGAAATGATTATTTTGCAACGGGCGCCTTACACAACTAACTAGTTGTGTATAATTTCACAAAACTTGGTATGTGAGAGAGCCAGCCATTATCAAACACTATTGGGATTTATTTTGGGTGTAGCGTGTATATCGGCCAACAGGTGTCAATACTGCACTGCAATTTACCCCATGAATAGGCTAAATCTCAACTTCTATGACATAAGTGCATGAAACTTGATATGTAAGACAACCATTATGAAAAATAATGTCGACCTTATGTAGGTGTTTATCAACCGACAGGTGAGCTGCTATTGTGATTTTTCACATCCTATATCTCAGCATCTGCTGATTAAAATTGCATTGAACTTCATGTGTAAAATATTTATTGTGAGGAACTACGATTAAATTTTTCTACAATTTAAACAGTAAGTGGCACTATTATAAACTATCATATAGAAAAAGTTTTGTGATGGCCACAACCTATTAGTTTTCGTATTAAAATAACCCTTCAGTTATGATTATGATTATATTAGTAAAATATTTTGTTCCATTTTTATAATACTAGTATTGTAAAAAAATATGCAAATAATAAGTTTTAGTTTTATAATTCTGAATAAAACCTATCTTTTTGTGACAATACTTTTCACCACAAACTGCAAATGTAGGAATGAGTATGTTAGGCTTAAGGTTTCATTTTTCACGGCAATATTGCATAAATAAATAGAATATTAAATAAATATGTTTAAGTAAATTATATTTTAAATGTTCTTAAAAGAATAGTATATGAAATATGTTGATATTTTATTATTTAAAAAAAAAAAAGAAAAAAAAAAGGAAAATGAAAAGAAATGTACGACACAATAAAAAAAAAAAAAAAAAAAAAAACTAATGCCAGATATCCGATATCCGGCAAAATCACTATCTGCTTCATCCCTATGATTTGGTAAGGTGAATATTATTTGCTTCTTAGAGAATAACGTATTTATTCTTTGCTTTTCGAGATTTAAGAAATTTATGACTTTTGAAACAGGTTCTACACTATATCATGTTTAGGGGGTTTGAAATTTCACGTAATATACATACTCATATATTTTGGAAGATAAACATAAATAGCTTCAATTTAGGTATTTAACCAATTGAAATAAATATAATTATTTTACAACTTTTCTATTTTTATTACTATTTTAAAATTCTATAAATTACTTCGTGCATTTTGGTTATTTGTTCATAAGGCATTTTTAATTTTTACAAACTAATTATTATTTTTTTTTTTTGTTTGTTTGTTATTTAGAGCTTGATCTAGCAGGGGGGGGGGGGGAATCTTCTAAAAACTTCCATTTTAATACTCATTCTATATAGTGTTTAATGTTGTGTTAATTGAGATTTATTGAGCTAATTTATCAAAAATACTGAAACTATAGAAATATTTTATAAACGATCATTTTTATAAAATAATTTCTTGTGGAGGGCTTAATTTAAAAAATCTGAATTTTGTTAAGGGTCTCTTTTTGTGATATGGAATTTTCTATAAGGAGCAGCAAAAGGGACCCAGTTATTGCCTGGTGATTAAGATAACGGTACACAATTAGATATTATAACAGTTAAAAAAAGAGATAGAAAAATACATGTTCCACTTTAATTTAGATATATTTTAATGATGAAAAATATGTCTTAATTTTGCACATTTAAAGCTTGACTTTTACTATCGAATGAAGTGCATCCTTTCAAATGCAATTCAAACACAAATCCAAAAATTATGAACAAATTAAACAATCTTAAAATAAATGTGAAAATAAAAACAAGTAAATAAAAAAAAAATATATACATCAAGCATAGTTAAGGCTGCATATGTGTGTTTCTCGCATTTTTTTTTCTTCCTTCCCATATACGAAATTTTTATCGCTTTGTATTATAAAGAGTACCTGATTCAAAAATGACGTTTTGTGATTTCTATCCTTTCAACATGTAGATTTTATCTTGATGAACATTAAAGAAATGACATTAATTTTATTTTATTAAAGTAAATTTAATTTTCATTATCAAGCAGAAATATTTTTTTGTTGGTAAGATAAAAGGGGATATATTCAAAGAGAAGAATTTAAAAAACCTCATTTTAGAATGCAATAGCCTTCTAATACAGAGCAACAAAAAGGAGAAAGTGTGAATATGACTAATGTACTACCTTAAAACTAAAAATAACATAGTGTAAAAATTCTTTTTAAACTTTTTATTATTATTATTATTATTATTATATGTATGTGGCATGAGTGTTTTGATTTTAGCAAATGCTTTTTTAATACGCATGAACCCAGTACTAAAATTCAACATTAAAAAAAAGACTTAAAAAATAGTAGTACTGGGTACATGAAAGAAATGAAAACAGTTATATGAAATATAATCTTTGGTATAAGAAAACATCCCATGTACAGACGGTAACAAAAGTGTCCGAACACTAGCAAAAATTCCTATATAAAAAAAGGATGCTTAATATAGTTTTGCTAAATAAATCCTTGTCGAATCCTGTTCTTAGATTGACTAAGAACAGGATTCGAGAAGGATTTATTTAACAAAACAGTATTAAGTGTACTTTTTTTACATAGGAATTTTTGCTAGTGTTCGGACACTTTTGTTACCGACTGTAACATTGTCTTTCTTCAAACGACACAATGTTGCACAGACGTTCACTTTACTTCTTTTTATTTTTCACAATTACATTTTTCTGTGAAATGTAGGAATTGAAGAGAGTTTTTCGTGTTTATCTACCCAATAAAATCCTCAAAAACTTTTTACTATCGATAACAAAAATTACATTATTCTAAGGAGAACTAGTTAAAATAAAATATTTTTATTATTATATATATAGTTTATGGACATAACAAATAGCAATTATAATGCTAACCAGCTATAATGTATTTTAACACACGATCGACGATAATATATTAGCCATAGGATAGAATTATGCAGAGTTTTATCTCTTAATAATAATTCTGACAGAAATCAGGCGAACACAGCAGCGCATAAGCTAATGTAAACAAACAAACAAGAATGTTTTCCGTGATTGTGATTCATGTTATTGGTTTAGAATATAATGAGAGGCGAATAACAAAATCAGCGATAAAGTGCCAATCTCACGGACTTGTAAAGGTTATTTATTTCGCCAAGGAAGCTACGGCCTACGCGCATGCGTATTTCCCGTGAGGAAACGTTATCCCTAGTCGCTCGTGTAAATTTATAACTGCAAGGGCGGGTTCCAGCTCTTGACCGGACCGATCCAGTTTGTCTTGGAACAATGTGTCCAGTCTCATGGACCGGTCTGGATCAAAGTCGTCCTGTAGAATGTATCCGGTGAACCGATCGTGGATTGAATCGCCCAAGAAATTTTTGAGTCATTTGATCCATTGCTATGATTCTCCATTGGTTATTGCTCTGGTTACGCCATCTATCGGTTATTACAAACGCGAATATGCATACAAGCATTTTTTTTTTTTTTTTTTTTTTTTTTTGTAAATAACTGTATAATTGTTTTAGAATTATAAATATATGCATGCAATGTATTAAAATATAATACAACAATGCAAATTCAAATTCAATGACTATTATTTAAATTTAATAAAATAAAATTTCAAAATGCTCCCTGTTAACAATTTTTTAATTTTGAATTTAACAAAATATTTTTAATACGTTTGTGTACTACTTTCTGAATTTATCGATGAGTAAATTTTATAAAACATGTTTATGTTTGAATACTAAATGTTTGCATTAAATTTCAACATTCAAACAAATATTTACCAACATTTAAAAATCAATATTTAATTTGTATTAAAAAAAAAAAAAAAAAAAAAAAAAAAAAAACATAAATATATTAAATATTTAAAATGTTATTGTCTGAAATCATAAATATTTGAATTTAACAAACCAATTTAATGAAGTAATAATTTAAAAAACTGTATTTTTTTTTTTTTTTTTTTTTAATCATTGATCTAAATTAGAATTAAAATTTTATAATTTTTTGGCAATGTGTAATAATTTTATATTTCTTACCTTAGATCATAATAATAAAACTTGAACGTACTTCTTATTTACATTAAATATTTGAATGCTAAATATTTTTTTTAAATTTCAGCATTTCAAATTAAAAATATTTAACAAAAATTAAATTAATAATAAATCCACAAAATAATACTTAAAATTGTTTACAATATATCGTTAAAATACAATAATGCATAAGCATAACTGAGGGAAATAAACATTTTTTTGCATGAAAATTTTCTAAATTTAAAATTTTCTTGTTATTATTTTTTTTATTTAAATAATTTTCAAAAAGAAAAAAAAAAAAAAAAATATATATATATATATATATAATTAATATTATTTATTTCAGTGCATATGTACCGAACTATGCAGAATAGAAAAAAAATAGATATCCATTTACCTTTTTTTCATTCATAGTTAAATTTAATTTTTAATTGATGAATTAATTTTTTCTTTAATTCATTTAATTTTGTAGTAATTTGTAGCTAATTTCAAACTAAGCCTACAGATGGAAGCACTGATTTTTATCCACTAAAGGGATCTTAGTCGTCCAGCCTCTTCTTTCAACTGGTCGTATCAAATGTCTCAGGGCTCAGTTGGATTGGTCGAAGTGATCCAAAGGCTTGACTCAAACCAAGAATCCATAATTTATAACCACAAAATTTCGCCAAATACATTCAGTACATTTCTTAAAAAGTGGTCTGTGAGACCGATGTTTTTGATAAGTATGATGACAGCATTCCGGCAAAGGGTTAACAGTCATGTAAAACGTAGAATATCGAAAATGGGGGCATTTTCCATAAAGATATCAGGGAAAATTCCTGGGTTAAGGAATGATAGTAAAAAGCCTGTGCAAAATACGGGAAAACTTTCTACATTATATGACTGAATAAATGTGTAAAAAATGGATTGATAAAAATGGATTTCAGAGCATTTGGATCATGTTACAATCACATACTTTTTTTGACATTTTCGAGGAAATGTATAAAAATTACATTACATAAAATCCAGCGCCAAGTCTCCTTTTTATTATACATATATGTGTTTCATTTGACTGTCTGAATATGGAAACTTTTAAAATTTTCCAGCGATTACATATGTTGAAGGTTCATTCGAATAAAGTTTAAAACTAAATTTGTATGACCATCAGCACGTTTTTAATAAGAACTTTTAATTTTGAAATTGTACTTCACATAAATATGGCTTTTCCAATTTATGAGATTGTATATGTATATTTAGCCATCCTATTGAGAAATCCTTGAGGTGAATAAAGATAATTTATAAGTCTGCATCCGTGTGCATATGTCTATTAAGTCCACTTTAGAACATATTTCACACGTGTTGCTTATATCGAAAGTGTTATTTAGACTTTAAAACTTTCTTTACGCAAGAATTTTTTGCTACGGTAAAAGTCTGTACATGTCTATTTAAATGATCCTCCAGAAAATTAACCCGCTATTTGATGGGTGGTGAACACACACACACACAAATTTCTTTCAATATTTGAATGGTTACAATATTACACACACAAAATAAAAGTACAAGATATAAAATTTTACGGTTACTATAGATACAAATATTTTTTCTTTTCACAGAAGATATAAAATATTCCTCTTACATTGGATTCTAGTAAATAAAATGGGTCTCATAGACCCAACCCGTGTACTGGCGGCGAAATTCTAAATAGAAGGCACAAATCTGCAGTCATATCAAATACATCTACTGTGCAACCGCGAAAAGATGGCATTCGACCTTGGAATAGTTCATTTTGAAAAGGGGGCGGCCGAATGAAATGTAAATGATGCTTGGCGGCAGTTCTTTTCGTCAAACAATTCTTTGACTTACCAGCTTCTTTGGCACCTATACGAGCAGTCAAAGTGTCTATTGTTGCTAATTAAATAGAAAATTGCTAAATTTTTGTCAATTTAAATATTGTTTTAATTATTTCTTATAATTTTTTTTTATCAGATATGCAGAAAATCGATAAAACAAAGTAGCTTTAAACATTGCTTATAATTTGTGTTCACATGTATGTTTATTTCTAGTATTTAAATTAATTGAATCCCTAAAATTTACTCGTTTAGCTTTTAACTTCTCGAAGTATACGTAAAACAGTTCCTTTTATTTTATTATTATTATTATTTTTTTTTTGTTGTTGTTGTTGTAAATATTCACTATCGTGATTAGTTCAATTATTTAAATCTAAAAATATATCATAATTGAATGTTTTGTAAATATTAACTATCGTGATTAATTAAATTTCTTCCTTTCTACTTTTATTACAACCATTATATGATTATGTCATGTAATTTAATGACAATTACAATAATTTAATGTTTATTTTATCGAAACTGTAATGGTATTAATCATGGTTTCTTTTATTTCATACATTGTAGAAATAAACTTTTTAAAAGTTTAATTAAGTTACTTCTTTCATCCCTTTCTGCTGATAATGATTGTACTTAAAAATTTCTTCTCGGAAGCCATTAAGATAACTTTATTTTCAAAAATGAAAATTACTTTTTGCATGTTATTTGATCGCCGAAACTTTAAAATTTGTAAACAATAGTACCCCCGAACACTTCTTTTAAATAGTAATTAAGAATACCTCCAAACATTAAGTTTATCAACAACTTCAAATTATAATTTCACACTTAGAAACGGGCTAACAATGCCAAATCTGGAAGCCACTCTACTCTGTGTTACCATGGAAACACAACCTCCTACCTTATTTCATTAATGGACTGATCTGAAAACACGTGATTCGCGTGCCAAGTTATCGCGGTTGTACAATATCTCATTGGTCGATTCAGTCACGTGGTTTTTGGCGATCGATCTCTTGGCGAAAACCATAGAACGCCAGATTTGCGTACGTCATGGAATGTTTACACCACGGAACCAATCAGCTTCGCTGACAAATACGAATCCCGCTAAACTAAACCACTAAACGTATTTGGAAGGATAGTTTGTTTTGTTTGTGTGAGCGATTTGAGAGAAATTTTTTTAATTATTCATATAAAACATATTTATATTTTTTCAAGTTATTCTTCCTTTTGATTTGGATACTTTGAAATTGAATAGATTTTGTTTGATGAATAAATATCTCGCGGGTGTATTCATTATAGGATTGCTGCAACTTCATTATTGCATCTTTAAGACTACTTTTATTTGCTATATATATTTTAATCGTCTTATTATTTAATACTCACCAAAATTTATTGTAAACATATATTAAATTTATAACTTTTAAAATGAAAAATCTACATAGAAGTATTTTTTGAATAAGTTGAATGTATATCTTTTTCTTTCCTATATATATATAATCTTAAATGTGCCTGACATTAATTTAATTTTACTATATAGCTGTTGATTCGTAATAAGGCAATTCCACGGAAATGTCAACCTGAACGTCAATATTTCAAATTTAACAAAATTTTGAGTGTGATACTTACATATTTTTAAAGCTTGTAATACATATTTTAGTAGTGTGAAGTTTGAATTATATAAATTGTTCTGTAAAAAGGGGTTCGTCCATGTGCTTTCAGATTAGGATATTTAAGAAATGGACTTGCATGAAATGCTTAAGTATGTTGCTTGTTACTTGTACATGTATAATTTTAAATATTTAATTATTTTGTTAATTTAAAAGTAAAGAAAGACAGATTAGTTTTGTATTTGATTTAATTAAGGCTTTTTTATTTTGGAAAAAAAAAATGATGTAACAATTTTGTCAAAAGTTTACTCTTTAATAATCCTCTTGTAAATATTAATTTTACATATTTACTTAACGTATTTGAAGCTGGATGCTGTTAAATTAAATTAAAAAAGAAACAGATTAAGTTTAGGTTATGAATTATCGTTGTTTTATTGAAATACAGTGTAAACAGATAAAAGTAAGCTTAATCGCAAATTTATCATCTACCACTTGTATTTAATTTAATTTTCAATGCAGTATCTATAAATAAAGGTTAATTTGCAGAAAATTATGCATTAAAAAGTTTAAAAGTACTGTGCAAAGCCCTGTTTAAAATATAATCTATAATATTTATTGAATTAGTTAAAGGCAGACTATTTTGTGCTACACATGCTTTAAAAATTTTTTTGTTTGTAAAATCAACCCATGCCAAGTGTGTTTTTAATTTTAAACATTCAGGAATCATTCCTCTTTTTGAAATAAATGATAAAATGCTCTTAAAAATATATTATTTCTTTTGATTTTGAAACTTGGCCATTTTTTAGCTTAAATAAACACATTATGTTTTTTAAGAGATAGAGAAATTTTGGACTCCTCATTTTAAAGAGAATTTCATAAGATTTAATTTGATGTCTACCTTGATTATGTTAGTTAAAAAAATATTTTTATTTATTTATAAAGATAGTGTTTTGTAAACTTTTTGAAAAAAAAAAAAAAATACTAACTATAATAACTAGAACTTTTTAATAATGAATTATGACAAGTTACTGTTCATGTAAGAATATAATTATCATTACTTACATGGTAAAAGAACTCATTTTTAAAATTAGTAATCTATAAAAGATGAATGCACGTATGGATTTTACTATAGCTGAAGTCGAAGAATCCATAGCCTAGTGTAGGGAAGGGGCCGGCACCTGGAAAACAAATAAACCCCTACACAATGCAGCTATGGAGGAGACTCCAGGTGTCAGGTTGAAAATCAACCGGCAAAGGCCTAATTTTTTTCTTTACAATATTTTGTTATTATTGTTCTTAAACTTTAAAGAAATTTATCTGTTAAGTTTAAAACAAATAATAACTGCTAAGCTTACATTGTAAATTACAGAAAAATAACTTTAAAGTAAGCTTTAAATATCAATTTATTCTTTTTAAGATATTTTGTATTTTCTTTTTCCCTCTCTGTTAATAAACACAAGGTCATAGTAAATTTCTGCATAATTTGTCACTTTGTCATATGTTTTTAAACAGTAGGTACATAGAAAGAAATTAAGTAGTTAGATAATTTAAGTACTTAAATTAAACTCTTAATAGAAAGTATTGTTAGAGTATAACACATAATTTATTTTAACATTTTTACAGTATATGTTTCATGTATAGAATTATGCAATATACTTAAGTTGTATGAAAAGTATTTTGAACATGAAGGACATTTTATACTAGATATTATTAAAAATCATTGCAAATTCAGTGTAATCATTATAGTAGATATGTACTAATTATCATACTAGTTAATTTTCAATTAAAATATTCTAATGTCTAAAATAATTAATAAGATAAGATTTTTTAGTCTTTATATATACATTTTTTTTTTCTTTCACCTTATTTACTAAGCCTAACTGTGAGTATTTTCCTGTGATTATTCTTATTTAAATGTTTATAGAATACTAATTCTTTTTTAATTTGTTAAAGCAATACTGTATATTTTTTTCTCTTACATGTAACGTTTAGTATATAAAATACAAAACTTACCCGTGCAGGGGCGGCGGAACGTGAATTTTATTGACCGGGCCTGGAATATTGAAGCATGATCAATGGCACACCACTGGGGGGGGGGGGGGGCTAAGGGGGATCGAGCACCCCAGACCGAAACGACACATAAGAATAATATTTTATAAAAGCTGTATTAGCAAAATTTTATTTTTAACTTTGTAAAACAGAAAAAATTAGGCGACACTTCGTACCGATTTCTCTTGTTCGTTGCATAATGGGCACATACAAGGTTCAGCATTTGCAGTTTTTGTAAAATTAGTGTTATCTTCATCTCTACGAGTATCATCATTGTTTTTATCAAGTACAGTTTCTTTTTCTAAACTTGGAATCGGGGAGTTTGAAGACACTTTAAAATATGACTCGATTTTTTGCCGTTTTCTGGAACTCATTTTTATAGGTGAAAAAAATAAATATGTAGTTTAATTAACCAAAATGCGTTTTTAGATGAAGCACAGGAAAAGCGTCTTCCTCGTTCTCTCCCTAGATTTGTGACTGAGACCATAGAAGCCACTGAAGGAGAGAGGGGACTCGTTACCCCAAAAATACGGACATAAGAATAGTCGTCTCTGAAACGGGAAGGGGCGGGAGCACATTCAGCGGCAAAATTCTACTTTACCTCATCCCCCGAGGCGCGAGTGACTGACTGTAGTAATGGGTATTGCACTTCTCACCTGAAAATTCATATAGAACAAGGAATATAATACAACACACAGATGAATGGGTATTCCGGGAAACTTGTTAGCAATCCCTGCTTTCCAGAGGGTAAAGAAAACTGGCTTATTAATTCTATTTCTGCCGTCACCAGCCCCCCCCCCCCCTGCACACACACTGTTATCCTTTCAGGAATGTCGTATCTGTAGGGAAATAGATTGCAACAGCTATTAGACGTATTATAAGCGGCAACCAGAGAGTTATCCTGCTATGTAACTCTTCACCTTCTTTTATTATCAAGTCAGGTCAGAAAAGATACAGTACAAAAAAAAAAAAAAAAAAAAAAAAGACAAAACTAATGCCCGGGCCCGGTTGGCCCGGGCAGTTCCGCCGCCCCTGTACCCGTGATTTATCTTTCAATCCAAATTTTGCTATGTCATTATTGAAAGATTCAAAATGGCTGCTGACCATAATGAATGATGAAACAGCAGTAAGATCTGTTTATTTCATTAGACCTGTTTTTAACAGTGCCAATATTTAATGTGTAATTGATTATTTGAGTTTGAAAGGGAGTGTGAGCTGTGAGGTAACATTTGTATCCATCACTGTATTATTATTATTATTTTTTTTTTTTTTAAAGAGTATTTTAAAGCCCAAATGCATCTAATTTTTAATGTATATCAGGGATTTCATCAGAGGTAAAAACTGCATGTGAATTAATGAATGCAAGAACAGAAGAGTAAAAAAAAATCTGGATTAATGTGAATTGCTAATGATGCATAATTTTACAGCTCATTCGTATAATTTGAGTTTAATTACATTTAATTGCTTAAAAATATCTTTTTTTCACTGTCAATCACTGACATAGTTATTGCACTGCATATTGATGAAACTTTATATATATATATGTACAAGTTTATTTATCTAATTCCAATTTTTCTGGTGTTTATTGTAGAAATATAATGTATTTTTGAAGCTTATTAGCAAAACAAATAATTTTGTTATCAAAATTTTTTGAAAACTCTTTTAAATCATTCTATGGTCGTGAAGGATTTGTTGAAATTTGCTAATTTTTTGTGAAAGATGAAAGATTTTTCATTTCAAATTTGTTGTGTTTTTTTTTTA
Organism: Salticus scenicus; assembly: GCA_963930645.1. Taxonomy (NCBI): domain Eukaryota; kingdom Metazoa; phylum Arthropoda; class Arachnida; order Araneae; family Salticidae; genus Salticus; species Salticus scenicus. Next base: position 21,208,565 of record OZ005662.1, read on the forward strand.
AGAGTGTTTATGTTTTCGGACAAAAAATTTTAATGAATTGGCTCCACAAGACTGCACAAATTTGTTTCAATGTTAAAAATTTTATGTGAGAAAATAAAAAAACATGCAGGAAATAAAAAAACATACCACTGCTACTTTAGAATGTAGAAAAAGGGGGGGGGGGGAAGGCTAAAAACCCCATAGGAATAGCATGGGAAGAAAAGCAAAAAAACTCACAATGTCAAGTGTGTTTAAAAAAAAAAAAAAAAAAAAAAAAAAAACAGGCTCACACCGGAAGTAATAAAAGGACAAAATTGACTAGAAGAACACATCGAAGAGCGGGAATCGGGCGGGCTGGGGCATGGGTCCTGTTGTCCAGGATTAATACGACTCGCCTAGTACTGAAGTGTTAAAAGTTTACATAAAATGTGATCACAGCGCCATCTGCTGGGCGATTCATCGCAAAATCTAATCAGCACCATTGCATGTCAGGGTCCAACTATATACCAAGTTTGGTTCAATTTCATTCATTGGTTCGTGAGATACGGTGAAAAATACGAAATTTTGCAATCACAGCGCCACCTGCTGAGCGATTAATCCCCAAATCTAATCGGCACCATGCCCCGTCAGGTTCCAACTATATACCAAGTTTGGTTGAATTTCATTCATTGGTTCGTGAGATACGGTGAAAACAAGAAATTAATTTTTTTTGTACTGTGAATTCAGCATTACACCACTACTTATGCATAGTAATATTTCCTAATATTTTTCTACATTTATGTAAACCACTGTTTCTGAATAGTTTTTTTTATATATTTTCATACTTAAAAATATATATATATATTACTAAATGTAAATGGTATTGCTGAAAGAGTTTGCAAAGAATTAGGCTGATTGACACGATAAGAATAAGAACTTAATTTAAGAGTAAATCAGCCAGCCAGGGGTCGATCCAGGTTTTAATTTTTGGGTCCCTTTTTTGTGAAAAACAAAATATTTTTGTGAAATTTTTATATATTTTTGTGAAATATAAAATATTTTTGTGAAAAAAGTAAAATATTGTGTAAAATCTTCCGTTTTTACAATCACTTTATGTAATGTTTAATATCAAGTTAATAGAGTTTCGTTGAGCCAAATTAAGGAATTAATTAAAAATAATACTGAAACTATGAAAACATTTAATAAAAGGATCATTTTTATAAAATAAAATCTTGTGAAGGGACTCATTTTATAAATTTGAATTTTGTGAAGGGTCCCTTTTTATGAATTTGAATTTTGTGAAGGGTCCCTTTTTGTGAATTTGAATTTTGTGAAGGGTCCCCTTTTACTATGTGGAATATTGTGAAGTGACCCAAATTTTGCCTGGATCGACCCCTGCCAGCCAAATAGTTACTATTCCGGTTTGAAGGATATTCGGCGAAAACTGCTATTCGGTGCAACCCAAATATATAATATGTTCATTTACTTCTTTTTTAAAGGAAATCTATTTATTTTTATGTTGATACTCCCCCCCCCCCCCCCCCCCAAAAAAAAAAAAAAAAAACTTATTTAAATTGATATACATTTTTTTTTTAAATGCTTTTTGTATATTTAGACCAATTAATTTTTTTTTTTTTTCCATTTTACCTCACATTAAGTTAAAAAATATATTTAAAATGAAATTTAAGGCAGACAGATGATTAACCCCTTTGGTACATTTGACGTCTGAGACACTTTTTTTGTTTTGCAATTCTAATTACTTGAAGACATCTTAATACTACATATGTCACCAATATTTTAGAAATAAATAAATTCTTACGTAAAATGTACTGCTTTTACACCCAGTGGCAGAAAGTTTTGAAGCGGTCTGCGACAGGCTTTTAAAATTTCATAATATTTCTGCAAAATTTGCGTGTAATCAGGGGTGAAAATGGCTTACACTCAAAAAGCCTGAAAGCTGATGGTGACGGGGGGGGGGCTTAACATCAGAGGTGATCTCATGTAACAATACACGAATACAAATTTTACTACAAAACAATATAGTATAAACAATTGTATTCATCAGTTCGTCTCATTCAATTAAATATTTTATAGCAATGTTTGACACAACACAGAAAAAATAATTATAAATCATGAAAGTATTAGTTTTAGTTTTGATACAGAAATTTTTATAAGTGAATTGTTATCCGAAAGTTGCGGACAAATTTTTTTCTCACTGCAGAAAAAAACTGTCCGCAAGCCGATTTTCTGTGTCCGCGACTATGTCGCCTTGTCACGGTGTTTCTGCCACTGGGCTTTTACATACTACTCCAAGCAACCAAAAATTATATCCGTTCCACATGAAAATATTTTCTCAAATAAATCCATACCCAAGGGGTTAATCATTAATATTATAAAAAAGCACCTCAGAACTGGTGTTTAAAAGTAATAAGTACAAAACTTTGAATAAACGCCATAAAATGCAAGAACTTGCAACAATTGTTTTAGGTCAAAACAAAACATGATCTTTTGTCAGGCGAACAAAGTAGATAGATTACCACTTTATTTGTAACACTCCTGCCTATTTAGTTCACCTTACGAAAGCCCTTCAACCTAAAATTATTGTGTGCATTACCTCTGTTTGCAACATTCATGCCTACTTTGTTCGCCTGACAAAGGGTTGTGTTTTCTCTCAACACGAAACAACTGTTGCGAGTTCTTGCATTTTATGGTGTTTATTCAAAGTTTTGTACTTTGTAATCACTAAAATGCAGAACCACACAAAAATATTCAAATAAATAATAGAATATAAGTGAAAATTGCTCAAGGTATGATTTTAGTTGTATTTTGCTTTTTACTATACTCTCATTTCATGGCATATAGTAAATATAAAAATATGCGATGTCATGGTTTTGCATGTTTACTTTTTTGTATGTAAGATTAACATTTGTATATAATTACTTGTTGTGTATAAGATCCATAGCTGGATCTCATGTTTTCCAGAAACAATATAGTTGATACTTTTCAGCTACATATAATAACATAAATAATTAAATAAATGATTCATGCTTTTGCAATTAAATGCAATAACTTTTATGCTTAGCAGCCATTTTGAATTTTTTTAACTAAGAAAAAGAATGACATCAGCAAAATTTGGATTAAAAGATAAACCACAGGTATTTATTATCAGTACAAAAAACCCTTAACGGGTTAAAAGTTTGTGACGCCGCTACTTTATGGCTATAAGAATTTGAAATATGAGTCTTAAAAATAATGATATCAAATTTTAAGTGACGCTTTGCAATTAGTTAAAATATACATAGATTTTCTTATTTGATCATTTACTTTCTACTTTTATTTATATTTATAATGCAAACGCAATATTTTTAGCTTCAAGATCAGACAGATATATAAAATACACTCACTGATGCTTTTTCATTTACATTTCAAATTCAAAATAACAGTTTTAAAAGGAATGATATAAAAATTCCAGTGGCACCTCAGTGTTATTTTAAAAGATTTGTTTTTAGATTCCATTAAAACTACTTTTGTTTTGTCTAATAAAGTATATTTACATATTGAAACAGTGCTTTTAATTTTTATATATACTCTCAAATAATTATACTTTCACTGAGTTTGCATTATAAATTAAAATTATTTATTTCAATAAATTGATTTATCTTTTGCATCACACTATGCAAAACATAGTATATCATAGTATCCAACAGTGAAAATTTGCACAAACAGGTAGTGTGACATAAAGAAAACATTTACACAGATTTTACTTGCAGTCTTACAATGTTATTAAGATGATTCATGTTTAAAAGAACCATATTTCAAACATTTTTTATTTCTTGAGATGTAGTCTTTTCTTTCGATACAGACTAGATGTAATAAATTACTTAAGTAAAATTTCACAAACAAAAAAAAAAAAAAAAAAAAAAAAAGGAAGTCCTTTTGGCTCATTCAGAAGGATAGGTTGATTTCTTTTTTCTTATCAAACAGCCGCCATTTTGAAACAATATGGCAGCTACAAATTATTAATGGACTTGGTAGAAATATTGATGTGGGTTAACTAAGCAAATCTGTTCATAAATACCTTTTATGTGATTTAGAAATTTTCCAGTAGCCAGCACTTGGAAACAAGATGATCGGCCAATTTGGCAAACAAGCATAACAAATGTATTTGGGAGATAATTCTACTGTACAGATTCAGTTTGAATTAATTCAGAATTACAAAAGTTATCACGTTGAAAAACTAAGTGGCCGCCACTTAGATAAAAATGGCACAGCAAGTTATTCAGTGAACTATTCTAACATATTTGAAATATAAGTCCACTGTCCAACATTAGTTCAAATAAATTCAGTATTTCGAAAGTTATTGCAATAAAAAATTCTCAAGTAGTCGCAACTTGGAAACAAAATTCTAAAGAAACTTACCCACCAGAATCACACATATTTGAATGATAAATCCATTTTTCAACTTTGGTTTGAAATAATCAAGTATTTCAAAAGTTATCGCGATTACAAATTTTCAAGTGGCCTCCACTAGAAAACAATATGATTGAGAGAAGTTATTTCGATACTTTTTTGTATATATTTATTTGTAGGTGGGGTTGTTATAAAAAAAGAAAATTTTCTGATGGCCACAATATACTAAGTCTAATATGTAATACAGCAAAACTAAAACTAAAGCTGGTTGAAAAACACAATGCAGCCAGAAAAGTTTTTTAGGTTGGAATTCAATTTTAATTTTTAGTACATAACTAGCGAGCTTTGCCCGCTAGCGGGTCAGTATTTTCAAATGAATCACTAACAGTAAGTTTTAGTCTTAAGAAAAGAAATTGGAAAAAAAAAAAAAAAACATTTATGAATGGGTAAAAAGTCGGCCCGTGTCCCCACTGCCTTCGGCAGAGCAGTCCCGTGTGCGCTGCGTGTGCACAACTTAAAGGATACACGCGCTGCGTGCATATATTCCTTCCCTGACCCTTCGTGCCTCCTAAAAAAAAAAAAAAATCTGATCGGGTAAAAACTCCCACCGGGTCCCCACTGCCTCCGGCAGAGCAGACCCATGCTTGCGAGCACGTGTGAAGGTATACGTGCGCTGCGCGCACATATTCCTTCTCGAATCAAAATTTTATTCTTAAGAAAATTAAAAAAAATCATTTCTCATCGGGTAATAATTCGGACCGGGTCCCCACTGCCTTCGGCAGCAAAGTCCTTTGCACGCTGCACGCACACAAGTTAAAGGACACACGTGCCGCATGCGCGTATTCCTTCCCTGACACTTCATTTCCCCTAAAAAAGAAATCATTTCTGATCGGGTAAAACTCACACTGGATCCCCACTGCCTTCGGCAGCACAAAACCGTGCACGTGTGAGGGTATACGCGCGCTGCGCGCACAAATTCCTTCTGTGATAAAATTTTTATTCTTAAGAAAAGAAAATAAAAATATCATTTCTCATTGGTTAAAAAGTTGGACCGGCTCCCCACTGCCTTCGGCAGCGTAGTCCTGTGCACACTCAGCGTGCACAAGGTAGGGGACACACGCGCGGTGCACGCCTATTTCTTCCTCACACTTTCAGCCCCGCCTAATTAAACTACATATAACAATTTTGAACAGTCTAACTCAATTAGCTTAGATGCAAAAGAAAACTGATTCAGGAGACCTCAAAACGTGTAAATCTGGTGAAAACGTTCGATAATTTTAAAGAACTTTAAAATATCTTTTGAATGATGTATTAAAAAAAATTTAATCATAATTAGAAATTGAAATATTGAAATTTGAAAATATTACAGCACTATCTGGCGGTAGAAATTTCTGTATTCCACTGTTCGATTCCAATTCTGAAAACTTTTGATAATATAAAAGAACTTTAAAATATCTTTCGAATGATGTATTAAAAATAATTTAATCATAATTAGAAATTGAAATATTGAAATTTTAAAATATTACAGCGCCATATAAGAAAACTGATTCAGGACACCTGAAAACGTGTAAATCTGGTGAAAACTTTGGATAACATTTAAAGAACTTAAAATATCTTTTGAATGATGTATTAAAAATAATTTAATCATAATTAGAAATTGAAATATTGAAATTTTAAAATATTACAGTGCCAAATAAGAAAACTGATTCAGGACACCTCAAAACGTGTAAATCTGGTGAAAACTTTCGATAATATAAAAGAACTTTAAAATATCTTTCGAATGATGTATTAAAAATAATTTAATCATAATTAGAAATTGAAATTTGAAAATATTACCACACTATAAAAGAAAACAGATTCAGGAAACCTCAAAACGTGTAAATCTGGTGAAAACTTTGGCTAATATAAAAGAACTTTTGTGTTGCTATAGAAACTCGCATTGAAGCATTTTGAAATTTGCAATTTATATTCCTAGTAGAAAAAGCATGTGATGTTTCTTCCCGCAGACTCTCTGTGACTGGACTGGGTTACCAAGGTAACAACGGAAACGGACGACTGCAGCATTTCATTCTGGAAATCAGTACTGAACGAAGGTCGCATATTCAATTCAATGGTTTTATGGCTAAAATTAAAAAAATTATAACTCATTCAATTTTTAAAATTTTCTCTCAATCTTTTCGGAATTGAATTATGGAAGCGAGATGTAATATACAAAAAAAAAAAAAAGAAATGATTTATCTCTAAACGCTTTTGGGTTATAGAATGTTTTGTGAAAAAATCGACGTTTCGTAAAATCTAAAAATATGGATCGCTAATCCGTATTTTGTAAAAATGTTTATATGGTTCGAAAGAGGATTAAATGTCCTCTCTGAAATATACCAGTTGTTAAGAAATGGAACAGTTACTCGGTTGTACAGGGCGTTTAAAAAAAAACGATCGAGAAAGAGAAAATTTCGACCCTTTTTAATTTTTTTTTAAAAATACAAAAAATCTGTATTTAAAAAAAAAAATTGTACCGTAAGAATCGGTAATAAATGCTTTTTCTCGTGGTGCAGGTGTATTTTCAATATTTCCAACAGATCGGCAGCGATCGCTTTACAAAAACCCACGAAATTTCCTCTTCCTCCTTCTTCTTTTGAGGTAAGCGGTCCCGGTCGAAAATGATGATCGCATGCCATTTTGAATTGTTTTTTTTGTTAGACATGGGTCGACATTTTAATTACTATCTCCGCTAATTAGGGTAGCATCGTTTAGCAAATTAGATAACGTACATCTGCGATAAATTCTCTGTCCGACGTCTGTGCGACCATTAGCTGCGGAGCCTTAGCTGTTTCAAGCCGTTTCTCACAGACAGACACACACATGTACAGATTTTAATAATATAAGAGATGTATGTTAAAAATGAAGTGTAGCTTGAAAATTTTCAACAAATCTACTTTTTTTTTTTTTTTGGAAGGAGGAGGATGGCAATTAAATCAATTCAACCCTTCCCACTCTCCTTGGCTTAGACCTTGCCAAAAGCTCAACCCATCGATCATTATGGTAGAATTGTATCTTAGCATGTATAAGAGAATCAGTAACTGTTGAGATTTTCAGAAATTCAGTTATTAACCAAAATCATTGAAAAATATTTGTTATTTTTGGTAGGCACTGCATTGTACTTACACCTAGAAATTCCATTTTTATTTGGGACTCACCCACTGATAGCTTGTCTCCTGACCACCTTAGGGGGTGTGTCTCAGACCATCGGCAATTACCCATAGTGTAGCACGAGCGTGATGTAAAATCCATGCAATGATATATTGTATTCTAAAGTGTGGTGGCAAGAAGTCTCATGTAAAAAGGCGAAAGTCTTTTCAAGCACATTTCCACTGCATTTTTGAATATAAAAATTGAGGAAAAAACCTAAAATTCCATACAAAAAGCATGGGATGAAAATAAAAATACACTACGTTAAGGCCGGGGAAAAAAAAAAAAGGTTAACACCAGAAGGAATAAAAGGAAAAAATTAAGTAGAAAAAGTCATTCAAGAACAGAAAGGGATTTGGGTTAAGGCATTAAACCTTTTGTCGAGGATTTAATATGACTCGTGTAGTATGTAGTAATAAATTTTCTTTGGGATAATGTTAACATGTTCCAAATTGACAGGAAAATCCTAATATTAGAATTTTGCTAAAAACTGTTTAGGGTCAAACAGAAAAGAATTGGAGGCTATGCATATCAGTGGCGGCTCGTGAATTGAACATAGATAAGTGCTGAAGAATAACATTAAAGTAGTTATGCATAACTTTAACGAAAAGTACCCATTTTATTTAAATGTAAATTCATACTTTATAAATGAGTACAGTGTAAAATATTAGATGAAGTGCTTCTTCACCTATTTTCGATCCACGAGCTGCCGCTGATGTATATCGGATTAAATATAATTCCCCCTCATTTAAGGGACACCATAATATGTAAACTATATATATTGTATATATTAATAAATACAAGTGAATTCGAAGGCAGATGATGGATATTTGTATGTGCTGAATTACTTTGTAAACAAAGAGGCAGGTTCCAGTCCATGACAGCTCATATAAAATTTTATTTATTTTTAAATGAATAAAGTGAATTTGATGGAAAACAGATATTTGTGTATGTCAAACTATTTGGTAAACAAAGAAACAGGTTCCAGTTCAGGACTGTATATATAATTTTTTATGAATATGAACGAATTTAAAGATAGGTGATACCTATTTGCAGGTGTTGAACTATTTGGTAAACAAAGAGACATTTTCAAGTTCATGACTGTTCATATAATTAATTACTTTCTTCTACGTTCAATTGAGGAAAGTATTGTATTTGTAAAAAAAATTTTAACGTCAAGTTTTCAATGGACTAGAACACAATTTAATCATTTTTAGAAAATGTGCGTGGCAAAATATTATGGCAAATGTATCTCAGGAACTATTGCTCAGAATTTCATAAAATTTTATATGTAGTTGCACCTTGGCATAAATTAGTGCCAGGGTGTGAAAAAATCATGATTTTTTTTAAAAAATCAAAAAAATCGGATTTTTTTGATTAAAATCGGATTTTTTTGATTTAAATCAGATTTTTTTTTAATTTAAATTATCTAACATTACGACATTAAGCATGAAAAATTTTTAAACTTAAATGTGAATAAATATAAGAAGCAACAAATATAAACAAACTAAAAAAAAAAAAAAAAAAAAAAAATGAGGATATTAAAAAAATAATAAGAGTAGATTTTAAAAAATTATAGTATTAGCCAACATAGATACACTGTACCCCCCTCCCCCCCCCAAAAAAAAAAAATAAATAGTTTAAGTGAAAATATTTTAAAAGCATATAAGATCTATTATTATTATTGTTGTTATTAAAATGTGCATATAATATAATAAGCCGTAATCTTGAATATCACATTACGAAATTTTTTGAAGCGAAACTTTTTGGAGAATCAATCAATTAAAGGAAATCCGATATGTGTGTGTGTGTGTGTATATATGTATGTGTGTATATATATATGTATGTGTATATATATGTGTGTATATATATATATATATATATCACATATTAGTTTGTGCAATTTATTATCAATAATTATAAGATTAAAAAAAAATATATATATATATATAGCATGTTTTTAAATATTCTGTTGAATCATATAAACTTGATAGTTGTATTTATTAATAAATTCTTATTTATTCATTTATTTTATTTTTATTATTATTTTGTTTTTTATTAATTATTCCATCAACTTGAAAGAAAATGATCAAATGTATAATAAACTGAACAATTGTAAGAAATTTTCAAACATTTATTAATTGAATAGAAGTATTAAAGAATGCATTGTCTTCACGTTCTGAGTTATTCTAAAAGTTTCAAATGTCTAGCTAGCCGGGAAATTATAGCTATAGAACTATATTAGCACTTTATCAATGTGTATTAAATTTTTAAAGTGATAATGGATGGTAATCTTATGAGATGCATAATTTATTTTCTTTTTTACAATTTTTTATTGTTCATGTTGTTTTGACGACAATTAAATTATAAATAAAACTTAAATGGCTAATTTTAAAGCTATTATGGGGTTATTATTTTCACATTTTATTAATTAATTAAATTAAAACATTTATTAATTGAATAAAGTATTAAAAAGAATGCATTGTCATCGTGTTCTGAGCTATTCTAAAAGTTTCAAATGTCTAGCTAGTCGGGAAGTTAGTTAAAAATTGATTGCAAGATTTGTACTGAAGAAACAAACAAACAAGAAAACAAGTTAATAAAAACATGGTAATAAAAGACATAAATTCAATATTTTTTTCAAAAGGTTTAAGTATAAAAAATTTAAGAAAACTGAAATAATTGGACAGGCCATTACCATTTCATTTCAAATTTTATAAAAACCTAATTAAAAAATGATAGGAAAAATTGCTTATGAATGCATTGGTCAGTTCAAATATATAGGGATTACAATTAGTAATATCAAAGTTAAAAATGAAAAACAATATTTTATTTATTATTATCAATTTAACACTTAAGGCAGAAAACTTATGGCTTTGTATAAAAAAAAAATTGAATCTAAAATAAGAATAGAAGATAGAGTTGGAAAATTAAAAGAATCATTTTTAAAATTAATCAACATTTTTTTTTTTTAATTTTTTGGCATGGGGGGGAGGGCGGCTATTTGATGTAAATTACAAGTAAGTTCAAGTTTTCTTATGTTCTGAGACATATAAAACTACATATTCCTCCAAAATTATAAAATTTTATTTTTGATTTAAATCAATGATTTTTTTAAAAAAATCAAGTGATTTTAATCACGATTTTAATCATGATTATAATCAAGCTGATTTAAATCGGCGTACCCTGATTAGTGCCTATCAACTTTTGGTGAAAATCATCCAGCAGGTGGCATTGCCATCCCACTTTATTTCAGATATAACAACTACAGTAGGATCTTCATTAATTTGTATTAATATTAGAAGAGAAAACAAAAAGAACAATCAGTTTCACTAACTTATCTTATTTGAATTATTAAAATGTAGATAACATTTAAAGGCTAAGCTTTACTATAAGGCACCCATTGGCGATTTGTGACACTGTGATGCGATTCAGTGTATCGACACTTTTTAATGTATCGTAACTTTGATTAACCATTTCGGAACTTTGTTTTTCTTTTTGCACCGACCATGTTTATTGTAATGCGGCCTAGCTGAATGATTTTTTTTTTAAATGTGTTTTTGAGATTTAAAAATTATTTTTTCGAGTGTATTTTATTATTATTATTCAGAGAAAAATTAGTGCATGGTAGTAATTAATGCAGTACAGATGTTCATGCATTTTCCGATGCATGCACCACATATTAGGGGTATTTAGTGATTTTTTTTTGGTTTTAATATCGGGATCCTAAATTCTGCAGTACATATTTTTATGCATTTTCTGGTTCATGTGTTACGAATTAAGGATATCAAGTGATTTTTTTTTTTTTTTTTTTTAATATCGGGATACTGACCGCTGCAGTACAGATTTTTTATACATTTTCCAATTCATGCGTTTATGAATTAGGGGTATCCATCCAGTGATGTTATTTATTTATTGCGATTGTTTCTATACAGATTTTTATTTTCATACATTTTCAGATTCATGCAAGGATGTAATTTTGAAAATTTGTGGAAAATATCTTCAATTTATACATAAATCATAACATTGAATTTTATGTGCTAAAGCTTGAAAGCCCTCTGATATATTTATTTATTTTTTGTGGTGAAGTAGCTCAAATTTCTATTAATTACTGTTTATTTTATTTTATTAATCTTAAATAGGCTACATTTTTTTCAGTGAATTTCAGAACAAGCACCAGAGTGAAACAATAATTTACTTTATTTAAAATGCATTTTTGATGTTTTGTAATGATTCAGAGTAACGATCAGGGTTGGGTTTCTTCCGGAAGAAACTATAAAAAACCAGAAGAAACCAACCAAAAGACAAAACAGATGTTCAAAATTAAAATTTATGAACTATATAAACTCAAAGCATAAATATAATGCCAAATCTAAACTATAATTCAATTGATATTAAAAATATCTTTAGAAAAATAAGTTATTTGATAACAAACACTAAATATACCTGTCCTGCAAGCTCTCTAGGATAAAAAAAAGAAAAAGAAAAAAAAAAAAAATCCATAGTTTGTATTTATCTATTTTAAGTTGAAAAATAAAGTGCAGTATTGAACTACGAAAAAGTGTTTCATTTGTTTTACAGGCAACTCCCTCTAACGATCAAAAGTTTTGTCCAGAGGTTGTGCAGATAATAGAAATTTGCAAATTAGAGATCATTGTCTTTGTTTACAGTTTTCTTTTACCGATACAAAGTCAGTCATTATTAATTAAATAGACATCAAATGGAAAGAGGATTTTTAATAATTTTTAGAATAAATATTTCTTTAATATTAATAAAACTAATCTATCACATTCACATATGATGGTAAATAATTTAAGCATATTCAAATAATAGGTAAATACAAAATGTAAACAAACATATTTAAAAAATACAAAACAAAATATTTTTGAAAGTCTGGAAATAATATTCATTGTTGATTAATTTTGTTAAACATTCATGTAATAGTGGTTCATTTCCAGTGCTAGTCTGTATGAATTGCAGGATAATAAATATAAGAATGGTTAATCCCCCCCCCCCTTTCCCATTTGTGTTTCAAAGTAAGGATTATGCTAAAAGTCTGATAAAAATATAATTATAAGATAAGAAAAAAACTTTTTACATACCATGTTTTTAAATTTTCTGATAAGTCATTAATAAAATATGCGAGGCTAAAAAATAATATTTTATCAATATTTAAGCATGCGGAATCACTTCAGTGAAATAATAATAATAGTGAAAAAAAAAAAGTTGGTTTTAAAAATAAAATATTACTCTTTTTAGAACAACGTATATTAGCACTTATCAATGTGAAAAAATTTCAAAATTGATAATGACGTCAATTTTTGTGAAATGCATAATTTAACTTTTTATAATTTTTTCACATTCACATTGAATTAAATGTATTTATTTTTATGTTGAAAGAAAATGAACTCGTAAATTTTTTTTGGCAACAATTAAATTATAGCTAATTTTTAATGGCTATTTTATTGCTATTAAGAGCTGATTATTTTCATATTTTAATTAATTAAAAGAAAACTATTCAAAAATCTGACTTCGTAGTATTGTGTTGTCACCGGGTTCTGAGTTACTGTGAAAGTTTCAAATGTCTAGCTAGTAGGGAAATTATTTAAAAATAGATTGCAAGATTTGTACCGAACAAACAAACAAGAATCGAAGTTAATAAAAACATGGTAATGAAAAGTAAAAATGTGAGAAATGTAATTTTTTTTAAAAATATGAGATCTAAATTTCTTTTAGATTAAAAAATCAATTACAGATTAGAAGGATTTGCAGATTATAAATCTGCAGATTAGAGGGAGTCGACTGTACTGTATGTGACTATAAGGAAAATAAAGTTTTTGATGACATTTTGTAATACAGTAAAAGTAATTATTGCATACTGGTATTTTAATTAACTGGATTACGTTAAGAGCTGTTTGATCAGAAAGTATAAGCAAGTGATCCAAATTATTATTTATTACCAGTTAAAGAAACAAAATTGTCTAAATTATAAAACTTTATATTGTTTAAATTGAAATTGATTATTTTACCGAATTTTGAGTATTTTGGAACGTGATCATCAGATACCTAGGCTCATTAGCTCATTTTGATTAAAAAAAACCTCATAATTATTAACTAAATAGGTTATTAAATTTGTATAGGTACAGTAAGACCCCGCTTAACGCGGGGGATACATTCCATCAAGTAGAGCGTAATGCTAAACAGCGCGTGTACAATTTCAGGTAATCCCCATACTGCTGCGAGCAATTTCGGGGAATCCACAGGGGAAATAAAAGAGCGCTAAAGTGAAACAGCGTTAAGAGGGGTCTTACTGTATATTTAAAGTCACTTAAACTTGTTTATAAGATCAACGCATCCATTGTATCTTACAAATCTGCAATTTATAGGATAAATTTTTAAGAAAAACAGTTTCTTCCACTTGGAAGAAACCTATTTCTTCCGGGCGGTTTTTTCCACCTTTGAAGAAACTTGCCAACCCTGGTAACGATTCACGATTTTTTTCTTACTAGATAAGTAAAATAATCATTTATTTCCTAAAATTTTGTTTTAAATGTTCCATAATGATGAAAAGTATTGTTTCATGACATTTTTATTTAATTCACGACATTGTGAAACGATTCACAGTACTGACTCACAAACAAAATCAAAACACTATCATACCGCTTGATCAAAACATCGGCAACAGCAATAAGCAATGGGTGCCTTATAGTAAAGCTGTTCCCATTTAAATCTAGCAAGTTCAACTTATTCATATGTCTATGCAATCGTACTACATGTAATATAATGGGAACCACTGCATAATGGTCAAAATGAATACATCTAAATTTTATGCAAATTGAGCAAGATCAACACCATTTTTAAAAATAAAGTTAGAACCAATAAAGTAGACTAACCAGTTTTCCATTGTTATATATATAGATGTATAAAATATTACAATAGTAATTATTCATGAGGTTACAGTAATCACACTCATAACAGGAACTGGGCATTTTAAAATTAGTGGAATTAAATAATTTACCTTTCTTTAGATATTTAAAATCTGTGTGAGAAGTAGTTAAAAAAAAAAAAAAATGCTTACAAATAAATTACAGATTTCAAAAGTTGTACTTCTTTCAAATTTAAACAACTACCTGGATTGGTTTATACCCTCCCTCTCAGTATGTTTAAAAAGAGAGAGAGAGAGGAATACAGAAAGTTTACGTAAATAGGAATTTATACCAAGGACTATTTGTAAAAAACTACAGGAGATGTATAATTACAAAACTAAATCAATATTTTACACAATTCATATAAGAAAGATATAAATTAGCTAAAAATATTTATTACTTCACTTTTTTTTTCCTGAAAAAATTTACATTACGGTGCAACAGATTTTGTTTACTTTGCGGAAATACTGAAAACTAACACTATCACATCGGATTGCAGTTTTCTTTCCTCCCCCCCCAAATACGATAAAAAAATAAATGAAAATCATTTTACATTTTTAAATTTAACCATGGATAAGTTTAATAAGACAATTGAGGCATTGACAATGAAAATAAGGAAAGTGCCAAAAATTAAATTTTACAGGAGAAGCAACAGAAGTTTTGATGGTCCAATATCAAAATGAATAATCACGCTCTTGACTACAAATGGTTTATTGAAGCAAAAGACATAATAGGTAAGTGTGAAAAGAAAAAAAAAAAATATTTTAATTATTAGAAAAATTCCGGCAACGACTGAAACTAAATGAAGCTCGTTAGGCACTTGCCTCTTTTTCGATGCTATTGGCGTTGGAACATAGATTATTTTCAGTGAAAAAACGCAGTTTCGCAAATTTTGGCACTTACCTCATTTTCATTTTCAACGCCTCAATTAGAAAATTAATAAATACAAAAAAGGGAAACTGAATAATTTCAGAAACTGGGCAAAGTTTATATTTAATTTACTTTAATATATATTCTGCAATATATTATTTTTAAATAAACGTTAAAATAATGCTGGAATTATAAATAACTAAATAAATCCAGTGTTCATTATTAATTAGTTTACATATTTATGGATACATAATTACTTTTATATAGAGAGATACACATATTTTAATATGCCATAAATTTAATATTTAATATACGTTCTTCAGACAAAATATATTTTTACTGTTTTTAATACACAATCATTTAGTCATCTCTTCAATATATTTTACTGCTTTTAATATAGATTCATTTAGTCATTTCTTATTACATTTATAACATAAATGTTATTTTTCAAGAGATACGAAAGCAAACACAAGCCTCGTTGCGTATCTAGTAAAATAAAAACATGTTTGTAAACAAACTAAAATATCTGGCGTTCTATGGTTTTCGCCAAGAGATCGATCGCCAAAAACCACGTGACTGAATCGACCAATGAGATGGATGTATTTGATATGACTGCAGATTTGTGCCTTCTATTTAGAATTTCGCGTACTGGCGGGTTAAAAATTAGGGCATACTTTACACATCATGTTTCTATATTTCTATGAGTGAGATGATGATTTTTTTGTTTTGTTTTGTTTTTAGATTATAAGAATAAAAAAATCATTTACAGCATTTGTCTAATGCAGATGGTTTTTCTCCTTCATGAATCTGAAGATGTCTTTTCAGATTAGTTACTCGAGAAAAACTTTTAGAACAGACATCACACACATATGGTTTTTCTCCAGTATGAAGCCGAAGATGCCTTTTTAGATCACTTACTCCAGAAAATCTTTTAGAGCATACTTCACACACATATGGTCTTTCTCCTGTATGCAGTCGAAAATGCCTTTTTAGATCACTTATTCGAGAAAATCGTTTAAAGCATTCTTTACACACATATGGTTTTTCGCCTGTATGCATTAGAAGATGTTTTTTTAGATTACCCATTTGAAAAAATCCTTTCGAACATTCTTCACACACATACGATTTTTCTCCCGAATGAACTTGAAGGTGTTTTTTCAGATTACTTACATGAGAAAATCTTTTAGAACATTTTTCACACACATGTGGTTTCTTTCCTGTATGAATCCTAAAATGTACAATAAAATTACCTTTACTAGAAAATCCTTTGGAGCATTCTTCACACACGTATGGTTTTTCCTGCGCATTTATGGGTAGATGTATATTCATATTTTCAATTATTAAATTAGCTTTAAAATTATGTCAATATATTTATTCCTTTCAAGATAAATTTGATCAGAAGTAAACAAACGATTTACCAATGTGTATTATTTTTGTACGTATTGTGCGGAAAAGGCGAATTTGTTAATGTTAAAAAATTGAGTTTCTTTATATATTCAATCTCTTAGCCAAGAACACAGATTAAAAGAGTAAGTATTGTATTGCGAATGTTACGGAAAAGTTGTAATTTTTATCTTGCTGATAGAGGGCGTCCAGATCTCAAAAAATCACTAATCAGCGCCTTTGTTTATATTTCTGGCTGTTCATTCGCGGAAATCGGATGATGACTGAACCCGAAGGCGGACTTTCACTTTGAATTATTTTATGCTTTTACAAATACAGTTACAACACTGTGTTACAATAAATTTGTAACACTATTCCGCAATGATAAAAAGGGTCCGTGGGGTCGACTGTCCCTCAGCAAACATGTTCGTGACGTCATCTTTTAGAACACTACAGTCGGCTGCAAAATTATTCGTGCACTAGCAATAATCCTTGCCAAAAAAAAAGTACACTTAATACAGCTTTGTTAAATAAATCCTTGTCGAGTCATGTTCTTAATCAGTCTAAGAACATGATTCGACAAGGATTTACTTAGCAAAACAGTCTTAAGTGAACTTTTTAAATATAGGAATTATTGGCTAGTGCTCGAATAATTTTGCAGCCGACTGTATACAATCTTCATCCGTGGCCAAGAACAAGGAAGTTATATATGGAATGGGTCTTTTTTTACTAATCAACACTACCGGAATGAAGCCGAGTCACACACCTTTGTTCGTGTTGAAAAATGCTTAATTGAAAATATTTTTATTATTTGTGACATTTGAGCCAAAGTTTAATTTTATTGTGTTAGAGATCGTTTTGATCGTGGTCTCGAGTAATTTTTGATTTTTACTTTTAAAATAATCGTTCATGTCAACATACAGCATGATTTTTTTTTTTTTTTTTTTTTTTTTTTTATTAAAACTCAAATAAGTACATATTAAATACATCCTGATATCTAACATCGTTTGAAAAGAAGAAAAAAAATCTTAAGGCATTTTTTTTTTTTTTTTCTAATTTTTTTTAACCATATGTAATTATTTAACTACTAGCAAACCCGTGCGAAATTTCCGCAATTTTATTTCTTTTCTCATTTACCTTTAAAATTTTAAACTCATAAATATTATACCAATTTCACCACCGAATTAAAATTTTACTTACACTGAGCCAAATTATTATTAGAATTAAATTAGTATTGTGCAGCACTGAAACCAAAATCGTTCAAAGAAAGTTTTAAAAATAAATTTCATGGTTGACAAACCAGTTTTCATATTTCTGCAGGAGTACAGTTTTCATTTATGACATCCATGGCGACTGTTAAATTTCTCTCGCCTGTTGACGATAACTTTTTACTTATTTATTTTGGCACAGTTTTTTGTTTAAATAATAATAATAATAATAGTAAATCCTTTTTTGACTACATTTTCTAATGATTGTGTTTTTTAGTCAATTTATGATAATAGTTCATATTCTTTCTTTAAATATTGTTATGTTAAAAATCGCGCGCTTGCAAAGATTCTGAAGATTTTTTATTTTTCCATAAATTAATCTATTTATTAATTCATAAATAATTATTTTCTCCATTTTAAAAAAGTATTTTTCTTTAAATTGATCTCGTCAGACCAGACAAATGTTGTCATTTTTAATTATTGAATCATTCAACTGAGTCTGCGTGCTTAAATATTATCCATTTATTAATATTACTTTTTATCCTCACGTATTTTATTAATTACACCATTATCGTATCGTTTCGACTAAGACTCCTATAATACGAGCTGACTAACAGTTGATCATTGTTGCCCAGCGGGAATATAGCTTGGCGAAGTTTGGTTGCAGACGTATTACTCAGCGTCTTTATCGCCTAAAATGGCGTGTCAGTCGCCATTTACGCCCAGAAAATTCAGTCCTGTCGTAATAAATTAAATTCTGTGATAGGCAAATTCATCCATAGTTTTAATGCTCGTTATCTTGTTTCTAAGTGCTAATAGGCCACTTGAAAATTTCACATAAAAGGTATTTATGAACCGATTTGCTTAAGACTCCATATGTACAGCCAACATCAATATTTCTACCAAGTCAATTAATAATTTGTAGCTGCCATTTTGAAACAAAATGATGGCTACTTGATAAGAAAAAGAGAAATCAACCTACTCTTGCAAATGAGTCGGAAGTACTTGTTTTGCTAGACACTTATTTTTGAGATGTTAAAGTAATCTACAGAGTTTGAAAAATCTGCAGCGCTCGCTGCCATGCTGCACTGTTTCTGCTACTGGGAAGGTTTAGATAGTTATTTCTTGTTATTTCAAATGTCACTTTTTGACATCAAAAACCCAATCCCTGCTGAATAGGATGGTTTAAGCTGAAAAAAAATCGACAAATACATACATATTTTTTTTCTTTTAGGAATGCCTTTTGACTTTAATTACATTTTCATTTTGCAGGTATTTAATCTGTGTTGGCTTAAGTCTACAATATTACACTTTTGCTTTCCCACTGCACTTTATGACATTGTTGACCTGATGAAAGGTCATACTTAGTTATTTCAACTAAAAACAACTATTGTGTACATTTTACACGGTCTGGGGCTATTGCGCCGCTGTCGTTGCATACTATTGGTTGTAATTTCAATGGATTCTCTAAACATCGCATAGTAATAATCATCGTAATTTGCAAATTACGATGATTATTACTATGCGATGTTTAGATAATCGATTGAAATTACAACCAATAGTGAGGCATGCAATGACAGCGGGGCAGTAGCCCGAGACCATGTATGGCGCCACCTTATGGTGAAAGATGATCAACATCAGTCAAGCTCAAGTCTTCCTTAGAAGATGCAGTTCTGAAGAGCGCCGGATACCCGGCTGAAAAATTTAAACAACAACGCACGAAGTAATGTTTAAGGTTTTATCTATGTTTTTAATTACACCACTAGTCTGTTTCTGCAAAAATCCTGCTCTTAAAATAAAAAAGGATGAGGGTCCATAAGAGGGCTTTTTGGCCCCATGGAATTTCAAGTTCCTATTTTATTATGTGAATGGTTAGACTACTATAAATAAAAAAATGATGCAAATTAATCCGAAAAGTTTAGTATTTTCCGAGCCTCGGGTGGTCGCTATCACTAATAATACCACTATTTTTATGACATGCAGCAGTTGTCTCAAATTGAATAATACTGATACTGTTTATAAAAATAGTGGTATTTAAAAAAGGGACCGTAGTATATTAATATGTAAATTTTATTATGTAAAAATATAATTTTTCGATGTAAATTTTTAATGTGGGTATTGACCCATATTAAAATTTTACATCCTCTCGAAGGGTACATTCCTCCCAGGGAAATAGCGATGGTCCTACATGCATGCAATTTCTTTTCTTGCAAACTACTACTATTATCAATACTTCATATTAATTTTACAAATATTCATTAAAAATAACTCATTTGTGTATATTTATACGAAATTTTTTCTTTTACTACCATATTGAAAATTATGGAAAGTTAGGTGAAAGCGCCACATGTTGAGTACTTGATCCCCAAATGTAATCAGAACCAATTTAGGTCAAGTTACAACTAAATACCAAATTCCGTTCATTGATTTGTGAAATATAGCATTCACAAAATTTTTCATATACACATACTCACAGACATGTTTTTGTGAAGTCTCAAAAATTGCCAAATCGACGATGAATCGCCAAATGTGCTATAGATTTGTGGTTTATGGTAACCTTGTAATTATTATAGCCTGTGGTTTTTATGTATATGTTCTCTCTCTTTCTGTTTTGTGCCGTCATGCAAGAAACGTCTTATTATTCTTGTCTATTGTTTCCCACTGTGCTTTGGTCTCTCATGGTTATGAGGCTCAGATTAAACGCAATTTTGTGGAATATTATTTTTAAATATGTGACGTTTTAAGCTTCAATTTATTTTCGTCGATTTAATTAACTTTTTATTTTCATAATGGATGAATCGTCTACAGTTTTGGACTTTCCGAAATTATCTGGATCACAGAATTTCCATGTATGGAAACTACATGTAGAAATGCTTCTTAGAGACCGCGGCTTATATGGTTTCGCATCGGGAACGGAGGTCGAACCCGACGTAGAAGCAAAACCCAAAGAAATTAACGATTTTAATCGAAGAAAAGATCGAGCCATTTCTCTTGAATCGTCAATTAAGCGGCTGATCGCGAACCAAAAAGAGCCCGATAAAGCGTGGAAAATATTACAAGAAAATTTTGAACCTTCATCTAAAGACTTGACTGGAAGACTTTTCATGGAATTTTTCTCGGCGAAAATGAAACCAGAAGAATCGGTTGCGATTTATCCAGCTCGACTTCAAGATCTCGTGCGGCAACTAAATAATGTGAAATGCCAACTGGATGATAAACATTTAGCCTATAAAATGATTTCAAATCTACTGGAAAAGTATAACTTAATCGTGCAGCGATTATATCAATTGAAAGACGAGGAATTTACTTCAGAACCTGTAAGCCAGGCTTTGTTAGCTGAAGATGGTAGACTTCAAAACGTTGATCGCGTGAACGAAAGTGTCTCTGGTGCTTTTTCTGCTGATACTTGTGTTAATTTATCAAAAAGTAAAGTAAGTGCAAATCCCGCTCAAAATGTCAGTTCTTCAAAAATTATTCATTGTTTTTCGTGTGGTCAAGCCGGCCACTTTCAGCGTTTTTGTCCCCTTTCAAATCGAAACTGAAATAAATTTACAGGTAATCGTGGACCAGGATATCAGTCCCGCAGAAGAGGGAAAACCCAAGGTAAGTCTAATTTTACTAGTTCATGGCATATGCAGATTTCTAATGAAATTTCCAGTGATAAGAAAAGTTTTATTTTTTATTCTGGTGCTACGAATCACTTTTGTCATGACAGGAATTTATTTATGACTTTTAACCTTTCCTTACGGGAGGGACAACTGCAATCCCAAGTAAAAAAGTGTTCAAGAATACGGGTCTGGTACTGCCGTCTTCCCAGGCATTTTCTCCCCTGAAGCATGAGGTGCAGTAATCGGTTTTCTCCGTGGGTGTCTTATTAATTACCGGCGAAGGGAAGGTGTGTAGGGATGATAGTATTTCATATACGGATAAAAAGAGGGAAAATCATGTCGTGTGACGACATTTGATGTGATTCTCGGTCTTGATTGCGTTAGCAATATTATAGTTTCTTTATTTCTTCTCTTTTAATATTTCATAGTATAAAGTTTTGATAATTTTAGTATGCGTGCCGTTTTAGGTTTTTGTTATTGGTATAAATTCTGTGATTAAAATACTAATCGAAGTTTTTTTTTTTTTTTTTTTTTTTTTACATACAGTAAAGTAATGTTTATACTTCTTTCATTTATATAACACATTTTTTATAGTTAAACGCCAATTCGAAATATTCTCAGATTCTTTTATTTATTTTATACAACAAAAGTATTTC
The DNA here is from genome assembly GCA_963930645.1 of Salticus scenicus. Classification (NCBI taxonomy): domain Eukaryota; kingdom Metazoa; phylum Arthropoda; class Arachnida; order Araneae; family Salticidae; genus Salticus; species Salticus scenicus. Next base: position 21,230,773 of record OZ005662.1, read on the forward strand.
GTTTATACAACAATACAACGTATTTATTGGTTATATACTCCGTTTTGCAATTTTTAAATTTTACAAACTGTCCGAACTGTTCTATGTTCTTTACTTTATTATAATTATTTTGTTAGAAACTTTATTTTATTTTTTATTGCATAAAAAAAAAAAAAAAAAAAAAAAGAAAAGAAAAGAAAAGAAAAAAGGAAAAGGAAATCCATCTAGTTTAATTAGCACTTAAAGTTTAATTAGCAATTAAAGTTTTTTGTAATTAAATTCTTACCAGCATGAATAGAAATAATTCGTTTAATGATTGTTGCCTAACATGACCAACGCATATTACAGTATTATATGAAATTATCTATATATTTGTACCTAAGATAATCAATTATATATTTTGCTGTGATTTTTTCACATGTTTCTGAAATAATATTCAGTTTTGCCGCATTAGTATGTAATAAAAATTTATTTGAAAAATTAAGAAATATCTTTTATATTTTGTAATGCTATTTTTTATTTATATTTTAAGAACATTATCAAAATTCGTATATGAAGCGATAGTTTATTTTACTAATTATATGTTATTTTCCGTAATTTTTCACTGTTGTAAACATGTTGATTTTGCTACATTATGCATTGGTAGCTACATTTTTATTTATGAATTAAACAAATGTAAAATTTCTATTTAAATCAAAATGTTTTTTTTTTTTTTTTTTTTTTTTTTTTTTTAAAGTAATTTGCATCCTTAAATATAATAACAATATTATTTATGGAAGCTGCGAAGTCAAATGTATAGTGATTTATTATCCGGGTAAAACAGTTTAGCATTAATTTAAAAGTTATTTAGCTAAATAAATAAACAAAAGAAAATATTGTAAATTTTCTCATTTAATTTTTTTCTTTTGAGTTTTGATATTCTGTATATATTTTTAGTCGTATATTTTACTTGTATTTTTAACGAAATAGCATTATTTAATCAAGTTTAAAATAATTTCGTATGTTTTTATTTATCTAAATTCACATATTTTGCTTTAAAAGTCAAATTTGTATAATATATCAATTTCATCAATTTTTAACCCTTTTTAATAACACTATTTATTCATTCATTTATTTCACTTTTTATTTATTTATTTATTTATTGCTTAATTTAAAAAATTTATTCCACAAATAAAGCAAGGTATTTTTTTTTTTTTTTTTCAAATATGGTACTTAAAATGCATAAAAGTTGGTAACTATGATAATAAATCTATAAAATACTGATTTAAAATCCATGCAAAGCAGTTTGGCCACTATTATTTATGCTATGTGCTTATATAATAAAAAACATTTTTTTTTTTTTCATAAGATTACTATTAAATTAAAAAAAAGGAATATATATATATTTTTTTAATTATACGTATGATACTAAAAAAAAAAAAAAAAAAAAAAAAAAGCTATTATTATTTTTTTTTTTTTTTTAAGTTATCGTAATAACTTTAAAAGAAAAATGAAGGAAAATTCACTTTAAAATTTACACTGTTTGCTCACTTGAAACAGCCATTTTTCAGTACAATTCAAAACACTAAGGAGAGAACATTTTACATTAACTATATTAAAATGTGTGAGTTAAGGAGAAAACCACAGAAAACCCTGAGTGTCTGAGCTGAAGAATACATCCTGGTTTCATACCCGACACCTTCCGCTCACCTAAAGAATGTCAGACATTTTGGACACTGGCGAAAATTTAATCATGCACGTCGATTCTGGCGTTTAAAAAATGTAAGTTAATTTTATACGTATAGAATTAACTATTAAAAAATATTATAGAAATATTAAAGAAATATTATAGAACTGACTATAATCAACCCCAAAATAAACTTAAAAAAAAAAAAAAAAAATGGTTGAATAACTAAAAGTCGCTGTATTTCCATTCGACAATACATGGATGTAATCTATTAAATATCAACACTAATTACACGTATAGTATTATCTTATTACAAAAGTAAAGCTAATGGTGTTGCGTGTTTTCAAGGATACAGATTTTATTCGTGATATATGACAGCGTTTATCATAGGAATATTTTCTTAATAGTTATAGTATTATTTAAAAAATGATTTTTATATTATTATAGTAATTTTATGAATTATTTTGTAAGCACTGAAAGAGACCCACCAAAATTTACATTTGGGTTTATCAACGATATTACATTACTCAAAAGTCAAAATAATACACACATTTCTCTGCAAAACGATTACCATAGAAGGGAAAATTAATAAATGAGATATAAACCTTGACAGTATTTAAAAGTATTTCTTTACAAAAGCAACAAACAAATCACAATAAAAGGGATAATTAATAAATAAAATATACATTTTAACATTATTTAAAGATTATTCTTACCTTAAATAGAATTTTCAAAAAATCTCCTTTTTTGTGTGTGCAGTGTTCAATAATAAAAAAAAAAAAAAAAAAAATCACCTGCTAAATGTTAAGTGTAAATGTTATTTCTGCAATATGAACTTTATAAAATTTTTCGATGATAATAGTATACAAAATTTTCAAATTAGTATGTTAAAATTCAAAAGAGATTTGTCAATATAAAAAATATTTTAAAACTGGTCCGAGGCTTTTAGGATGATTTATTCTTCAGATAATTTCTACGAAGTTTAACAAATTAAGAGATTAACAAACAAACAAACAACAACAACAAAAAAAAAATTGCTTACAAACTAACACGCTGACTAACCTATAAACGGACACTTCACCTATTTAGTGATTTTCGTATTCCTCAAGCCTAAAATGTGTGTAGTTTGACGGCTAGTTTGACGAGCGCTAATTGGGATCGAACCAGGCACCTCACGTCTACCAGCTTTGAGCGCAGAACCGCTCGGATGCTGATGGGCCCTGGAAAGCAAATTGCAAAGTTTTTATGAAGAAAATGATATCAATGAAAGCGTATTTCCGTCTGTTATGAAAGTTACTCTTTCCTATATTCACTCCTTATGTTAAATTTTGTTTAATTCTCTATTGAGCAAACAAGAAATATTGCAAAGCTTCATTCTTGTGTCTTTTATTACTTGGATAAAATTATGAAATATTGACTCGAAGGATTTTAAATATAATTATAATTATCTTGTCTACCCCTCTTAGTTTCAGAAGTTATGTGTATCGACGGAATCAAGCATTATTATTCAAACCAATTAAACATGTTTCTTAAAATTAAATAAATAAATAAATAAATAAAATAATAAAATAAATTCTTTTTTTTTTCGCTCATTGATAGCTTAAGAAATTTCTAATTGTTAAAAACTGCGATGCATTTGTAAATAATAATAATAATAATAAATTAAATTGAATCTGTTTTCAATATTTAAACGATATATTATGTAAAAATGGATAAATAAAACTTGAATAATAAAAATAATAGTTTTCAGCATATCTGAAAAAAAAAAAAAAAAAAAAAAAAAAAATGCTTCTAAAAAAGTACGTACAAAAAGTGCGTACAAAATGAACGTATATATAATTTTAGTTTTAATTCCATTTTTTCTTTTCTTTCTTTCTTTCTTTCTTTTTTTCTTTTTTTTTTTTTCGGTCATTTTTATAGTTTAGTTACATATCTACATATATTCAATTTATATTCAATAATTTAAGGAATGAATAAAACATTTCACAAATAAAACTTTTATCTAGTTCCATTCCTTTTAAATTTAAATATGCGGATTTTTAATATAATATTTCTTTAAAAAAAATATACATTTTTAATATTATTTTTGAATTATTCAATTTTCCATAACTTTTGATATTCAAAAGCAATAATAAATATATTTTTTCTTCATCTGGCTCAGGTAATTAGCACTACATTTATTTATAATTATAAGTGTATTTATGTCATTCTGTATTTTATGTAAAATAAACCATCAGTTGCTGTACTAATGAAAAGAAATATCCAATTATTTTCAAAAAAGACAACTTGATTATTGATAAACGTTATCATTTAATTTTAACGAGAGTAACTTTGTTCAAGAACGTACTTATCTCCATCAACTATACGTGAAAAATTATTTATAAAGAAGAAATGTGTTGCTTCTGACATGTGAATTCTTTTCCTTTACTTTCTACACTGGGAAAATAAATTCCCTCTTTTGGTCATCACTATTCGAAAATGAGTTCCAGGTGCGCTACCCATAGAGATTGTTTATTAAGTAAGGGGGTGGAAATCGCTTGGATTTTCCCGTATAGAAAGCAGTTTGTTAGGAATTCACACCCCCGTTTTTATAAGGTTAAAACCAACATTCTGCATGATTCTTACTTCGTGAATCACATCAACAGAAATAATACTTTCCTTCGAAAATGTGCTCATTTAAAATGTCAGATTTTGCTGGGATGACTAAGAACGCTTTTACACTTGCCGACACGACACCAATAAAACATATTCGATTGTCGTTATCCGACATCCGGGCAGGCAAAATACAGTGCTGTATACTACGTGCTTTCACTCCCGCCGATTTGAGGACGTATTTGTCGTCCCGATAAGCCGACATGGTTTGGCTGTCGTCCACGGATTAAAAGAGTTGGATGTATTACGAATGTTACCGAAAGGTAGTAATTTTCATCTCACAGATAGAGGGCGACCAAATCTCGAAAATACACCAATCAGCGCGTCGTTACATTTCTGGCTGTTCGTTCATAGGTAGTTCTCGGAAATCGGATGATGACTGAAGCCGAAGGGGCGGGCTTTCCCTTTCTTCCGATAAGTTTCAAAGATACTACACCAGGCGGCGATCGAATCGCTTTCTCACGTTCTGCTGAATTAATGAAGAAAAGAAAGCTCCCGTTTCCGCGCTCGTTGCCCTATCTCGTTTTAATTCCTATACAATCTTCTTCCGTGCTGTCGTCGAACAACCAAGCTCCCCATAAAATCGTTCCGATAATTTTAGCTCATTCTCCGCCATGTTGGTTTTATAATCAACGTGAGAGTGTTTACATTTTCAGTATTTATTGAAGGAATGATATTTCAAGTGCTGTGGGTGTATATAAAATGAACATGTTGATGGAATTGATTAAAGAAAAAGAAGGATAACTAAAAATATCTCATTGGAGTTGAATTATGGAAGCAGATTGTCAAGTTTTCAGATGACGAACTCGGAAAGTAAAATTTTCTCGGAAGTGAAAAATAACAGGTAATAATACTTTTGGGAATTTATTTGTTAGAGTATAAATTAAAAGTGTATAATATAACATGGTATTAATCAAAACTGTAAATTTTATGTGCATTACATACAGTGCTTAATATATTGTGTGTTACAGACATAAAAAAAAAAAAAAAAAACTGTGCTCATTTATTTCCGAATAAAAACGTGTGCTGTTTTATAACTTTGATAAACAAATGGAATTTTATTTAAATGGTTTAATAAACGCTCGTGTACTCTAATTTTCTAGATAACTATTATATACTATTATTCTAGATACTCTATTTATAAATGTTGAACTAAATTAATAGTGTCAAGTTTAATACTAAATTAATGCTCTCATTTTTTTGTGCATTTGTACCCAATATTAAAATGGAGATGGTTAAATTTTGGGTTAAGTTAAATTTCTGAACAGATTTTCTTCAATTATTACTTTTTTTTTCACATATATTTTGAAATACTCGTCCCCCTTTATTCCTCTCAAATAAATACTCTATAATTATTTTGTGTGTTGTTTTTTTTTGCAGAGATATAATTATACACCTAGTAATCTATATATATTATATACGTAATGTTTTCAAATATGTAAGTACACAAATGATAAATAATTCAAAAATTTGACCATTCAAGTAATTTTTATTGACATCATGCATATTTAAATTATATCATTAATTCAATAATATGCTTTGTTTTATTTTGTAACTGACTTGATTTTAACGCTGCATATAATGCACACAAAATTTATAGTTTTATTTAATACTCTATTGTATTATATACTTTTGATTTATATTCTAATAAAGAAATTTTCAAAAATATTATTACCTATTCTTTTTCACTACTTGAAAATCTCTTCTCTTGATTCATCTGCAAACATTATTTAAAAAAAAAAAAAAAAAAAAAAAAAAAAAAACTTTCAGAAAGAGATAGCTTGCATAACATTTTTAGAAACTTTTTCCATTTAAAAAGACGCAACTACACTTTTCAAAATAATATATATATATATATATATATATATATATATATATATATATATATACACACATATTGATAATAAGAGCTTACAGTTCTAATATAAAGATTAATATATATACATACATATATAAAATAAAATAGGATTATCACATGTAAATTATATTTTTATCCTTTGGTTTGTCATAAAAATAATAAAGTCACTTTTTGTTAGGAGCATTTTATTTTATGGGAAATTTTGTTTCCAAAACTACTCATTACCTAATGAATTCTGGTTTCACATTCAGAAAATTGACAATTGTTAAATTAATACTTTTTTCTAGAAAAAATGATTTCACAAATTTAATATTTTATTTTATAGCTAAAATAAATATATAAAAATGGCCCGAAATCGTTTTATTTAATAATAAAAAAATAAATAAAATTTAAAAAAATGACTACTCATTTAATGACTGTGAATTTTTTGAATGTATAGCCAGAATAAAAACATATTCGGTAATGAATGATCAGTGAAAAATTTTTCCCCAATTAGAATAATTTTTTGCACAGCCTTGACTGTCCAGGGATAGTATCCAATTTCAGCAATTGAGGATCAGGGGAAATTTTGTAGAAAAATATACAAATAATATCGATTTGAACAATGAATTGCAAAAATCGCTGATAAATTCGTTCTCCCATTTTTGGAAAAATTTTCATATGAATTGGGAGAAATGTTGGGAGTTAAAACATTTTCTGCACCCCTGTGTCTGTCAACGAAATTAGACATTGCATGCTCTTAATTCTCTATTGTTTACAGCAGATAAATCATTTTTTTTTTTTTTTTAATGCTTACATTGATTGACTACTGAATAAATCTAAATTTAGATATTGCTAGGATACTTTAGGTATCATATGTGTATATTTAGTCTTGATATGAGGAAAATGTTTTATTAGACATTAGAAGGTGCTAATTTCAATAAATTATAAACCTTTTTTCTTTTTTTCTACAGAATTGCCCCTGATAAACATGGATTAAAAAAAAAATACAGTTCTAAAAATAATATATATCTTTGATATTCATTTTTAATGGCACAGACTTTCCAATATTCTCAGGCCAGCCAGGCAACACATGTAAAATCAAAGTTAATATATGCAGAAATGCCCACTTCTTATGTCAAAAAAGCGGGAGATTTTTTTAACCGAAATCAAGAGACTTTTTCCAACAAAAAAGTTTGTAAGAAAAATGAGTAAAGTAATGCAAATTTAATTTTAAGTAAAGTTTTATAAGCTTAGGAGGTATTTACAAAGCATCAGTATTAAAATTAAATGAATAATATGTTTCTTGCAGTAAAACAATAAAAAAAAAAAAAAAAAAAAAAAACTCAGACATACAGTTGTTTAAAATTTAAGTCAAAATAGACAGATTTGATCATTCTGAGGCTCCTAATATAAAACAATAAGGATCTTAATTATCTTTATAAAAAAAAAGGTAATAAAGAAATGAAAATATCAGTTATATTCTAATGAAATTTGAATTCTTTAAGTTTTCAATAGTTATGATATTTAAATATATATATATATATATATATATATATATATAATAATGATGATCTATTAAGCATAGTAGAAGCCAAGCAACAGATACAAGATCACTGAAACACAAATGACCAATAAGATTTAAAAAAAAAAAAAAAATTATATATATATTAATAATAAGACATTTTTTATTATGCAAAAATGAAAGTTAAAAATTTATTCTTAGCAAAAATTAGTTTCAAAGCATTGTATAGTAATTCACATTCAAACTGAACTTGATAAACTGCAGGGCAAGATAAATTCTGTATTGTACTACAACCTTACAGTACTGTACACCTATGTATTCATCAGAATATTTTGCAATTTACAAACTAAAAATTTTTATATTTTTACTTAATTTTACATTAATACAATTAAGATTATTTCTGTTATATACAAAATATGTCAATGAAACAGTCAACTGATTTACAGAATACTTTGGAATAAAGATAAATTTTTTCATGTTTGAAAATACTTATTAAAAGTACTGAGAATTAGAGAAAAGCTTTTGGTAAATTCAAATGAAGTCATAAAACTTAATTTATAAGATTTAGAATAATCAAAAATGAGAGGATTAGCATTTTACAATATCCTTAATCAGAATTCTTATATATCCAAAATATTTCAAACATAAACCCTTTTTTTCCCTTTTAATTAAAACATAAAAAAAGTATGATGCGTAAATTGAAATAACTTAATAATTTTTTTTAACAAAATTAAAGTTTATTTACACATTTGGTACAATGTTTGTTTCATCATAATCTGTTTTTCTTTTTTACATTATATTCAGGTAAGTCAACATTTCCAGCTAATGTTCTCCCAACAGAATGACACGTTGCTTGGGAACTTCATTTTCGCACTTGCTAGAAAAATATAAAAGGCAGAAATCAGAAAATAAACACATAAATAGTCTAATTATTCACATAAAATATTTTTACTGGTTTCTATTTTTTTCAAAAATAATAAGAAACTATTTTTAAAATCATTTGTTTATCTTATTATTTTAATTAGCTATTTTTTTATACAAATTCATAAAAATCCCATACAATTGCCCAAAATCAGGGTTGTTCGGTTTTTTCCATAGTGGAAAAAACACCACTGGAAAAAACCTGGTTAAAACCGTCCCGGACAAAATACCGTTTTGTCCACTATTAATTATTTACGAGTAATAAAAAAAAAATTATGTTTATTCTTTCCCTATATATAAAACAATTCTTTATCAATATGTGTATGTGCAGCACTCGTGAAATACGGTCAGCTGGTCACCACTGACTACCAATATTTTTTAACTAGCAATGTTTTCAATTTTAAGGAAACTTTTTTTTTATATATATATATATATTTTGGTGAAAGAATTCGTCCTAGAATAGGGTTCCAATTCTACTTTCGATGTAGGCTAACATTCCCTGATTTGATTCCTGTTTCTTATAACACTTTTTTAAGATACTGTGTTGAATTAGGGGACTTACAAATCTCTGTGCATGTTTCACAACTCGGTATTAAATTATTGCACTGTTTCAGGGAGTTAGTTTATACTGCTCCTTGTCTGTGCATACTATTGACCTGGTAATGAATCGTTGTACCTGTGTAATGATGTATCAATGCCGATGGTGTATTGGTTTAATGAAAATAATAAAACCAGTTTCATTTTGTTAAAATAAACAGGTATTTAATGATGTAAAAAAAAAAAAAAGAAAGAAAGAAAGAAATCATTCAAGCCTAATAAATAATTGGTTTTAATATATAGAATATTAATTTCTATATTCGAGTAGATTTTGAAACAGAAAAGGGGGGGGGGGAGGAAAGAAAGAAATGGTGGAGAATACTTTTTACGGGCTACCAGAATTTTTTGTTGGCGACCATGTTTTTTATAAAATTTTTGAACCCTATGTATGTGAATATAATCAATTTAAGTAATTCAAAATAGACATGAAAAGTTAACGATATTTAATAAATAAATATATCTATTTTTCTAAGGGTGGATTGGATGCAAAGGTGATAGTTTATAGTTTCAATTTTAATTGCCTTCTTTTTCCCCACACTGCTTTCAACTACATTGTCATCTTCTCTCTCATAGTCGTAAATACCTTTTAAAAATTTGTTATTAAGCATGATGAAATGAATGGTTCACATATATTTCATGGAATTTTTTACTTTCTGAAAATACATGGGTAAGGAAAGTATTGTAATCATGAAAAAAATTTGACTTTGTGATATTGGTGTACATGTTTTGAGGTTCCATGAGTTCATTTTTGCTATTTTACAATATGTATGTATATCTGAGTAGAGTGAACAATGTTCAAATGAGCTAAACATTGGTATATATGTTACAGGTTATTGTAGCACAAACTGTATACATTTTGGAGAATCTAGCACAGTTTTTTATTTTTTATTTATTTTTTTTTTTTTTTTACCAGGATACAAAGACAAATTCTTTATCTATGGGCTCAAATAATTTAAAGTGTGATAGCATCTGAATTCCTTATTCAATTCAGCTGAAACTTTATATACATGTTATCGGTCACTGTCGAATGAATTGTGTAAATTTATTTTGGTGAATCTAGCATTTATAGTTTTTTTACAGGGAAATAATGAAAAATTCTTTAATATTATAGCCTATAGTCTGAAATTATTTAAAATGTGATGGTGTCTGAATGGCTCATTTGCCTGAGCTTTAAATTTATATACAAGTTATAAGTATATGTCACACAAACTGTATACTTGGTAAAACTGTACACTTGGTAAATATAACACTATTAGTTCTTTTACCGAGATACAAAAAAAAAAATTCAGATACATTCCATTAAACAATATTTGATAGCAAATAATCAAAAACTTATAATTTTCTTATTTGTTTATTTAATGACTTCTCTTACTTTATTTTACTTAAACAACAGTGAATTACTTGATGTTCAGAAATTTGACTGGAGTCACTCAACATTTTTTTTATGTCACTTAAAGTTTCTGTTTATTTATCAAATTGATTATAAATATATATCATTCATATATATATATATATATATATATATATATATACATATATATATATATACACATATATGTCACATTTATATTATTAAAGATATTACTTTTGTGAAAAATAAATAACTTATCTATGTGGAAGTAAAATTTAATTTTGTATATTTTTCATCTGGAATTTCTATTACCAAGTAATATTTTTTTTTACACAATTAAAATAAGAATATAAAATTATCAAATTATTAAGTATGTAAATTTGATTTTTTAAATTCTTGGATTAAAAAAATGAAAGCTTTGCTTTGAATGGACTTGTGGACATAAATTGATAAAAACATTCTATCTACATTTATAAGATTTCTTCTTTTAAACCTAGTATAGAAATGTTAAATAAGATATTTCCATATTAAGTACAAAATAACAAAGAAACAACTTAAATTATTTTTAAGATTATAATCGTCTTTGTATTAATCAATCACGCCGTTTGTGAAAAACTTTAATATTCAAAATAGTCTCTTTCGAGGGGGAGGGGTGTTTGGGAGGGGGGGGGGTGGTTAAGTTATTCTTCATTTTTAATTGTCAACATTATGTACTGGAGATAACTCAACATTATGCATGAAATCTTTTTCTGGCTAAACAGCTGTGTATTTCTTTTGTTTTTAAAGATATAGCACTAAATATTTTTTTTTTTTTTCTTAAATCTTAATATCCAGTATGATAATAATATAACAGTCCACCACAACAGACTTGCTTTGTTACACCTACAAACTGTACATAACTAATGTAATTAGCATTTTCTTCACGATTTTTTTGTTTGTTGGTTTGTTTGTTTGTTTATTGTGATTAAAATGAAATTACACTTTTCATTAATCAAATTATTAATTTTTAATAAAATATTTCTATTGCTAAAATTGTTATTTTAAAGTTAAAATAGCAATTTATTGTTTTAACAGAATAATTTTATGTATTGAACATGTACAGTTTAGTGAATTTTATTTTGTCCAGTTTCGTGTTTTTTTTTTTTCAGTTTTGTCCAGGTTTTTCCCACTTTGGTCCAGCGTCCCGGACTTTTGACAAAAAAATGGACAAAATGACAACCCTGCCCAAAATAAAGAATTTCATTGCGAAACAAGAGAAATTTAGGCATAATAAGAATTTACTTAAAAAAATATATGGTATTTATAATAATTATTCTGTATTTACTTTACAATTTTAAATATAACTTAATATCATCAACATGATTAGAATTCTGTAATTCACTTTCTTGTCACTTAATGTGATCTCACCAGTGACGAAACAGGTTTTGCTCCCAAATCTAGAAAACTGGACGTGATGGATTCAGTCCTAGGTTATGCTTGTCAACCTAGCTATTTGGAGTTTCCCATGGTTTTCACCGAAACTAGTTTTAATATGGGCTAAGATCTTTTAGAATAATTCACCCCCCCCCCCTTCTATGGAGGGCATTCCACCTGTAAGCCTAAAAACTTGGTGTTGTCAATCAGCCTTAACCCACACAACCAACCACAATTTTCACTTCAGGAATTACTTAAATACTAAAAAATTTTTATTAATAAAATGAGATATTAATAACTATTTTTTCCCTCCGGTGTGATTCAGCATCTTTCAGTTGTTATATTAAAGTCTTTAATAAAATATAATAAAATCTTTAATGGAGTATAATAAAAGCAATAAGATTTCTTTTTTTTTTAAAAGGGGGGGAGGGGGGGAGGAAAAAGAAGGAGAAAGGGAAACAAAAAATATCATCAATGATATTTTATTAAACACTATTTTTTCTTTAAATATTTGTCACAAATTTTACTTAACTGAAAAAATAATCATCTAGAAATTAGTAAAATGTTCTTGAGTGTTTTCCCAAATAATCAGGATTGAAATTTAGTTTTTATTTCAATTTTCTTAAATATCTTTAAATACGTTCACAGTGGAATTTGCTATGAAGGACAGAAGATATTGATTACTATGCAATTTAAATATTTTTTTTTTTAATTCAGATTTCACTGTATTTTCTGATTTTTAAATTTCTCAAAACAGAAAAATTCAAGAGCTTGCCATGCCTTGAGTTTGTGTACTTAAAAATCAAAGATTTTCAAGGACTATATGAATTCTGCTTTGCCCTTGAGCCAGTATGCTAAGCTAAAAAGCTGTCATCTATAAAATTTAATAAAAAGCCAACTGTGTAAGGCTACATAGTTCATCCCTTACATTGAAATATTCTCTTATTTAAAAAAATAAATAAATAAATCTCAAAGGTCTCAACTATCTTTTTTCTC